>PVIA01001020.1:0-325760 GCA_004024845.1 Tonatia bakeri
CTCTCCCTTCCTCTCTCTCTCTCTCCCCCCCTCCCTTTCCCCCACCCTCTAAAGGTAAATAAATCAAATCTTTAAAAAAATTACTACTCAAAAAAGCTTCCTACTATTCTGGGGGAAAACCTGCTTGGTTGAAACAAAAAAGTGAAACTGTGCTCATTTTGCTGGTGGGACATTTGAGAAAACCTTAGGTCAAACTTCTGTACCTCCTCATTGCCTACTCTCCATTTTTTGTGTAAAATCAGTGCATTATGTTTATTCTTTGTACTTAGGAGAAGAGAGTCAGGGTACTGAGATTGGGGGGTCCAGTTCACAGTTTTTAGTTTGTTCTAACAGTTCCACTCTTCCCAGTTTACTAATACATTTCTTTATACTTCTTTTGTGAACCTAAGGAGCCTCCCAATTTTAGCATTGTATTTAGGTATGTTTGTACTGGAGGCAAAACTCAAAAAAGGCATTTAAAGTTTGAGTAAATTTATTTTTGCTTCCTTTCCTAAAAATTAAAGTTTAATGATTGGCAAAATAAACAGTAATAATCCCCTTACATTTCAGCAGTGGTCTTTCATTTGCAAAGTAGTTTTTACCTATTATTTCAATTTCCTAATCTTAATTGGAGAGTTCAGGTGGGAAGTGTGAATGTAATGGGAAGCTGTTGCTGCTTCTGGGTGCTGCTGTGGCTATCTCCTTTATCCCCATGTCAGTGTACCTGGGAGACTGGGAAACTTAGTTGGGCATCATGATTAAGTGTATGGATCCTTAAGACAAGCAGGCTCAAATTTATTTTGTTTTACTTTTAAAAAAATTCTGTTTTATTGATTATGCTATTACAGTTGTCCTGATTTCTCTCCCATTGCCCCTACCACCACCACCACCACCACACAGCTCCCCCCACTCCCTCTGACAATCCCCCCACCATTGTTTATGCCATGGGTCATGTGCATGTGTTCTTTGACTACTCCATTTCCTACACTGTACTTTACATCCCCATGGCTATTCTGTAACTACCTATTTGTACTTCATAATCCCCTCACCTCTTCACCCATTTCCCCACAGCCACCTTCCATCTGGCAGCCATTAAAATGCTCTCTATATACCATGATTCCGACTCTGTTCTTCTGTTTGCTTTTTTACATTCAATTGTTGATGTATATTTTTTTGCCATTTTATTGTTCATAGTTTTGATCTTTTTCTTAAATAAGTACCTTTAACATTCCATATAGTAATGGTTTGGTGATGATGAATTCCTTTAATTTTTCTTGTTTGGGAAGCTCTACAGCCCTTCAATTCTAATGATAGCTTTGCTGGGTAGAGCAATCTTGGATGCAGGTGCCTGCTTTTCATGACTTTGAATATTTCTTGCCAGTCCCTTCTAGTCTGCAAAGTTTCTTTTGAGAAATCAACATACAGTTTTATGAGAACTCCCCTGTAGGTAACTAGCTTATTATCGCTTGCTGCTTTTATCTCTTTATCTTAAACCTTTGCCATTTTAATTATGGTGTGTCTTAGAGTGTGCCTGTTTGCATCAGTCTTGCTTGAGACTCTGCTTCCTGGACTTGCATGTCTATTTCCTTCACCAAATTAGGGAAATTTTCTTTCACTATTTTTTCAAATAGATTTCCATTTACTTGCTCTTTATCTCCTTCTGGCACCCCTATGATGCAAAGGTTGGACCTCTTGAAGTTGTCTCAGACGCTGCTTACATTATCCTCATTTTTTTTTTTTAATTCTTTTTTCTTCTGGCTGGTGGTTTTTTGCTTCCTTATGTTCCATATCACTGATTTGATTCTCAGCTTCATCCACTCGACTGGGATTTCCCTGTAAATTGTTCTCTTTTGTAAAGTATGTTTTATTGATTATGCTATTACGCCCTTTATCCCCCCAACCCTGCAGCATTCCCCCCTTAGTTCATGTCCATGGGTTGTACGTATAAGTCCTTTGAATTTTCTGTTACCTGTACCATTCTTAACCTCTCCCCATCTATTTTATGCCTACCAATTAGGCTGCTTATTCCCTGTACCTTCCCCCCATTCCTCCCCTCCCACTCCCCACTGACCCTCCATGTGATGTCCTTTTATCTGATTCTGTTCCTGTTCTAGTTGTTTGCTTAGTTTTTGTTGTTTTTCTTTCTTTCTTAGTGTTTCTTTCTTTGTTTTTTTGGGGGGTGTTCAGTTGTTGATAGTTGTGAGTTTGTTGTCATTTTACTGTTCATAGTTTTTGGTCTTCTTCAATTTCTTACATAAGTCCCTTTAACCTTTCATACAATAAGGGCTTGGTGATGGACTACTTTAACGTGACCTTATCTGGGAAGCACTTTATCTGCCCTTCCATTCTAAATGAAAGCTTTGCTGGAGAGAGTAATCTTGGATTTAGGTCCTTGTTTTTCATGACTTCAAATACTTCTTTCCAGCCCCTTCTTGCCTGCAAGGTTTCCTTTGAGAAATCAGCTGATAGTCTTATGGGAACTCCTTTGTAGGTAACTGCCTTGCTGCTTTTAAGATTCTCTATCTTTAATCCTGGGGAATTTAATGATGATGTGCCTTGGTGTGTTCCTCTTTGGGCCCAATTTCTTTGGGACTCTCTGGGATTCCTGGACTTCCGGAAAGTCTATTTTTTTTTTGCCAGACTGGGGAAGCTCTTCTTCATTATTTCTTCAAATAAGTTTTCAGTTTCTCCCTGCTGTTCTTCTCCTTCTGGTACCCCTATAATTTGGATATTGAAATGTTTAAATTTGTCCTGGAGGTTCCTAAGCCTCTCTTCATTTTTTTGAATTCTTGTTTCTTCATTCTGTTCCGGTTGGATGTTTTTTTTCTTCCTTTTGTTCCAAATTGTTAATTTGAGTCCTGGTTTCCATTCTGTCACTGTTGGTCCCCTGAATATTTTGCTTTATTTCACTTTGCATTTCCTTCATTTGTTCTTTCATTTTTGACCAAGCTCAATCAGTTCTGTGAGCATTTGGATTACCAGGGTTTTGAACTCTCCATCACATAGGTTGGCTATCTCCTCATCACTTAGCTTTTTCCCTGGAGTTTTGCTATGTTCTTTTCATTTGGGCCATATTTCTTTGTCTCAGTGTACTGTCCTGATTGGTCTGGTTGACTGTTTCTTTAATTCCTTGGTTGTTGGATTTCTATGCAGTTTCATTTTATGGCACTTCTGGTTGCTTATTGTTTTTAGATTGGTTGTTAGCCTCCTTTTGGTTGTGCAAGGAAGCAAAGGATTTCTACCTACGCCTAAATTGTTATTTCAATTCGTGTATCCTTCATTTCCAATTGGATCTTTTTTATGTTGTTGAGGTCCTCACTAAATTCCTTGAGCATCCTTATAATCAGTGTTTTGAACTCTGCAGCTGAAAAGATTGCTTATCTCCATTTTGTTTAGTTCTGTTCTGGAGTTTTGATCTGTTTCATTTGGGCCATATTTCTTTGTCTCCTCATTTGGGCAGCCTCCCTGTATTGTTTCTATGTATTAGGTAGAGCTGCTTTGACTCCCTGTCTTGTTAGTGTGGCCTAATGTAATAGATGTCCTGTAGAGTTCAGTGGCACAGCCTCCCCTATTACCCAGGCTGGGTACCCAAGGTGTGCCCTTTGTGTGGGCTCAGTCCAACCTCCTCTTATAGTTGAGCCTTGGTTGCTATTGGCAGATCAGTGAGAGGCATTTACCCAGGCCATTCAGCTGGAAGGATTGGCTGTGACCACTGACAACCAACCTCCACACTCTGTGGAGGATCAGCTGTGCAGGGGCAGGGTGGTGGTGCTCCTATGCGGTCTATAGCACTGGGGTTTCCTGGGTGATGCAGGCCAAGGTCAGCCACCACCTGTGTTTTGCCTGGGGCCACCCTGCCTGAGCTATAAAGCAATCTGAGATGGCTGCTACTTGTGCTGGACTTGGAGATTCCCAGGCAAAGCCAAGTTGAAAATCTAGGCTGGCTGCTGGTAGTGCCAGGCCTAGGGCTCACTGAGACCAGCTGTTGTTTGTTTGATAGGATTTAGCAAGTTGTGAAGCTTGAGCCAAGATCAGCCATTCATATGGAAAAGCAGCTTGGGTGGGCCCGCTAGGTTGATGGAGTCTCAGATATGGCACCAGCTTACTGGTTTTGTTGGGGGAGGATTTAGAAAAGGGACAGTGACCTCTGCTCGCCTTGGTGCCAGACATTTCAGTTTCTCCCTGTATGCCACTGGTCCCTTTCAAGCTGCTACCCAGTTGTTGGAGTTTAGAGGGAGTGAGTCTGAGTAGGTGAGTCAGTGTGTTGGTTCTTTAAGAGGAACTGCTTGGGGGACCAGAAGTTTCTTCTGCCCACTCAGTCCCCACTGGTTTTTGCAGCCACAAGTTGTAGGGACTTATCTTCCTGGCTCTGGAACCCTGGGCTAATGGGGCCTGGTGTGAGACTAGGAGATCTCGCTCCCAAGATACCCCTTCTGAATTTTTATCCACCACATGTTGACGGACCAAGCCATTCTGCTTCTTTGCCTGCCCTACGAGTATGGATGGATGTGGTTTCTTTAATTCCATAGTTGTCAGACTTCCTTTGAACTTGATTTCTGATGGTTCTGAGTGATGGTTTGTTTTTTTTTTTTTTTAGTTGTAATTTTGATGTGGTTGTGTAAAGAGGTAAGTCATGTCTGCCTGTGTTGCCATTTTGACCATAAGTCCCCAGCAGGCCAAAATTTAAATTCCTGTATTGCCTTTTATTAGCTATGTCATTTAGATAGGCTACAGAGTATTTTGAGTTGTTTCCTGACCTTTATGAAATGAGGCTCATGCTGAATACAGTGGCTAATTCATAAGCAAAATGGTAGCTATGATTATTTCTGAGTTTTTTTCTACATCTTTGTATTCGTTGGCAGTCTTCAATTAAACACAGCTGGTAGTTGGGAACCAGTGATTTGGAAACTTTATTTCTCATACAGCTCATGAGAAGGTTCTAGCAGAGAAAGTTAGTTTCTCCTATTTCTTTGACCAGAGTTGGACTATGTGTCTCTGGAAGAACCAGCTTCTTTCACCAGGTACCCAGCTTGGGAGTCACTTGGGAGTCACTGGTGCTGGCCAGCACCATCAGCCAGTTGTTTCTAATTCAGGTTGCTTCACTGCTAGAACCCAAAATAACTCTTATCATCACTAAGTCGCCTCCAGAAATTAGTCAGATTTAACTGACTTCAGCATGTATTTATGGGGAGTTGTAGAGAGGAGAATGACAGGGAGGATGTATATCTGACTTAAGTAATTTTAGAAGTAATCATTTGTAGTTGCTTATTTTTTGAAATTTTGTTGTCATTTATTTTGTAAACACATATCTTTGACTAACTGCTGCCACTGCTTATTGTTGTTGTTGGATGAGTGATGGACCATAGCAGGGGGCCATTGCTGATAATTAGAATTGACTGACAAAACAGGTTAAAATGCAGATTCCAGGGCTTCATTCCAAATTAATGGAATCAGAATCCTTGGATCTGTCAGAGGGGAGAGACTGGGAATCTGTATTTCACAAGCCCCACATGATTCCAGTGACAGCCACATTTGAGAACTCTACTAGATTGAGGATATTTAAAGAACTGTCTAGCTCTTAGAGTCTGTTACTTTTAATGAAGATTAATGATATAATACAGGTACCACTTACAGTTTTCAAAGCACTACTTCACAGTACTCGATGCAGGTCTTGATACTGTTAATATGTGTTTATTACTCTTTATTGTCCTCATTCTTGCTGTCTTCATTGTTCAGCTTATTGAATTTCACTTTAGTTACTTATTTTGTTTCTGAAAAGCTAGAAGTTAATATGATCTAATTTTTAAGAGTATCACTGCTTCAAAAAACCTTTTTAAAAAAATGCATTTATTTATCCTCACCCAAGGATATTTTTTCATTGGTTTGAGAGAGAAAGGAAGGGAGAGAGACAAATCTAAATAAGAATAAGAGAAACATGGATCAATTGCCTACTATATGCACCTAGACTGGGGATCAAACCCACAACCTTTTGGTTACAGGATGATGCTCCAACCAACTGAGCCACACTGGCCAGGGCAAGAAACCTTTAAAATAACTTGTTATGGAACATTTTAAGTGAATGTTTAAAAATAAATACAAAGTACACACTTCTCTCTGGGAAGGAGCTGGCTCAGCCACTATCAGCTGTTACACTTTCACCCGGTGGGGGAGCTTTACTCTAGCAGTTCCCGAACTGCAAATTGACATTCTGTTCTCCTTAGTGGCTGGCCATATTGTCTCTTAATAGTTGCCTTACTTTTTGTTAACTTTATTGGCTTTAAAAATACAATGTGTAGGGCTTTTATAAAACCTCCAAAGGTTTTAGTTGAAAATTTTATATAGCTGTCATTATTAATAACACTCATTACTTTCTACTAGGCCTCTGAGTGCCTGCCTAGCTTTTGAGGATTGGGTATGGGGGAATGTGGAGGGGTATATAATGCTAAGGCTACCTGGGATGGTGTGCACATTTATTTAAATTAGCAGTGGGTTTTTACTTATTGCAAGGCAGAATCTATCCCTTCCACTTCCTGCTTGCCCTAACTAATGTGAAGTGCATGTGAGATGAAGTTGGTTTTGTTTTTAATGAAGATCATCTGGTTGAAAATAGGTTGAAATATAAGTTTTTGATCAGAAAAACTCCTGTTTGTCTACAGATCAGATTGGCTTATTTTTCTTTCTGGTGGATGTTTATGCTTTGATGTACCTTTCAGTGAATCAGACAAGTTAGAGATGTGTAAAGAGAAAGTTGATTATTTTATCTCTCCCAACCACTCTCTGTTGATCTTAACAGCTATATATTTATAGGTTCCCTACCTTTAAATAATTTTACTCTTTATATTATTCTGTGGTCTCTTCTGTGATTCTCTTCCTGTTCTAGTTGTTTGCTTAGTTTGTTTTTGTTTTTTTAGGTTTGGTTGTTGATAGTTGTGAGTTTGTTGTCATTTTACTGTTCATAGTTTTTGGTCTTCTTCAATTTAGATAAGTCCCTTTAACCTTTCATATAATAAGGGCTTGGTGATGAACTCCTTTAACTTGACCTTATCTGGGAAGCACTTTATCTGCCCTTCCATTCTATATGAAAGCTTTGCTGGATAGAGCAATCTTGGATGTAGGTCCTTGCCTTTCATGACTTGGGATACTTCTTTCCAGCCCCTTCTTGCCTGTAAGATCTCTTTTGAGAAATCAGCTGACAGTCTTATGGGAACTCCTTTGTAGGTAACTGTCTCCTTTCCTCTTGCTACTTTTAAGATTCTCTCCTTATCTTTAATCTTGGGTAACTTAGCAGTGATGTACCTTTGTGTGTTCCTCTTTGGGTCCAATTTCTTTGGGACTCTCTGGATTTCCTGGAAGTCTGTTTCCTTTGCCAGATTGGAAAAGTTCTCCTTTATTATTTTTTCAAATAAATTTTCAATTTCTTGCTCTTCCCCTTCTCCTCTCACCCCTATGATTCGGATGTTGTAACATTTAAAGCTGTTCCAGAGATTTCTAAGCCTCTCCTCATTTTTTTGAATTCTTATTTCTTCATTCTGTTCTCATTAAAAGTTTATTTCTTCCTTCTGTTCCAAATCGTTGATTTGAGTTCTGGTTTCCTTTCCTTCACTATTGGTTCCCTGTATGTTTTTCTTTATTTCACTTTTCATAGTCTTCACTTCTTCCTCTATTTTGCGAACATACTCAACCACTTCTGTGAGCATCTTGATTATCAGTGTTTTGAACTCTGCATCTGATAGGTTGGCTACTTCTTTATTATTTAGTTCTTTTTCTGGTGTTTTGACCTATTCTTTCATTTGGGCCATATTTCTTTGTCTGGGACCACCTGTTACATTTTAGGGGGTGGAGCCTTAGGTATTTGCCAGGGTGGGACAACCCATGTCACTGCATTGTGATGCTGTATATGGGGGAAGGGTCTGAGAGGGAATAATACTGCTTGCTCGGCTCTCGTCCCACTTTCAGTCACTTCCCCTGCTACCCATAAGCAGGTTGGGCCCTTCTGGTGCTGACTCTCAGTGGGTGGGTTTGTGTATGTTCTAGGATCCTGTGGGTCTCTCTAATGAATTCTCTCATGAGGCTGTTTGTTCTGCTGCCTCAGCCCCCACAGGTTTTTTCAGTCAGAGACTTCGAGGCATTCTTTTCCTGCCCTGGGACCCTAGGTTATGCGGTCTGTCTCACTCCCCTGTTGTTCCTCCCAGCTTATCTGCATGTGAGTGTAGGACCGCCTGGTCCTCCAGCCACTGCTTTGTTGTGCATCCTCTCCACCCCTCCTACCGGTCTGGATGTTTCTTCTTTAACTCCTTGGTTTTTGGACTTCCATACAGTTGATTTTCTGGCAGTTCTGGTTGTTTTTTGTTTTTAATTTTGTTGTCTTTCTTTTAGTTGTGCAAGGAAGCAAATCATATCTACCTACACCTCCATCTTGGAGAGAAGTCCTTCTTTGTATATTATTCTGAAACACATTTCCCCAGGACAATGAACATATCATGAACACCCCTCCCTTCAGGTCATTTATTATGAATAATGTAGTAGTGGCATAATGTGACATATACAGATGTTCCATACTTCATTCAAGCACTCATCTGTTGCTGGACATTCTGGTTGTATGTGTGTACACCATTATAATCAGTGGTGATGCATTCTGTACTCACCTTTCCAAGAGGCGTACAGCCTGTGTTGGTCCTAAAGATGGTCTTTTGTTTGTAGGTCAATGTACGAAATGGGATGAGCTTGCATGACTGCCTTATGAAAGCACTCAAGGTGAGGGGTCTGCAACCAGAGTGCTGTGCAGTGTTCAGACTTCTCCACGAACACAAAGGGTAAGAACCCAAGAGTTTTAGTTTGCTCCCCTTCCACACTAGTAAGGATCTCCGAGCTTGAAATGCTGGCTGTTTTCTTTTTTAAAAAGTATACTAGCTTCCTATAAAATACTGTGCATTTGTATATCCT
The DNA here is from genome assembly GCA_004024845.1 of Tonatia bakeri. NCBI lineage: Eukaryota > Metazoa > Chordata > Mammalia > Chiroptera > Phyllostomidae > Tonatia > Tonatia bakeri. Next base: position 8,923 of record PVIA01001020.1, read on the forward strand.
TGTTTACAAAGAAATAGTTCAGAAAAATAAAATGTTAAGAGCTTGAAATAATTGCTTGAAAACACTGCATTGAAAAATAAATACATGTCAGGTGTTTCCATAGATGGAAACAGTAATGTCAGATGGCATGTTCTGGAGAGCAAAGATATTTGTATTTGCTCTTAATGCAGTGCACACAGTAGGTAGTCAGAAAGTTTTTGTATTGCTGTTTATAGTTAAAGAATGCTACTCTTAAGAGATTGACTGTCTTGTAATTCACTCATTTATTTTATTCAGTTGATATTTACTGAATCCCTACAGTTTGACTGATGCATGGCTAAAAGATACAGAAGAATTTCTTGTTTCAAGGAAGATCCATAGTGGCAAGATAGAGGCATCCCCTCCAAGACTAGGAGTAATACCCTAGAATATCAGAGCCATTCATAATTATCCATTATCTGTTACTATTTTCCCAAAATGTGGGTAAATAACCTTATCTTTACTTTTTTGGAAAGTGCTAGTTTTGGTATTGGGTTTCAGCTTACATTATTATAGTTTAAGGAGTCCCCCAATTTGAGAATCTAGCCCAGGGAATGAGTCGACTCAAAGGGATGAGCATAAATTCCTCTACTTAGGATATGCCTCACACCTTTGTAAGAGATGTCATCTTTATCTGGGTATAGCCCCGGGTTGGTCTCCAAGCCAATCTGTAGTGCTTCCTGAAAGACTAGAGAACCCAGCTATGGGAGTATACAGTGAGAACGCAGCCGCCTTCAATCCAGAAAGAGGGCTGTTACCAGAACCTAATCGTGCTGGCACCCTCATCTTAGACTTCCAGCCTCTGGAACTGTGAGAAATCAGTTCTGTTGTTTAAGAAAAAAGGCAAAAGCGATTCTGAGAAAGTGAAGTTGGTCCACTCTCATCCAAGGCTGCATTGTTTTAGAGCTGCCTGGGGTTCGTTCTTGAATAGATAGCACCTGAAGACTGGTAGGGAAACAGCGCCGCCCCTCTTTTTTCTTTAGGGCAGAACAGCATTATGGAGTGAAAGGGATTTCCCAGACCTTGTATATAGGGAATTATATTAAGGGATAGATGATTTACTGTTGGCTAATGACAACAACAACATTGGCTGGAATATTTTTGGTAAGCAAAGGAAGAGATTTGAATGGTGGTATATTATGTGTTGTTCTCTTCCTCCTTGAGAGTATTCATCATTCAGGACACTGGGCCTGATTTACTAGACAAGACATAAGAAAGGAGCTGGGCACTACACTTTCCTTGAATGTACTGATTTTCTGTCTTGTTTAGGCACAAAAAGAGTGCTCTCAGGGTAAATATTTTGACAGTCAAGACTCCTGTCAAGTTAGAGACTCTGCGAACTACAGACCTGAGCCTAGTATTGGATTGGCTGAAAAGTCCACTTAGTTTTTTCCATAAAAGAAAAGACACATCTTTCATTTTCACCAATAACTTTATTGATGGGAATATTTTGAGTATGTCGGCTGTCTCCTGCTGTGGTACAACGTTGATTGTTTTCAGTTAATGTCTCAATTTGATTGCTATCAACTGCAGCTGGTCTACCCGACCATGGGGCGTCATCTAGCAAGAAATCTCCAGCATGAAACTTTGCATGTCATCTAGCAAGAAATCTCCAGCATGAAACTTTGCAAAACCACTTTTTGACATGTTTGATCAGTCATAGCACCTTCTCCATACACTGCACAAATCTTTTCTGTGTTTCAACCTTTCTTGAAATAATAAAAGATAATAATGCCGGAAATTTTGCATATTTTCTTTCATCTTCAATATTAAAATGTCTGCACAAAAATTTAGCAATTTTGATGTTTTTTTAAATGCACACTGATATGACAGCTGTCACAATACAATCTAACAAAATTGTTTTGAATGAAGTTAAAGACAATTAAGCACTACTAGAGCCATCATATGGAAGAAACCAAAGGAACTTTTTGGCCAACTTAGTATTAATAGAAAAATACATTTTATTTGGGCTTCCTTTATATTTATCTTCTAGATTGAAGCTGGCAAGTGAAAATTAAATTTTGTTATTGTGGCAGTCTATATAACTCGTTTTATAGGATTTTAGGATTTTTATAGGATTTTAAAAATCACAAAGTCCAATTTATTGCGTATTTACTTTATTATGAGATTTTTATATTTCATTTTTTAAAGAAAACTTTATTCTAAGTGCATAAGATTTGGAGTCCAATCCGCCTTGGATTCTAATGCTAAACCCGTACACCCACTGCGTTGCCCTGAGCAAGTTACTTTCTTAGGGCCCAATTCTCTCATTTTTAACATGGGAATAATACTGCCTACCTCATAGGTTTATTGTATGAATTAAGTAAATTTGTTCTGTGTGTGATTAAGTTTGGAATTTATGTAGCAGGAGATAAATAGTCGCTATCGTTATTACTGGTATCGAACTCTTACCTTGTTTAAACGTTTCCCTTTTGTGTTATGTTTTTAAAAACCCCTTTAGTAAAAAAGCACGTTTAGATTGGAACACTGATGCTGCCTCGTTGATTGGAGAAGAACTTCAAGTAGATTTCCTGGATCATGTTCCCCTCACGACACACAACTTTGTAAGTTGCAAATCTCTTCTCTCTTTGTGGCATGTTGGGTGCTTTGACCAGCAGGAGTTTCTCAGAGGGGATAAGCGTATATGTTGTTGTATTGTTTAAGTCTCTAGTTATGCCGTTGTTTTACAGTAAGGCAATTTAGGTTTCATTTGTCATAGATACACTTTTTTTTTTTAAAGATTTTATTTATTTATTTTTAGAGAGAGGGAAAGGGAAGAAGAAAGAGAGGGAGAGAAACATCATTGTGTGGTTGCCTCTCATACACCCTGTACTGGGGACCTGGCCCGCAACCCAGGCATGTGCCTGACTGGAAATTGAACCAGCGACCCTTTGGTTTGCAGGTTCATGCTCAATCCACTGAGCTACATCAGCCAGGGCGTCATAGATATGCTTTAATTTCTAGGTATGAGTTTTACAAATGTTGGAAGTACAATTTTTCATTCTTTGAAACCTCTTGGTGGTCAAGAAGGACATTACTTTGTCTTTTGTCACCTCTCATTTGTAATTTACAGCATAATTTACAACCATGTTCTTGTCATTCCAGGCTCGGAAGACCTTCCTGAAGCTTGCCTTCTGTGACATGTGTCAGAAGTTCTTGCTAAATGGATTTCGATGTCAGACTTGTGGCTACAAATTTCATGAGCACTGTAGCACCAAAGTACCTACTATGTGTGTGGACTGGAGTAATGTCAGACAACTCTTGTAAGGCATCATCCTTTTTAAAAATAATATAAGGGGATGAGGAGGTATAACCTCTTTTGAGATTGCTTACTGTATATTTGACAAGTCAGAGTTTGGTAAATGAATTGTTGTGATCTGGAAACCAACTACTTTAGAAACATGACATCACTGAAACCATTGAGTTTTAGTGTGGAATAACTCTCTAAAATGAGAAGATAGGACTATTACTGTCATAAAGAGGTTGTCATACTGTGATACAGTAACACAAAGAACAAAGGGATGTAAAAACCAAAAAGACAGTGCATCTATTAGTTTGCTAGTACACATTATCTTCACTTCAAATTGGAGAAACTATCTTGAAATGATCTGAATTTACAGCCTTAAGAGACATTTGTATTCTTCAGGGGACAAACCAGTTACCAAAATATATTTCTGATAGACAGAATGCCTTTTAGTAAGGTTTAAATTAAAAGTACATATTCTAGCACCAGCTCGTGTAGTTCGGTTGATTGACTGCTGACCATGAACCAAAGGGTTGCCAGTTCGATTTCTAGTCAGGGCTCATGGCTGGGTTGCGGGCCAGGTCCCTAGTATAGGGTGTGTGAGAGGCAACCACACATTGATGTTTCTCTCCCTCTCTTTCTCCCTCCCTTTCCCTCTCTAAAAATAAATAAATAAATGAATTTTAAAAATTTCATATTCCAAAGTACCTTTTAAAAACTGTTAATAGGGATATGAAAAGTCAAAGTTGAAGTTTTATCCTTTTTTGAGGGATAAACTGAGTGTAATCATTAAATCACAATGAGAACATGTTGTAGTGATACATTGCTTCTGCAAAGAGACCTTGTGTAGGATAAATGACACAGGTCTTGGAGTTCCGCAGACATGGGTTAAAATTACAGTGTTGTCATTAACTAACTATAACCACCTCTGAGCCTTAGTTCACTCATCTGGAAAAAGGTTGTTACCTTCCTTGCAATGTTCTTGTTATTTGAGATAATGTGAAATTGCTGAGCACAAGTGCTCATCTCACAGGTAGAAGATGCCCAATTAATGTCAATATCACTTTTCCTCTAATGACTTCTGGTGCTGAATGTGACTTATTTTTCATATTTCAGTCTTCATCTATGTGTTTCCAAAACAGAATGTTTCCAGAAAAGCTCTACGTGATTTTTGTTTTAAAAATGCCTTACTGGAGCTTCAAGAAATATTATTTTGACATAAGTACTTTGACAAGTATTTCCTAAAAACACATAGAGCTTGTATATTCATTGGCAGATCAATATTATTCACAGTTCAAACCCAGTTATTTGGGTTGGTGATCTCTTTACTCTGGGTAGCCTCAAATGATGAAAGAAAATGTGAATAGGAAAAGTTCAGTTTGAGGAGCTGTTAATTTGCAAGGCAAGGCAGGGCTGACTCTGTAAAATTTACTCCAAGTCTGTGAACTAGTTTTTCTCTGATTTCATTTAGATTGTTTCCAAATTCCACTATTGGCGATAGTGGGGTCCCAGCACTGCCTTCTTTGACAATGCGTCGGATGCGAGAGTCTGTTTCCCGGATGCCTGTTAGGTAATTTGTTTTACCCATAGCTTTTATAATTTTTTTTTCGGATAGTTACATTGGGACGGGTGGTCTTGAATCTTGAATACAAAAGCAAAGGATTTGTTTGCATTCTCTCCTCTCTGTATAAATTCTTTGCTGCTTCTGTGGAACTTAATATTGGTGTTAGGGCAAAATGAAGAACTTTCTCTTTGTGGTCCTATAGTTCTTGCATTCTGGAAAGTGATTCTGACTAGAGGAATCTTCTATTGTTATGGTATGCCCCTTAATATCATCACATTTTTAAAACCTTGAGATTTTGCCTCCAGTGTGTAGTGAGGTGAGCCTCAGGGAAAGGGTCCCAAAACTATATAGAGTGGTGTAATAAAAATGAAAGACTCAACTTTGAAATGCTTATTATGGTCTTGCATTGCTAAGACCATGGTATTTAATAAACTGCTATCTTAAAAAAGAATCTACTTAATTTTTTAATATAAATATTTTTCTAATATACCTGTGAATTTAAATATACCTTGTCTTTATTCTGTTTCCCATCATTAAAATCAGAGTTTTGTGGAGTTCATGTCTTGCTTAGTGTTACATGTGACTTTGGTGCTTAAAAAAATCTACATCTTTGTCCAAAATCTTACTTTAGTTGTATAATGTTTAATGACCTTTATAAAGCTATCATAGAGTTGTTAAAAGCAGCATATTTCAGAACAAGGGATTTGTATTGAAAAATACCTGGATATATGTTTGTGTATGATTATATTTTTCTTGACAATTTGAAATGCGTGTCTGATCAAAACACTGTGCTTGCTTCTGAAGATTTCACAGAAGCAGCCAGGACTCTGAGGGCATAAACATTGAAGTACCTGGGAAGGCAGTTTTCCAAGGCAGCAGAGCGATTTCTGTTAGAAAAACTCACCCTTCATCTCTTGACTTCATGCACAGAGTTACTTGAATTGGAACAAAACATCTTTAGAGCACATAGTGAAAATATTATACTTAATGTGTGTTTCCAGGCTGGTGGGTGGGTGAATGGCATTCTGAAAGAGGCCAGTGATTAATTTCACAGTTAGATACTGCAGCCTAGAAACCGAAGTCCCATTGATAGACTTTGTGAGCTGGTTATAGGGGGAGAGAATGGACAGCGGATAAAATGCTGGCCTTTTTGTAGACATGCTCAGCAGGTCTAACCATCTGTTAAATAGTTTTCCTTAAAGTTCTCTAGTTCAGTCTCTGAATTAAACTGGGCAAATTCCAGCTAGCTTAGTAGGTTGGCAAATGCTAATCTGTTCTTTCCCAGAGATGGTCTAAAAATTTGCAGTGTTTTCTAGAGGTGATTTGTTTTAAAAAAGACAACTTATAATGTGGTATTCTTTTTATGTGAATTCCAAGAGCACACATTATTTCTTTTTTAAAAATTGCATGCCAAAGCACCTAAACAGAAGAAATTTTTTAAATGGTGCATATTGAAAGAAAAGAACATCTGTGAAAGGTTGTAGTACAAGTGGGGTTTGTCCGAGAGCATCTTAATTAAGTCGGTAGTTGAGTAACTTTTCCAGGGGGGCGGCCTAAGTGTCTGTTATGGAATCACCTTTCTTCTCCTTTGCCTAGTTCTCAGCACAGATACTCCACACCCCACGCCTTCACGTTCAACACCTCCAGCCCCTCCTCTGAAGGTTCCCTCTCCCAGAGGCAGAGGTCAACATCCACACCTAATGTCCACATGGTCAGCACCACCCTGCCTGTGGACAGCAGGATGATTGAGGTAATGGGGCCCTATGGGGTGGAAATGGGGACCAGTTATTTGTGTGGGGTTGACTGTTGTGCCAGAGAGTTTGGGGTTTCGAACGTGATAAGGCTGCAGCATTTTCTTAGGTCTCTGGAGTTTCTGAATTTCTTTTTTATCCTCTACATCTTTAGACTGACTGGGTAATCTGGTTGTTATATCATTCAAATGGAGAACTAAAATTTTCTGAAGAAATGTTAACATTTGAACTTACTTTTGTATGTCAGATTTGAATAGGATTTCAGTAAGCCAGTGAATGAGATGAATAAAGAGTAGTTTCATTTTGGTGCGGGAAAGAAAATAATAGTGATGGAGAACTACAAACTCTCTGAAAGACTCCAAATGTTTTTATTTAAGGAACCGAAGGGTGGGGTCACAGGACTTTAATCAGCATGTATTTAGGGGATATGTGAAAGGGCCCAAAGCTAACGTTTTCAAACTGCTTTTCTTTTCTTGGCTTTTGGTATGTTCTGTTTGTTTGGTTTGCTTTCTAGTTCATCTTTAATAACAACTGAATACACTTAAAACACTTCCTTTGTTCTTTATTCTTCTTTATTTCTCATTGCTTTGGACTAGAATAACAGCCTGAATGCTTCTCCCAGGGCGTGGTCCAGAGGAGTTTGTTTGAGGGGAAGAGTAGGTATTCTTCTTCATGCCTTTGCTTTCTTGTCAATTAACAGGGTTGCTAAGACTGTCAGATCATAGACTGTCAAAAATGAAATAATCACTAAGTTAAACATTTTATATATTTCTTGTCATACTTTCATTTTTTTGTTGTATAATAGAGGAGTAAAAAAATACTGTATATGGTATTGCTGATAGGTGAAATAAGTTTCTCAAGTGTGATTTTGAGGATGAAGGCATTAAAATTTTTTTTAAGGATCAGTTCCAACCCAAGAACAATGCAGGATTTATTTGGTTGATACAGCATCACTATTCTATTTATACCTTGTTTAGAAATGAAAAACGAGGGGGGGACCCCCCAAAATGGAATTTATTTATAAATAATGTGCATTTATTTATAAATAATTGTGCATTTAATCTTACATGTTTAAACTTCAGTCATATTCAAAATATTCCCCATTTGATGCAATACACGTATTGAGACTTTTTCTACTGTTCAAAAACAGTTTTTGAACTCATCAATTTTGATGCCTTCTTGTGCTTCTGCTGTGTTTTTTTTGTTTGTTTGTTTCACCTCTTCCACATTGGCAAAACTTTTCCCCTTGAGGATTTTTCTCATCCAGGGGAAACCCAAAATAAAAGTCGTAAAGTCACTTGTGGCGAGATTGGATGAACAGGGAGGGTAGGGCATGGGGGTAATGTTGTTTTTGGTCCAAAACTGCTGAACACTCAGAGCATTGTGGGAGGTGAGCTTGTAATTAACTCATCATGAAATGGGCAAACATGTTGAGTCATCAAAAGAAATTCACTGAAACTGAACACAGCCTCTCCCAATAACTCCAGCTGGTACACTGATACAGATGGGGAACTCACCTAGTGGGAGAAGTCTATACTACAAGAGGCCACCCTCCGTAAGATAATTTTGTTTTTGTCAGTTGGGTTGGTAGGCCCAGAAAATCCTTTGTCTCTGATAAAAGCTTATTAGAGGCAACTGTTCTCTCTTTACATCATGATTTGTTCCTTGGAGAACCTCGGGGACACCTGCTTCTTCGGGCACAGCTTACCTCACTCAGCCCTCAGATCACTCAGACATACTTGTCCTTTTCAAAACAAAAATACCCTTTTCAAGGATGTGAATGCCAAGTGGTTTTATATTCTTACTATTTATATACTCCCTGGTGAGGATATATAAAATGAAGATTTGGGTTTTGCAGAGGGCCTTGTGATTTAAACTGTTCCACCCAAACAGTTTGTAATAAATTCTAAAGATAGCGTTGGACTTCTCTCACCTGAGTAGAATGCAGCTAATTTCGGAGCTTGCCCATGAGGTCTGAGGGGCATTTTGTGGTGCATAGGCCAAGAGGTGCCAGGGACTCCACAAAAAACTGGCTTCTGAATGTGGAATCTGCTGTTGTCATTTGTAGGGTGGGGTGTACTTTGAATATCACAAGATTATTGTGAGGAGGTCATGTGAGCTATGAATTTTATTACTATTATCATGGTTAGTCCTGATAATAATACAGTAACCAGTTGCTTTTCTTCTATTATATGACTGGTTCCTGTGTAAATACTCTAATTCCTAGAGGAAACATTAAAAGTGAAAATTCTTGAATATTTGTTATAAAAGTAAACTAGAACTACTATTGTGCTTAATCCTCTCTGTACTTTAGAGACAGAGCAAATTTTTATTCTTTTTTTTATCACATATGATTCAGCATTTTTCAAGTACACATTCTTGCTTTGTTTAAGTCACTTATATTTCTCTTTAATATTTATTTAGGTTCCAAGATGATTGAAAAGTCCCTTCTAGGATAAATCATTCTAAGTGTAGAAATAAGCACAGGATAAAATATGAGATATATAATAAGACGTCGGGAAGGAAAAAATCCTAGTTAAGTGAGAATATAATTCCAGTCAATAAAAACAGATTGGGCCATGCTTTAACTTAAAACAAAGAATAGATTAGTTGGGTAATAAAACTAGCTACTTTGTATTCTAATAAAATTCACATTTACTTTGGGCCAACGCTTTGCCCACTTGGCAGTCATCCTGTTGCACCTGGCGGACCCTCGGACCTGCTCCCATTCTCCTGGACATGCTTATACTGTCCTAGTTGGGGCGGGAGGGGTTGGGAATCCGTCACCTTACACACCTCTCTAGGTGATTCTTGAAGAGTTGCCAGGTGTGGGAACCCCAGAAGCAGGCCTTATTGGTAAACTCTGAGGATGCTTTGGTGGGGCTGCCAAAGGCGGAGTGGGCAGCTTGGTTTATGATTTTTCTTTTAATCTTGTAAAGGTGTCATGGAGTGGGAGCATTGCAGTGGCAGTTGTGTGAAAAAAGTATCTTGTCTTCGCTGTGGTGACACAAAGAAAACAGAGAGATTGGGACTTTCCAGAAAAATACCCTTTTCAAGGATGTGAATGCCAAGTGGTTTTATATTCTTACTATTTATATACTCCCTGGTGAGGATATATAAAATGAAGATTTGGGTTTTGCAGAGGGCCTTGTGATTTAAACTGTTCCACCCAAACAGTTTGTAATAAATTCTAAAGATAGCGTTGGACTTCTCTCACCTGAGTAGAATGCAGCTAATTTCGGAGCTTGCCCATGAGGTCTGAGGGGCATTTTGTGGTGCATAGGCCAAGATCCATAGTGATGGTTTCTTGTGCTATTTCTGCCACCTACTGGCAGCGTGACCCTGGCCAAGTCTCTTGTCCTGTTACATGTTTTCTTATATGTAAAATTTAGGTTTTGGACTAGGGGGATTATGATCCTTTCATCTTTCCACAATTTTAGGCTCAGATAAAGTAATATAGCCACAGTGCTCACTCGTATCAAATTCAACTTCTGGTCCATGTGCTCGAGTAACCTCTCAGAGGAGTAAGAGTGTGTCAGTGGAGCTCCCCACTTTTTTCCCGAGCCTCACTGGAGCAAGATCCCCAATCACAGGGAAGATCTTAGCTGATAGTAACTTTGCTAGCCTTCCTAAAAGAGTACGTTTGCTGTGTGCATTGCTTGCTTCTGAGATAAGAATTTGGTTTTCATTATATATGACAAATTAACATCAGTCTCGTTAATATTTGATGGTAACAATCTTGGAGATATCAGCCACTGACATTTGGTGAATTTATTCAAAAGAAAGTATGTAATTAGACTTTTTGCATTTTAGAGGTTTTATAATCTTCTTTGTTCCTGAAAATCCTCCTTTTCCCCTTCCCCAGAGAGCATCTTTTCTAGTGCAGAAATTGACCAGCTTTCCTTTTCTGTTTCAGGATGCAATTCGAAGTCACAGTGAATCAGGTACTTGTCCAGAGTCATTTAGCAAATAGTAATGGGCTTTTTCTCTTTATGCTGGGTATCTTCTGTTGGCTTATCCATGTGTGGATTCTGTTTGTCTTGTCTGTTAAGCCTCACCTTCAGCCTTGTCCGGCAGCCCCAACAATCTGAGCCCAACAGGCTGGTCACAGCCCAAAACCCCTGTGCCAGCACAGAGAGAGCGGGCACCAGGATCTGGGACCCAGGAGAAAAACAAAATTGTGAGTATGGCCAATACTATCTCCTGCAGGTTAGGGTTCAGTAAGAAAAACTTAGAAATGAGAATGCTTTTAATTTTGGGGGGAGGAGGGAACTCTAATAAAAAAAACATTTAATGAATCATAAATGTCAGTGCCATTTCGGGTTTGCTGGCATTGGGAAAACTTGCCGGTTTATTTAAGGGAGGGTGCAACTTAACATGGTATTTTCTCAAAAGACAAAAATTAGAATTCTAGTTAATAAGTCTGTCTTTAAAAGATATGGGAACGGATGGAGTTGAGTTGATCCTTGAAACCCTTGTTAAGAAACAACCTTACCATTCCATGGAGTATATTTGATGATCTTTGATTGTTTCAGAGGCCTCGTGGACAGAGAGATTCAAGCTATTACTGGGAAATAGAAGCCAGTGAAGTGATGCTCTCCACTCGGATTGGGTCAGGCTCCTTTGGAACTGTTTATAAGGGCAAGTGGCACGGTGAGTTTGGTCTTCTACTTCAAGGCATGGGGTCAAAAAGTCAAGTTTTGGTCCAGAGAGGGTCTGCAGGGGTGAGAGCCATCAAGCTCTGTGGCGTGAGGCAGCACCCTCCAGGGTGCTGATTCCATCTGAGATTGACTTGGTGAAACTCCATAGCATTCTTTTTATTTATTTATAAAAAGATTTTATTTAGCCCTGGCTAGAGTGTGGCTCAGTGCATTGAGTGCTGGCCTGCAAATGGAAAGGGCACATGCCAGGGCTGTGGGCTAGGTTGGGGGTGTGCGAGAGGCAGCCAATCAGTGTTTCACTCATCGATGTTTCTCTCCCTCTGTTTCTCCCTCCCTACTCCGCTCTCTGAAAATAATTAAAAATCTTTAGTTTTGCCATGAAGACTCCTGTTAGAAGGTAGATAAACATGTTGAATGCTGTTAAGAATCTAGTTTTTTAACTTAAGAGTCTCAAAAACCAGGAGCGAGGAGTAATGGACTTTTGGGGGTTTTTTTTGGAGCAATTGACTTTTATGTCAGCCTCTCAGAAAGTGAGCCAAGGTCTCTGAATAAAGAAGAAAAACAGAAAGGTCAAGGAAACTATAATTTCTAGATTGAGTGTTTTGTGCTATACTCCCCCTGCTTTTCTGGTTCCTGTATATGATGTTTTATCCAGTCTATTTAAAATCACTGCTTTGGTGATTTTTAAGTTTTTGATTCTGTCTAGCAGCTATGAAAGTAAATAGGAGGGTTTCAAAGCAGGCAAGATGGAGACTCAGATCCATGAATGAAAGTACATTTTATGTAAAGAAGAGGCCGTTGGGTCCACGCACAGTCTCCTTTTAAGTATAAGTTGGGTTCTGATTTGCTAGTTTCTGCTAATTACAAACAGCTCATTAAAAGGGATGAACACAGCAGTAGAGACTGTCAGACTGATGGCAAGGACCATCATGGACAGCGTGAGGAGGAACAGAAACCCTCAAGAGCAGATCTCCAAACTGGAGAAGCGTCTTGGGCCACTTAGTGTGAGGCAGGCAGTCTGGTGTTACCCTTGTCTGGGGATCCCTGTCTCAGCCTAAGGCCAAGGCTTATAACTCTCAGAGTCAGTAAGATGAGGAGGAATGGTGTTCATTCTGTTCTGTTCTAGAAAGCAGGGGTGTATATAATGTTTTAGAAAATCTTAAATGGTTAAACAGGGAAATGAACTGGTGCTTAAAAAGGTTAAAAACATTCCACGTTTACCAGCAGTGCTTCCTTCTTCAATGATGATGAATGAAATACAACTTAGTATCTTACTAAAAACACAGTAACCAGTAGGAATGTCTTGTTCATACTGTATTTCCCTCTGATTTTACTATTAAGGGAAAGTAAGATGTTCTGCTTAACTACTTCATGTAGCTACCCGCCATAAAAAGTTCCCTGGCTGTTTACCTTGCCCATTTATATTACTTGCTAATGTAAATAAGTACCATCCTTTAGATGCTTTAAGGTTGCCAACTATAAGAATTATTTGGATAGTTTGGAGAGCAGACGTTGTTTTGGACCCTGACCTAAATCTACAGGCTTGGGGCTGGGCATGCCTGGGGACCTGAGACTGGGTACCGAGTCCTGACTTACCCTGCCAGAAACTGATTCTTGACCTTGGGCTGCGTGCTGCTGAATCTTCAGTATTCCCTGCCAGAGGCTGTCCCCCCTTCCCACTGCAGAGCCTCAGACAGGCAGCTTGTTAATTCATAACTTATCTTGCAGACAGCTGCATCTTAGAATTCATTCATTTCTTTGCAGTTTTTCCCAGGCACTCTTCTAATGCCAAGTGTTCTTCGAGGGGCTAAGAATGAAGCAGTGAACAAAACTTTGATAAAAATCTTTTACTGGAGTTTTTATTCTGGTGGAGACAATATCCAAGAAGAGCAAAGTACATAATGTATTTTATGCTAAGGAGAAAAATGGAGGAAAGCAGGTGTGTGTGGAGTGGCAGCCCCAGGTCACAGTTCCTGTAGATTGATGGAGCAGAGTCTGCTGAGGAAGTGGCATTTTCATGAGGCCTGAGGGTGATGCATACACCTGGGGAGGCAGCAACAGCAGGTGCAAAGTGGACCACTCACCTGGCCTGTTTGAGGAAATCAAGGAGGCCTTGCTGGCTTCAGCAGAGTTAAGAGGGGAAAGGCTAAGTAGGAGTGAGGCCTGGGGGTGGGGACTGTAGGGTCCCACGGGATATCATTCTAGGTCTGGACAGTTCCTCCCAAGTAGAAAAGCATTCTTTTTGTGACTTGATACCTGTTTTCCTATATTTGCACATTGTCCCTATTTGACTAAATGCCTATCATGGCAGTCCTTGGAGTATTTACATGTAAATTAGGGAATGGGGTCATAGAGAGTTTGGGTTTCTGAGTGAGAAACTGCATACTCACATAATCTGTTGTAACTGTTCCCTGTAAGCTAGCTGGCAGATGGGTCCCAGCAGGGGCCATGGGGCTCTGTGTTTGCTTTGACCCTGTTCAGTCTTCTTATCAGTGACTTGCATGAAGTAAACCATGCAGCCCCACCCTCAGGTATTATGGATGACTTACACATAGTTGTGATGTATCTCTGGAGAGTAGAATTTAGAGAGATGAGAGGATTTGAGCTGGCTGTGATGATGGGACAAAGAAAAGATGAACTTTTAATAGTGATAAGCCCTGTTCACCGGGCTCTCACAGCAGACTCCTCCCTGGCTTCCCTGCTACCCCGCAGATGCCAGATCCCACGCTGGAGTTTTCTGAGCACAGGTGAGGTGTCTCTTACCCCGCCCTCCCTTGCCTCACCTTTGTTCCTGGTGTAGAAGTTCGGAGCAGCCTCTTTTCCAGTTAGTAACATCCTCCCCTTGGCTTCTGTCCCAATTCCTTCAGACCCTTCTGCATCCTCTATACCAAAAGATGTACTTCACTTCTGTCCCCTCCTCCCCATCTTGGCCAAACTGTCCCAGAATGAGCAGTTGTACTGAGACACTTGTTCTGTTGAGCCATAAGGAGCCTGGGGGGGGGGCGCATGGTTTACTAGCTCCGTCTTCCCAGACAGAAGGCAGCTGTGAGCGTGCCGTGCATCTTCCATCCCAGGTCAGCAGTGCCTTTGCAGGCCGCCCTGGGCTCTTGGTAAAGACTGTGGCAGTGGACTGGCTGAGAGCCTGTGTGGAGGCTGTTGTTAAGTGGGGACTTTACAACATGGTTTAGGTGGTAAAATGAGAGATCACAGTGCAGCAGCCTGGGGTCTGTTATAAGGACCATCTCTCTACCAGTCGGTGCTCCCAGAAAGTGAAACGGGAAGGCTCCAGCAGAGGTTGCAAAGGTACGATGTGACTGCTCTGTGGAGACACTGAGTACCTCCAAGATGTCATTTCACTAACTTCCACTTTGTTTGACCACCAGAAGGCTGCACTTTAGTAAATTCATTTGCCATGACAATCTGAGGTCCTAATAGGCTTTAAGTAATTAAGTAATTTCTGTAATATGACATAAAAGCACTTCTGAAGTTGGCTTCTAAATTGGTAACACCCATAAAGTAGAACTGACCCATGGCTATTGCTAAGGTTATGTAAAGAGGCTCACAGTGGTTGACGGTGGTTAGTTACGTGTCAGTATTGTAGTTGGAAGTATAGTCACTGGAGTCAGACTAGGGTTCTAATCTTGGTTCTGGCACTTGGGTTTCTGGCTATGGTCTGTGACTGAACTTTTGTTTTCTGTAAAATGAGGACTACAGTGTTTATGTTGCAGACCAAATGTGAAGATTAAAGGAGGTAATGCCCGTGAAGACACTACCAGTGTGTAGTGAGCAGTCAGTAGTAATCACTAGAGATTCTTTTGAATGGTATTGAAAGCAAGGAAGCTTAATTTCAATATGTCTTTGATTTTGTATAAGCCGTCCTCTGAGGTCTCACTGAAATGTGCTGCTGGGTTTAACAACTGCTTGCTAAATGGCCTGCTGCCTAGCACCAGCCTTTCTGGCCCCAAAGGTTCGGAATCTGCTGGGCCGTTCATGTCTACCCACTGACGTCATCCTCACAGGCCCAGGTTGTGGCCTGTCACACAAGACCTTGCCTCAGGATGCCAGGCTTATATAACTTTTTTTAGCCACTTAATAATTTAGAAATTTGCATCATTGTTCATCTGTATAGGTACATGACTTTTGAATAAACGATTGACTATATCTCAAAACTAGGGTATATGAAAAATAAAGATCATTCGACTGATTGTATTACAACAACCTAATTTGCAGGAGACGTTGCAGTCAAGATCCTAAAGGTTGTTGACCCCACACCTGAGCAGTTCCAGGCCTTCAGGAACGAGGTGGCTGTACTGCGGTGAGTAGAAAGCTGGCCTGTCCAGCCCCCCTGGAGTGGCAAGGGTGGCGCATGGGTGGTGGTACACAAACCACAGAGAAAGTGGGCCGCACAGTGCAGACCTGTGGTTGAAACTCCTCCAAGTGAAGGGGAGTGGCAGGTTTCCTTCTGGCTTATGTGGTTTTCAGACCTTTAGAAGAGCCCCTGTTGATGAGCTACCCCCTTCCACTGCTTTAGGTCTCTGGGCACACTATACCTTACAGCACAGGTTCTGTCTTGAGCTTTGGTTTGAAGTAGGGAGAAATAGGTTTGATTTTGACATTTATTTCCTTGAGCTCTAGATAATGGCCAAGTTGCTTTATTTTGGATGTTAAACCTTCAGCTTTGAAATCTTTGAGTCACTATTTAGACTTAGAGCAGCAAATTAAATACTGATGAATTCCATCAACGCAGGGTCCCAGTGACCCCTGTGGGGAGAACTGTGAGTATATGCTGATAAAAAGAATGTTCTCTCTATAAACAAGGCCAGCACTGAGGTGAATCGTGGTGGGCTCCTTTGGTGGCTCAGAACACCAACTGGATTATTGTAGTCACGTGTGTATGCTTTGCCAGCCGTGCAGATTGCAAGCACGGGTGGTGTCAAGAACACACGGGATTTGATGTCAGTGTGGAAGCAGAGTATCTCTTTGTGCTGAAACAAGGGAAAGTTCAGAGCCTTCTCTCTTCCCCACTCCAGTAAAACCCGGCACGTGAACATCTTGCTTTTCATGGGGTACATGACGAAGGACAATCTGGCGATAGTGACCCAGTGGTGCGAAGGCAGCAGCCTCTACAAACACCTGCATGTCCAAGAGACCAAGTTCCAAATGTTCCAGTTGATTGACATTGCCCGGCAGACGGCTCAGGGAATGGAGTGAGTAGACTAACTACAAAGTCTGGGGTCCAAGCATCAGCTTGTCTCTAAATCGCAGTCAGGATTAGGAATAGCCAAGTCTGTTAAGAGATTTCTGTGATATTTTTGCACATCTCAAAATGAGCCTCTGGCGGGGGCTGAAGGAATGTCACTTCATGTTCCTCACCCAAGCCGAGGCTGCCCCGATGGGGCTCAGACTCAGCTTTTAGCCACTGCCCTCAATATGCCAGATACCCATGGCATTGCCCTCTGTGGGCATCAAATGTTGGATGAATTACTTTTCTTTTTTTAAAGGTTTTATTTTAGAGAGGGAAAGGGAGGGAGAAAGAGGGAGAGAAATGTCAATGTGTGGTTGCCTCTTGAATGCTCCCTACTGGGGACCTGGCCCACAACCCAGGCATGTGCCCTGACTGGGAATCAAAGCAGCAACCCTTTGGTTCTCAGGCCGGCACTCAATCCACTGAGCCTCACCAGCCAGGGCAATTTATTTTTCTTTTGGAGAATGCTTAAAGGTATTCCTTAGTACCTCTGCTAACACTACCCTTTCGTGTGTGCCTTAAGCTAAGCTGTGCTTGTAAGTGTAGAAAATCTCATGTTCTACCTTACGTTTTAGGAAATAAATAGTCATAATTACTTTTTAGAAAAAAATAAAATAGAGATAAAATTCACATCGTAAAATTCGCCCCTTTAAAGTGTACAATTCAATTTTTTAGCATATTTAGAGTTGTGCAAGCATCACTAATTTTAGAACATTTTCAAAATATGAGGTCTTTTGTCTGGCTTCTTTTAACATGTTTTTGAGAGGTTCATCCATATTGAATATATTAGTGTGTCATTCCTTTCTGTGTCTGATAATATTCCATTAAGTGGATATATGGTGAGAATTCCTTTTTGAATAAAATGATGCTTAAAGAGTCGCTCCATTTTGCTGTGACCTTAACTATCATAGTAAGGCACCGTGCGTCCCCACCTGAACTGGCGCGGGCCCAATCCCTGAATACAGCTGCGCAGGGAGCCAGGTCCTCAGGCCGTTTGTTTCGTAGCTGTAGTTAGAAGCTGCTTTTAGCCATGGCCCTTGAACTGATTTTAATAGTTATTTTCCCTTTACAGCTATTTGCATGCAAAGAACATCATCCACAGAGACATGAAATCCAACAGTATCCTTTGGTGGCAGTTTCATTTGACTGCTCAGTTCTAAATTTAGGAAAACAGGAGGGAGACTTTTAAAATTTCTGCAAGAGTTGAGATATGTGTTTTAAGTTATGGTTGAAATAGGCTAGTTTTATATGTAGTTTAGTGTTCACTTTAACTTGGGGTGGGGCTTTTTTGTCTTCCATGTTTTTTCCCTAGTTGTGGAGAGTGTGTGTATCTGATCAGAAAGTAGCTATAAGCCAAATGTAAGATTTTCAAAATTATAATTGTCTTAAATATGTAGAAATAGTTTCCTTGAAGGCTACTATTAGAATCAACCCTTCCTCTTTTTAAGACTTAATTTATTTTTGTAGAAATAATGAATTAAGGTATTTTTTTCGCACTCAAGGGCATGAAATATAACAATTTTACATCTCCCTCTCTCCTCCGGCTTTTCCCTTTGAAAGGAGTGGGGTGGTACAGCCAAACTTTGCTTGGTGGCCATGAGCGGCATAACAGCTGCATTGGGTTGAGTTATGGGGCACAGCTTGTTTGGGGTACATGTCTGAGGCATGGAACACCTTTCTGTAGTGGGTTGTCTGGGGCCAGCACACGCCGTGAAAGCAGACACCACACATAGATTTCAAGAAGGCGTGAGGGAATGAGGTGAGTTTGGTTCTGATTCTGAAGTTACCAAGTGGTACTTGTTCTGCTGAGAAATGTCTTAGGATAGTATTCAGCACTTTCAGAGGGATTTGCTATTTACATCTTTCTTGAGGGCAGAATGCAGGCAGAAATGAAGGTAAAGAATCAGCAGGCCGTGCTTGGCTCTGAGGAGCATCAGAAGGCAGTCTGCACTCCTGGAAGTCTCGGGGTTCAAGGCACCTACATTATGTGGGGAGACCACAGGCGAGGGACGTGGCACACAGATGTGTGGGGCAGGAGCCAAATCATCTTGCATTCCTCATGTGCCTCCTGAAAGAAGGGACCTTTCAAGAGCACTTCTAAAACTTCAGAAACCCTAGCAGATCCAGTCCAGAGAAGGCTGGGGCAGGTGGGAGGTAGAGAGATGCTGTGCTACTAGGAACTTTGGTAAGTTTTTCAAAATTAACCTGACCAGTGTTTTGAAAACCAGAGTCCTTAACAAGCATTGAGACATATTTCTCCATGAAGGCCTGACGGTGAAAATTGGAGATTTTGGTTTGGCAACAGTAAAGTCACGCTGGAGTGGTTCTCAGCAGGTTGAACAACCCACTGGCTCTATCCTGTGGATGGTAAGGAGGCGAGGCTCACACTAGCATGGTGCAGGGCAGAAGGGGCGCCCTGAACTCTGTATTTCCCCAAAGTCCAGGCCACCTCAGTGATGTTTTTGGTGACCTCAGGCAGCCTGGGGTGAATTTGGGTTTCCTGGAGAAAGGACCAGAACCATGTAGAAACATAGCTTGGAGGAGTTGGGTGATAGGAAGGGACGCCCCACAACTAGGATTTCTGAGCTTGAATTAGCAATGTCTGAGGGTTGTTGAGGGGCTGTTTAGAGAAAAGCTATAGGGGGCAGAGGAAAGGCTGTCATACCCAATGGAAGGGGTAGTTGGGCCCCTGGATGTGTTAAGGGCCCAGCTGGTGATGAATACACCTTTTGTCCCTGTAGGCCCCAGAGGTGATCCGAATGCAGGATAATAACCCTTTCAGCTTCCAGTCTGACGTCTACTCCTACGGCATTGTGCTGTATGAGCTTATGACAGGGGAGCTACCTTACTCCCACATCAACAACCGAGATCAGGTACGTGCACTGCCGCAAAGGACCCGACTTCTGTGGAAGCCCCTGGTTTCACTTGTTTATTCATATATTCCTTCAACTGTTTTCTTTCCCTCAGATCATCTTCATGGTGGGCCGAGGGTATGCCTCCCCAGACCTTAGTAAGCTATACAAGAACTGCCCCAAAGCAATGAAGCGGCTTGTTGCAGACTGCGTGAAGAAAGTTAAGGAAGAGAGGCCTCTTTTTCCCCAGGTAAGACTTAGCTCAAAGGCATTGGAACTGATTAATTAAAAGCAGAAGGTCTTAATGAAAAATGAGGGAAGTATGGTGTTTTCTTTTTTTAAATAGGGAGGGCTCTTATTTTCCATAAGATGTTACAGGTGAGGTGAGAGCAATGTGTGTCTGGATTCCTGATCAAAAGCTGCTGTGAAAATGCCAGGGCCCAGGTAACAAGACCACTTGGCTGTTTCAGATCCTGTCTTCCATTGAACTGCTCCAACACTCTTTACCGAAAATCAACCGGAGCGCTTCTGAGCCATCCCTGCATCGGGCGGCCCACACGGAGGACATCAATGCCTGCACACTGACCACGTCCCCTAGACTGCCTGTCTTCTAGCTGACTTTGCACCTGCACTCAGGCCACCAGGGGAAGAAGGGACGTCAGCAGGCACCACCTTTCTGCTCCCTTTCTGTGGAAGCAGAGAGCTCGTTTTCAGAGAAGCTGCTGCTAAGGACCTTCTAGACTATTCACAGGGCCTTACTTCATGTTGCCTTCTTTTCCACCCTTTCTGGCCATGGGAGAGGGAGGCCATTCACAGTGCTGGTTTGTCCTGCTACCCACCTGCGTCCCCCATGCTCATGAGCTGAGCCTCTTCCAAGCTGCACCAGTGGCTGCTGATGGCGATACATGATCTGGGACCCTGGCTATTGGCTAAATGAGTATTTTTAGGGTAAGAAAAAGAAGTCAGAGGGGAAATAAAAGTAGGCAAACCAGCCCTGAAGGGGAAACGTGGATAAATTTTGAGTATCGGGTCCTATGAGGAATGCTTATATCACAGGAAGTACTTTTCTTCAGTTAGTGGTGTGGCACCAAACAGGTAGTTTTGCACATAATGCACCAAACAGCCCAGGACTGTCATCTCGGCCGCCTAAAGGAGTCTGCTTTGGTACTATGGGACACTTCCATTTCTTGGAGGTCTCCAATGCATTGGGATGATTTTCCAGAAGAGGTGCCTGGCCTGCCCCTCCCAGTCTCTGCCCTCTCAGGGAGCAGTCTTCCATCATGCTGAATATTGTCTTCCAGGAGCTGCCCCTATGGGGTGGGGCCACTGGCCAGCTTTGTCTCTCAACAATCACAGCATATGTATGCAAGGAAGCCAGGAATACAGGTTTTCTTGATTGGATTTTAATTTTGTTTTTATTGCGCCTGATGAAATAGTTATTCAATGGCTCAATTATGTTATTTTAATAAAATAAATTAAATGTAGGCTTAATGGCTGTTTCTTCCTTTTGAGCATGAGCTCACAGCCTGAACTGTTTGTTCATCCCTTCTGGAACAGGACTCAAGCAGGAAATGGGCCCAGAGTCTTAATTCAGCTTTTGCCTGCGTTGTCACCCTTCACTAAAGAGTTAACTATAAAAATTATGTATAAAGCACACAGGTAAGAATAGATCTTTTTCTACCCACACTTTAATGCACTTTACAAAATATTTGATATCTCTAGCTATTTATAAAAATACGTAATTCAGGGTTAGAATGAGTTTGCTCTGATTCACAAGATTATGCTCCTTCAATAAAATCACAACTGATGACAGATTCATGCTGAGGACTACTGCTGGGTCACGAACAAATTTTTTGGATGCTGTTCAGTGTTTACAAATGAAAGCCAAGCTTTACAGGTAAGACTAAATGGCTTGGGTAGGAGCCACACACAAGAACACGTGTGTGCTGAGTCCTCAGCACAATTACCTCGGGGCTTGTGCCCACAGGGGAGGGAGCCAGGGACATGTTTCCCTGGAGGCATGTGCACAAGGTTCTTCCAGTTGCCCCCAAACCAGCCAGAATTGGGGGGCTGTACCTCTACTACTCTGAATACTTCCTGCTACTTCAAGAGCCTCCCTTACACAGAAGAAAGTTTATACTCAGTATACGGCAGTGAGACTCCTGCTCTGATTTGGGACACTAAAGCGTGCAGTACCCATTTTTGCTTCTGGAAAAGTTCTATATAGTTTTGACCACAAGTGCTATGGAAACTGACTGTAGGAATCCTTTGTAGGAGTGAAGAATCCTTTGGAAAGAAGAAGAAACCTGTTTTAGGGGCAACTGCACGTTGACTGTTTACAGGGAGCTAAAGCTCATGAAGGACAGGAGCCAAATGTGTTCTAAAAGCAATCAGTCAAAACTCAGCCTGGCTGTTTAGCTGGTTCCCCCTGAGGAACCTGAGGTGCAACTAAGATATTAACTATAAAAGTAGTGATTCCATACACTTGTTGGGTTATTTTATATCTTTCACTCTTCTCGTGGCTGTAATAGTGGAGAATGGGTGAGACCAAGATTAAATACAACCCCACTCAAATCCAAACAACACACCACCTGGAGCTGCAGCAAAGGAAGCTCTGCACACCTTAGTTGGGGAAGGCCCTGCTGGCAGAGCCCAAGATGCAGGTGACCCATCTACTCTTCAAGGTTCTGATGACTCCACACCAGACAGGTGCATGAAGAGATCCCCAAGCTCAGTCATGTCGACATCTTCATTGGTGGGGACATTGCGACTTTCTCGGTTCTCGATGAAATCCCAGAGCCGCACTGAATTGAAGAACTGCAAAAATAGCCAGTAAACATGCCTGGTTATTATAAATGGCAACATGAAGGCTGGATAGCTTATTTTTTTTCTTTTGTCTATTTCTGGTTGTGAAAGCTATTAGAGAAAGGGCCACAGGTGAGTGAGTCTTCTAACTAGAGATGGGAAAGTTCTTACCCTCACGGTGCCTTCAGAACTGAGCTGCTTCCGAGGTTTCTCAGGCTCTGCCAGTCGCCCATCAGGGTAAGCATGGCGGTAAAGACATTTGCTTCCAAATGGGCAGGTCCCCTTGCCTTGCTCAAAGTACTTACAAGCTTTTTTCCTAAAAAGTGGAAAGAAAAATCAAGGTAGTGGGAGAATCTACAGTCCAGATAAACCACTACTTTCCTCCATCCCTGCCCTCAATGCCAGAACTGGGTCAACCTCACGTTATAGGTAGGGATGCTCAGCTCAGAATGGGATGCTGATTTCCAAGCTGCTGGATTAAATTCCCACTGTGACATACTTGTAGCCTCACACAGAACTTAACCTGCATGAGGGGACTCCGCCGTTCTGAGACTGCCATATTCCAGAAAGGCCACAGGGAATGTAGGCTTGGTCGTTCATTCCTCAAACCAGCTATCATGGGTTCCAAAGTGCTGAAGCTGGGCTACTGCCTCAGTTCCAAGACCCCAGTAGGAGCTCCACCCAGGGAAGTTCCCTTTCTCCAGGCCAGCAATGATGTCAATGTGACCACAGGACGCCTTGACTTGGGAGTCATAGGGAAAGTGGTGAATTTTAGCTGCCTAGAGTTAAAGGAAAATGCCAATTTTCCTTGGTCCATACCCTCTGGAGCAGGGGTTCTAAACTATGTGCTGTAGACCTTCCTCTTTGAACAGTGTTTTTACGTGCATAAAGTACAGGTCTATGAAGTAGAGGTTATCAAAATGTTTAAAAAAATTTTTTCTATCTTTGAATTGTATGTACAGATCCCTATGTTAAGAACCCCTGCTCCTGGGGAAAATCACAACCAAAGAGAGAATCTCCCTTTCCTGTTCAAGTGAAATTTTCATAAATGACCCCAAGTTGAAGAAAAGGAAGAAAGCCCAAGAACCCAGAGGGAGTGCTGGGGAAGGGAAGTTCAGAAAGAAAGCCAAATCTCAGAAAAGGTGGGCTGCTGCCAGGGGACAGTTGGGGTATATGTTGGTGGCAGATGACAACTTGAGTTTCTCAGACAAGGGGGCAGCAGCAAGAGACCAGTGATGAAGGTCTCTTAGACCCTAACAACTGTTCACAGAGGAGGAAGGAAGTGTGCTGATTGCCTGGGTGCTACTCCCACCAGGTCTGATGCCAGCACTCGAGGCCAGGGAATGGACTCAAGCAGAGTTGTATCAACCTGACACTTTTCATGCCCCCCACCCCCAGCCCCCAAGGTTCTGAGCAAATCTTCAAATGACTGCTCAAGCACTTTACTCTTACCAGTCTGTTGGACAGAAACTTTAACTCTAGTTCCCACCCCAAAAATGATCACGCCTTATCTGGTCTCCAAGCACTAAAGCTTTCAGTTCACTTTCACTCCTTGTTCTCAGCTCTCAAATCCAACTATCACACTGCTGCTTACAGAGCACTCCCAGATCAGCTTGTCCTTTCAGTTCCCACACTGCTGAAACCCTTAGGATGCCAAACTCTGCTGGCTGCCTGTCAGTCATTTCTTAATTGGCCTCCCCTCCCACCAGGTTCCAACCTCTTCACACTACCACAGAGGAGCATCTCCAATGGGTCACCTGTTTTGCCCCATTAGAGCTGACTCCAGTCTGTCTCTCCTACCCCTGTGGTAGTACATCGCATCACATCCTTCTACATACCTTTCAACCTCAGTGACCACTCCCACTGCTCTCCAAACACAAAATTTGCACCATTTGGCACCCATGTCGCTGTTCACTCACTCTCAACACACATGGAGAAGCATTCAATCTTTGCAGCTTTCCCTGACACTCCCACCCAGGTAGATCCAAGTGCGTTCCCTGCTGTGATATCTGGCTTGGGCCTCTCATGAAGAATATGTCACCAAATTCTGTCAGAAAATCTGTATCACAATTGTTCCCTTTGCAATTTCCCATGAAATTATCTTCACTAATCTCTACTCTTATAGCCCCCACTGGTGCTTAGCTTGAAGGTTCCTGGCCTGTAGCGGGTACTCAGAAAATGCATGCGGAATGCATAAAAACACAGTCATCTATGGAAACTAAGGCCAGGAAAGATTCAAACAGCAGCAGCAACATGAGAATTTTTGGACAACTCCAGCAGAGCTCCTTTGTACAGGCTGAACTCCTCTGCCTTGCCACTCCTGCCCTCTGGTGGACACATGATGACATCACATGAGGAAAATATGGGAAAAGACCAAGCCTTTAGCAATTAATAATGCAACTTGAACCATTACTGCTTCTCCTAGACCTGACTGACCTTCTTGTAGATAACCAGAAACAAACCTTTTTAAAAGACCTAAAGGCACTGGAGAATGAACAGAAGCAGGAAGATTCTTCAAGAGGTTAGATACCTAAAAGAATGGAATGGCAAAGAGGAGAGTTACCTTTATAGAAATAATAGTTTTTATCCAAGGGCAGGCCAAAATTGGGTGTGTGTTTATTCAGGATAGATTAAACCGCAATAGTAAAATCCAGTCTTTCTGGCCTGAAGAACAAAAGACAGAACCGGAAGAAATCAGCCACGGGAAAGCAAGGAAGCAATCCCACAAAGAAAAGGCCTGAGAGGCGGTGCTCCAAACACTGTGCATTAACTCTGCCCAAACCTCTGACCCACACATCAGTGTGCCAGGTACAGGGCAACTCCGCTAGGATAAAAGAACTGAACTGAGGTTTGACCTGCTGCCCAAGAGTTTGAATCTAAACAATATACCTGCCTGTTATTAAGACAAACATCAGAGGAGTTCCAGCCAAGATGGAGGCGCAGGTAGGAACCCTGCGCTTCCTTGCACAACCAAAAGGAGGATAACAATGAATCTAAAATCAATAAACAACCAACCAAAACCGCCAGAAAAATCAAACTGCATGGAAATCCAACAACCAAGGATTTAAAAAAATCAACCAGAACCACCAGACTGGTAAGGGGACTGCACAGCCCAACTTAGAAAAACCACTGCAGACAGCCGAGGAGCGGGCTGACTTAAAGGACAAAGAGACTCACAGCTGACTGCGGCTGGGATTGCCATGGTGGGAGATACCTCTAGTCTGACACGAGACTCTGTTGGAAAGTGTGCTAGAGACAAGCAGGCAAGCTGCACAGTTCCCTCCCTGGCCCCTCCCCCACACCAAAGAGGGTTGTCCTACCTGGGTTAATACCTAAGACCCCGCCCCCTTATAACTTATCAGCTGCTCTAAAACAAAGAAATATGGCCCAAATGAAAGAACACAGCAAAACCTCAGAAAGAGAACTAAGCAATGAGACTGCCAACCTATCTGGATGGAAAATTTAAACCCCTGGTAATCAAAATGCTCATGGAACTGATTGAGCTTGGTTGAAAAATGAAAGATACCCAAAGTGAAATAAAGCAAAATATTCAGAGAACCAACAGTGACAAGAA
Source organism: Tonatia bakeri (assembly GCA_004024845.1). Lineage (NCBI taxonomy): Eukaryota > Metazoa > Chordata > Mammalia > Chiroptera > Phyllostomidae > Tonatia > Tonatia bakeri. The sequence goes on from PVIA01001020.1 coordinate 34,637, forward strand.
GGAAACCAGGATTCAAAGCAACAATTTGGAACAAAAGGAAGAAATAAACATCCAACTGGATCAGAATCAAAAGACAAGAATCCAAAAAAAATGAAGAGAGGCTGAGGATTCTCTGGGACAACCTGAAACGTTCCAATATCTGAATTATAGAGGTGCCAGAAGGAGAACAGCAGCAAGAAATTGAAAACTCATTTGAACAAATAATGAAGGAAAACTTCCCCAATCTGACAAACGAAATAGACTTCCAGGAAGTCGAGAGTCCCAAAGAAATCTGATCCAAAGAGGAACACACCAAGGTGCACTATCATTAAGTTCCCCAGGATTAAAGATGAAGAAAAAATCCTAGAAGCAGCGAGAGATAAGGAGACAGTTACCTACAAAGGAGTTCCCATAAGGCTATCAGCTGATTTCTCAAAAGAAACCTTGCAGGCAAGAAGGGGGTGGAAAGAAGTATTTGAAGTCATGAAAGGCAAGGAACTACATCCAAGATTGCTCTATCCAGCAAAGCTTTCATTTAGAATGGAAGGGCAGATAAAGTGCTTCCCAGATAAGGTCAAGTTAAATTAGTTCATCATCACCAAGCCCTTATTATATGAAATGTTAAAGGGAATTATCTAAGAAAAAGAAGATAAAAAATATGAACAATAAAATGACAAAAAACCTCAACTACCAACAAATGAACCTAAAAGAAAAGAAAAACAATGAAAACAAAAACTAAGTAAACAACCAGAACAGGAACAGAATCAGGGAAATGGACATCACATGGAGGGAGTTCAGTGGGGAGGGGGAAGGGAGGAATGGGGGGAAAAGGTACAGGGAAGAAGCAGCATAATTAGTAGGCATAAAACAGATGGGGGGAGAGAAAAAATGGTAAAGGGAACAGGACTGAAAGAGTTTATATGTACAACCCATGGACATGAACTAAGTTGGGGGGGTAGAAAGTTGGAGGGTTGGGGGGCAGGGTAGAGGAGGGATAAAGGGAAAATTGGGAAAATGGTAATAACAATCAACAAAAAATACTTTTAAAAAAGAAACATCAATGCTTTATAGATGTTCTTCTAGGACATCTTTATAAAATGTTTTGTAGGAACTAACAATCTAGCAACCGAATAATGTCTATACTACAATCCAAAATGACAACATATGAAGAATCAGGACATGTGACCAAGAGACCAACCAAGATGACAAGAATTTCAAAGCTGCTACTAAAAATGTATTCAAGATGAACAGAGAGGAAAAGATATGACAGAGCCCAAGACCTGTGGGACAATATGTGAAAGTCCCAGGAGAAAAAAAAGGTGGAGAAAATATGTGATGACCAAAATTTTCCTAAATTTGGTGAGACATAATCATAGATTCAGAGAACACTGAGCAGTAAGATACGAAGAAAACCACTCCTATGCAAAATACATAGCTGCTGAAACCCAAAAGAAAATACTGAAAGCAACCCCAGAAAAATGACATATTACAATCTGAATTACCACTGACTTCTTATCAGAAACTACAGGGGGTATTTGCCAATAATCTTTTTGGATTTGAGACCAAAGCAAAGGAAACCATCAACAAAATGTAAAAGGCAACCTACTGAATGGGATAAAATAGGTGCAAGTCTTGTTTCTGACAAAGGGCAATATCCAGAATATATAAAGAACTCAGACAACTCAGCAACAAGAACAGCCCATTTTAAAATAAACAGAGGAACTAAACAGACATTTTTCTAAAGACATACAAATAAAGGGCCAGTAAGTCCATGAAAAGGTACTCAACATCACTGTGAATTGGGGAAATACAAATCAAAATCACAGATATGACCTCACCTCACATCTGTTAAGAAGTGATATCTGATATCTGCAGTACAGTATTCACTGCAGCATTATTTACAATAGCCAAGATATGGAAATAAAAAGTATACAATGCAATTTTATTCAGTTATGAGAGAGAAGGAAATTCTGTCGTTTTGTGACAAAATGGATGGATTTTGAGGGCATTATGCTAAGCGGAGTAAGACAGAGAAGACAAATACTATATGGTATCACTTATACGTGGAATCTAAAAATGTTAAATTCATAGAAAAATTGTTGCCAGAGTCTGGTGGGGGGTTGAGGAGTGGGGACAGTGTGAAGTTGGTAAAAGGCCTGATTGTAGTGGAACATTTGCAAAGTGCTAAAAGAACAGAAAGAAACAAGCTATTAACATAGAATTGTAGCCCTGGCTGGTGTGGCTCAGTGGACTGAGTGCAGGCCTGTGAACCAAATGGCTGACAGTTCGATTCCCAGTCAGGGCACAGGCCTGGGTTGCAGGCCAGGTCCCCAGTTGGGGGCGCATGAGAGGCAACCACACATTGATGTTTTTCTCCCTCTCTTTCTCCCTCCCTTCCCTTGTCTCTAAAAATAAATGTATAAAATCTTTAAAAAATATGTACTTAAAACAACACTAGTTTTTAAAGGCAAAAAGTCGTATTAGTACCTTTCAGGGTTCTAATATATATAAAACATTACATCCATACATTATTTAATAGTTGAGTTGCAGGGTATACAATATACAAATATTAGTTGACTTTCAATACACTAAAGATGAACGGTCAGAAAGAGAAATTATAAAATAATTGCATTTACAATTGCATCAAAAAGAATAAAATACCTAGGAATAAATCAAACCAAGGAGTCGAGAGATCTGTACACTGAAAGATATTAAGGTACTGATGAAATAAAGACCCAGATAAATGGAAAGATATAGTGCTCATGGACTAGAAGAACAAATACTGTAAAAATGTTCACACTACTCAAAACAGCCTGCGGGTTCAGTGAAATCCCTATTAAAATTCCAATGGCACTTTTCACAGAAATATAACAAACAATCCTAAAATTTATATGGAATCACAAAAGACACAAGTAGTCAAAGCAATTTGGAGAAAGAACAAAGCTGGAGGCATCACACTTCTTGATTTCAAGCTACACTACAGGCTATGGTAATCAAAACTGTATAGTATTGGCATAAAAACAGACACATAAATCAGTGGAACAGAAAAGAGCTCTGAAATAAATTCACACACATATGGTCAATTAATCTATGGCAAAGGAGCCTGTGACAATGGGGAAAGAATGGTCTTTTCAATAAACAGCGTAGGGAAAACTGGACCACTTTCTTACACCATTCACAAAAACCAACTCAAAATGGACTAAAGACCTGAACCTGAGAACTAAAACCATGAATATAGGGAGTAATAAACTTTCAGCTACAAGATGAACAAGGAAGTAATGTAAAGCATGGTGATTATACTTGATAACACTATATATAATTGGTATTTGCTATTACAGTAGAACAAACTTTCTCAACAACAAAAAAATATGTATCAATAAAGCTGAAATGTAAAAAACTACATTGTTAGTTTGTGGGGTTCTAATGCATGTAAATATGTACAGATATAGTACAGAAGATTGTAATAAGGAAATAGCTACATATTATATAAGATAGTAAAAATATTAATTCTGCCTGTGAAAAAATTAAGAGTATACTGTAGCCCCAAGAAAAACTATTTATAAGAAAGAGAAGTAAAGCTAAAAAGCTGTTAAGTTAAAATGGAATTCTAAAAAATATTCAGAATAGCCAACAGCTGGAAACAGCATAGATATCGATCAAAATGGCAAATGTGCAGCCCTTGCTTTTCACAGTTCTGATATGCGTAATTTCAGTTACCACGTGCTATGGTTTGAATGTTGGCACCCCCTTAAAATGGATGTGATGAGATTAGGAGAGGATTAAGTTGAAAGCGTGGAGCCCTCATGAATGGGATTAATGCTCTTATAAAAGATACCCAGAGAGCTCCCTCGCACCTGCATCAAGTAAGGACATAGTGAGAAGGCACCAGCTATGAAGCAGGAAGTGGGTGCTCACAAGAATCCAACCGTGTTGGCACCTTGATGTGGGAGTTGCCAGCGTGCAGAAGTGTGAAAAATAACTTTGTGTTGTTTATAAACTACCTAGACTGAGGCATTTTACTACAGAAGCCAGAATGGACTAAGACACCACGTACAAGCCGAACAGTGGCCCTAATGAGGATAAGTCCTAAAACCTGGTAATTGTGAATGTGACCTTACTTGGAAAAAGGGTCTTTGCAGATAAAGTTAAGGACCTTGAGATGAGGTCACCTTGGATAAATGGGGAGGGTCCTAAAACCAATCACACTTGTTCTTACAAGAGACAGAATGGGGAGAAAGAAACACAGGAAAGAATACAGGGTGGGGAAAAAGTAGGTTTACAGTTGTTCCTAAGGAAATTAATACAATAAGAAGTAGTGGTGCAAGAATGAACTCTGTGTTTGCAGTACTCAGAACTATAAACCTGCTTTGCCCCACCTTGTATAAAGGGAGAGATTGGAGTTAGGCTGCCATCTGCCCGGGAATGCCGAGAACTGCCAGCAGCCAGGAGAGGCTAGTACAAAGGCGTGGGACAAACTTACCCTCAGCCTCCAGAAGGAACCAACCCCGCCCACACCTGCTTTTGGCCTTCCAACCTCCCAAACTGTAAGAGACCAAATTTCTATCATTTTAAGCCACCCCATTTGTGGAATTTGTTACAGCAGTCCTAGGGAACCAGTCCACCATGGTTTAGTTAAATAACATTTAATTCTTCAACACAGTTCAAATTTTAATTACTACAGAACATTAACTGTGAGTAACTACATAAAATACAAATGGTGCTCTTAGCTGCTCCGGCCACATCACTGGGTTAACAATCGTGCACCCACAGTGCACGTGACTGATCATGAAACTTTCCTCCACCGTATGCTGGGGACTGGTCACTGGGCATCTGTGTAGTTCTGTTGTCACCTGGTTTCCCAGTGATAAACCCAGTGATTATTTTACAAAAATAGATAACTGAAAGAGGAAACTGGATAACAAAGATGGAAGTACAGCACAGAAATAGAAAGCAATAATTCTGGAAGTGAAGTCTGAATCCTCAACCTCTGCTCACACCTGCACCACATCCAGCATATCAGCAATTCTGAGCACACCTGGAATCGGGCACCTCTCATCACACTCACACCCGCTCTCTGTTCCAAGTCACTCTCGTATCTCGCCTGGATCACGGCAATAGCCTAACTGGTCTCCTATTTCCACCTCTGCCTCGTCTTTTAATATATTCTCAATGAGTCAGCCAGAGTGACACTTTCAGAATATCAATCAGTTCATATCACTCTCTAATCAAAACTCCCAGTCTCATCCATAAAAGGCCTAGTTCATCGAATGACCTGCAGAGCCCTGCACAATCTGCCCCTTGTCCTGCTTCAGCCTCAGAATCTTTGCAGTGACTATTCCCTCCATCTAGAACATTCTCCTCACTCACATCATGGCTTGCTGCCTCATCTCCTCTAGGTCTTTGCTCAAATGTCACCACACTGAGGCATTCGGGTCTCCCACACTAAAACTGCAACCCTCTCACTTCCTGTTCCCCATTTCTGGGCATATTTCACTACTTGGCCCTGCTCACCACTTAATAATTTTCTTCCTTATTTATCTTTTTTGTTTCTTCTCATTATTAATTCCCTTCACTAAAATGTCAGCTGTATGGGGGCTGGGAGTTGGTCTGATTTGTTTCAAGCTATATCCCAAGATACTAGAAAAGGCCCATCATATAGATCTTTAATTGATATCTGTTGACTGAATGAATGATCAGAGATGACAAGTCAACCTCAGCACCAGAAACAATTTCTAGAGCATACTGCTCAGCTAAGAAACTAGCTTTGCTCATCTCTGCATCTTCACAGCCCAGCATGATGCCGAGAGAAGGAAGACACTCTGAGCTGATGATGGTCCAGGGAGGGAAGGAGGCGACTCCCTACAGGTGAAGGTGAAGGCTGGAACAGGGGCTGGGGTAGCCACCAAGGTCAAGCCTGAGCTCAAAGCACTTACCCCATTCCCTGTTTGAAAGCTTCAATCAATTCGTTCTTCTTACTCTGATCTTCCACCCAATACACACTTGGAATTACAAACTCTGAAATCACACGGCACTCTGGACACGACCTGAAACAAGATTCGGGTTAGTACGGAAGAGGTTAAGTTAGGAATCCTGGGCACACTACACCACTAAGCCCCGTGCTCAAATGCATGACCATTCCAGATGTTTTCTGACCAAACTATATTTACAATTAAAAATATCTTTTTCCCAACAATAAAACAGACTACCCATAAAAACATATTTTTTTTCAATAAAAAGACCACCCAGTTTTAAAATGGGCAAAGGATTTGAGTAGGCATTTCTCCAAAGTGACCAAAAAAGCACAGAAAAAAATGCACAATATCATTAGTTGATGCGCAGTATCATTAATTATCAGGGAATTAAATCAAAGCACAATAAAACATACTTCACACCTACTAGAATGGCTAAAATCAAAAATAAAGATATAACGGGCATTAATGGGCATATGGAGGAAATGGAATCCTCATACATTGCTGGTGGGAATGTAAAATAGTTCAGCTACTTTGGAAAACAGTCTGGTAGTTTCTTAAAATATTAAATACAGTTACCACATGACCCCAAAACTCTACTCCTAGGTGTCCACACAAAAACCTGCACTTGGATATTCACAGAAGCATTATTCATAATGACTGAAATGTGGCAACGATCCACGCCCACCAACTGACGAAGAAGCAAAGTGTGGATCTCCACACAGTGTTTGGCCCAGGAAGGCCTGAAGCACATACACGCTATGACACAGCTGACCTCTGAAAACACTGTGCTAAGTGAAAGGTTTGGCTAAACACAATAATGCTAAATGCTGGAAGATTCCCTTTATATGAAATGTCTACAATAAACAGAACCACAGGACAGAAAGTAAATTAGAAGTAGTGACCAGGGCTGGAGAAGGGAGGGATGGGCAGGGACAACAAACAGGTGTTTCTTTTTGAGATAATGAAAATATCCTAAAACTGGACTGTAGTAATGGCTGTACAGACTCTGTGAATACAAAAACCACTGATTTGTACACTCTTATCTCAGTAAAGCTATAATTTTACCACCCAAGTGTGACTTCAGGCAAGTTATCTGAGCCGATCACACCACGGTTTCCTCATCTATAAAGCGAGGATGATCACAGGGTCTCTGAGGGAAGGGTAAGTTACTGTGCGTGAAGAGTTTGAAACAGTACACAGCATGCAGTAACTTCTCAGAATCGGTCTGCCCCTCCCACCCGCCCCACTGTAGAAAGCAAGCATCCTGTGCTGCTATATGTCAGCTACGTCTCAGTACAGCGGGGGGAAAAGAGTCCTGTGTTGGCTCCATGGAGCATGTCCCCTGTATCAGACATGTGAAATGTTTTACACGCATTATTCCACTTAACCATCAAACAACCCTATTTTACAGATGGAAAAAAATGAAGCTTAAAAAGGGCAAAAGGCAAAGGACTAAGGGCAGCCACCAGTAACTGTTAGTGCTGTAGTCAAACAGGCCAGTGCCATCAACCTACTCACATGGATGGTCCCTGCAGAGTGTCCCTCCCATACTCTGAAGCTGGGCAGGAACTGTTACCCGTATTTCAAAGGGAAAGGCATTTGGGCTCAGGAAGGGTAGTGATATGCCCAAGTTCACACACCCAGGAGCCAGCACTCACCAGTTATCCTCTGTACCGAAACGCCTCTGGAGGACAAGGGAGGACTTAAGAGTGGATGGAAGAAGGTCCCAAGCCCAACTTTCTCCCCCACTTCTACAGCTAAAACTCCTTACTGCTGCACTTACTTTATGATTGGGTTCTCAAACTGCTTGGCACACCTCCACTGGCGGATGCAGGACAAGCAATACGTGTGATTGCAGTTGGAGAGAATCCCAAATCTCCTCTCAGAAGCAGACGCCTTCTCAAGGATCACTTCCATGCAGATACTGCACACTTTGTCCTGACTTGCCTGGAAGGCAAAAGCCTTTTCCATCTCGTGTTCGAAGGTTGACATGCAGATCTGAAGTACAGAGGAGGAGGAGGGAAACCCTCTTAGGTTCTGGACTGCTGGGGAGCAGCTGCCAGCACACTGCTACATAACCAAGATCAGGAAGGAACAGGCACCTCAACTGCTTCAGGTAGGGCCCAGCAACCCCTGGATTCAGGTCACAAAGCTCCCTCAGACCATGAAGAGGACTTCAAGCCATCACTGGTGCAGCCCCATGTTTGCCTAGTGTGGTATGGTCACCTCCAATTTAGAGCTGAGAGCACAGAGGTCCCAAAAGGTACAGGACCACTGTGGGATCAGAGAGCTCATAACTGGGACCCTGGTGTCCTGGCTCCTCTGGGCACCAGCTTTCCCCACTCTGAACCACACTGATACCAGAAATACCGAATAATCCTTAACCTGAAACATCAGGCTGGCAGTTCAGAGTCAGAGGTGAAAAGCACCACTTCTCAAGAGAACCAATTACTTAATGAATTCACGTATTCAGTAAGCAGGTGATGTACAGTACTGTGTATCAGGCATTAGAGTCAATGGAAAGAATACAAAGATCTAGGCTCTGCCCTTGGGAGCTCACAGTGGACACAGACGTGAGATAAATCAACTTGCATAGCACCAACACCTGCGTGAAGAATTCTGCACTCACCTGAACAGGCCCCCTGGGAAGACAAGGGAGGGCGGCAGACTCAACCCCCACATACCGTGACAGCTTCTACAGTGCAGCCATGGACTCTGTCCCTTCTCTCTTACTCATCTTCAGAGCCCTAAGCCAAGCACAGGGCCCACTGTGAGGCAGTGCCTCCTAAACACTGGGATCTAATGACCTGAAAGGTCCCCTCAACACTTGGCTCCTCAGATTCTTTAGAGCTCAGCCTGGCTAGATTGCAGCCACCACGACATGGAACCCTGGGGAGGAGGGGCGTGCATGTCTGTCTGTCTGTCTGTCTGTCTGTCTGTCTCTCTCTCTCTCTCTCTCACACACTCACACACACACACACACACACACACACGCACGCACGGCTCCTGAGCGAGATTCATTCTCTGAACTTTGCATAGCTTTATGTTTCTGATGTCTCTCCTTTTTTCTTTATTCTAAATAATCAAGAACTGTCAAATGACAACAGGAAAAAGGACTTAAATACCAACAATTTTGTCATTTAGTGCATTTCAAAATTCTTAAAATGAGTTCATACAAAGGCTTGTAACTTTACCTTCTCATGAGCTTTCCTTTGCTCTGGGTCGAAGGGATGCAGGACTTGTAACCTACAGATTTCACACATGTCCCCGTGCAGGTAGACACAAGCATCTCCAAACCGGCACTCCCCGGCAGCTGCGTAGGGGCACAGCTGCTGCTCGCTGCTGTAGGAGCTGCCGGCCTCTACGTAACTGAGGCCACTCCTGATTGCATCCAGGTAGGAATTCGGCTTCATCTCCAGGCTACTCTGGGGATCACTGCCTCCTGGATTACTTACACTTGGGCAAGCCTTTTCTTCAGCCAGGCCAGAGAGATCTTAATATAAAGCACACAGCACACAAATACATGAAAACTGGCCCAACCATTCTGATTAAGAAGCTAGTCAAAACTTAACAGATTAAGAAACTCTGACCTTGGAAATTTCTCTCTTTGGGAACACATAGAAAAAAACAGGTCAAGTAGGAAAAACTAAAAGGAACAGCATAAAATGTTCATAGTGACATTAAATGAAAACTATAATGGGCAACACAGGGAAATGGCAAAACCAGACCATGATATATTTATACAAAAGAACACTGAAATTACTATTTAAAAACTGCAAGTACAGCCCTGGCTGGTGTGGCTCAGTGGATTGAGCGCCAGCCTGTGAACCAAAGGGTTGCTGGTTCGATTCCTGGTGAGGGCACATGCCTTGGTTGTGGGCTGGGTCCCCAGTGGAGGGCACACGAGAGGCAACCACACACTGATGTTTCTTTTCCTCTATTTCTCCCTCCCTTCTTCTCTGTCTACATTTTAAAAATCTAAAAAAAAAAACAAAAAACAAAAAAACCCCCAACCAAACCAGCAAGTATGGAAATGTCAACATTTGGAATAGTTAATACTAAAATGTGTATGTCAATATATACTTTTTATATATATATAAAAGTTGAAGAGAATTTAGAATGTGGTCAATAGAATACAGTGGTTTCCTTTACATCAGTAAAGTTCCCATCATTTTAAAATGAACTAGAATTAATAAAAATCTGGAATGAGTCTCTGGGTCCTGAGGTCAATGTTAGAATTGCCCTATGGTCCCCCTTCTCACTCTCCCTTCCCATCATACACACACTTCTGGCCTTTTCAGAGGGGGCACATTTAACTGGATCAATTACTTATGTGCTTAGGATGGAATCTGTCTATCTTATGCTGCACAATTCTGAGAACTAGAAATCCCTTCACCTGCCGAGGACCAGACAATAAACAACTTTTATGATTTGTAGCCTTCTTCCCCAAACCCTGTTCCAGGATAGGGACCACTCCCCAAACTCAACATGTTATTCTATTACTAAAGGTGCAACATAAAATGGCAAACATTGGCTCAGCATAAGAGCTACATGACCTAGAGGTCAAATAATGAGACAGGGTCTTTATTAAAATACGTAGCTTCGAAATGAACAAGATGGTGCTTCTCAGAACTGGGCAACCACACTATGAGGACAGCAGCTACACACTGACAAAACAGTTACTGTTTATATTTTGCCAGGCCACACTTGGGGCTCAGCTCAGCCTTGGGCACAAGGCCAAATGCATCATCTGAACACTCTGCAGCCAAATGAAAGCCATTCTGAGGACAGACCTGGTGTATCTACATTCGGACAGCTTGCAGGGTTTTAGGTTGGCAGCCCTCTTATCAGAGAAGACCAGAAAGGAACATGAAGAACAAGACAAGAATGCTTTTCAAAAAGAGGCAACAAAAGGGTTCTGCTCACTCACTTCGGTCTCTAAGTACCAATGTTCTCTTCTCACGTTTCCCAGGCTCGTGTAAATTAGTTTTCACGATAGGTGCATTGAGGCTGGCAGGAGGCTGAGAGCTGTGGAAGCCGGGGGAGGGGACACTGTGGGGCACAGAGCCCACAGCACCACCAGCTGCAGCAGAGGGCCTTGTGTGATCATATCTGAACAAAACGCACAGCAGATGCATTACAGACACACTACATGCACATGCCTCCCACACCGCCCAGATGGGGAATGTCCTACTTTCTGCTTCATTTATGGAGATGGAGAATGAAACAATCTTTCCCCATATTTTAATTGATAAGAGGCTTATCACTAAGTAAGAACTGCCTGGCAATTCAGAGCGAGCGGTACACTGAGTCTATCACTGACAGTAAAGTGTCCTTGTAGGACTTGAGTGGGACAGACATACGGCCTTAGACCACACAAAGAAACCCTGAAAATTCCAGACAGATATTGAACTGAAATCTCCTGAGACACAACCCAGTGCTCTTTTGGCAGGAGTGCCCACAGTGTTAATAACGGCCAATAGAACAGCTGGAGGAGCCCAGCCTTTCCTGGGCTGTCTCTCTAGGGCGTCCACTGGCAGGGGTAGGGCAAGGTGGGCCAACTTCCTCTGTCCCTTGGGCAGTCAGAGGAGGCAACGAAGGGAGCTTTGCAGCCCAGGAAAGAACAAAGCAACTCTTCACTGCAAAAGGACAAGAACATGTTTCTGTAATATTTCCCCATTTAAAAGTTATAAAGTTGTCTACAGATGTCAGTGGCAAAAAGGAAGACTCTATGTAGGTAAATGTTCACTGCAGGAGTACTCACAGCAAAAAAATGGAAGCCACTTAAATTTCTAATAGAGGCAGGGTTAATAAAATGATGATCTGTTAACATTATGAAACATAAAATTAGTTATGGATAAAGTAGTGGCACAGGAAAAAGCTTATGACATGTTAAGTGGGGAAAAAAGAAGATATACAATCTTAAATATACTGTGAGTGCAATCTTATGACTAGAGCCTCTTAAGAACAAGGCCTGAAAAGTGTTTCTGAGAAGTTAGCTTTGGGTACCGAAATTGAGGTTTCAAAATTATTTGTCATACTTTTTGTAATGTTGTCATATTACTTTAAAAAAAATTTATTGTTGCCACTACTACAGATGTCCCTCATTTCCCGCCCCCCCCCTTTTACTTTTAAATTTAAGCTTTTCCTCATCAAGACCCATGCTCTAAACGAAGGATCTGAGTCCCTGACGGTGTTCAATGCAGCGTAACAGCTGGGGCAGGGCGGGGCTCTTGCCTGCAACGGGTCCCATAAGCACAGCAGCCCTTCTGGTAGTACTTGCAGATGGTAGATGGCTTGCTGTTTGCCAAATCATGTGAGAACAGGCACTGGTTTCCTTCCCGACACACACCATGCATGAAATACCTGAAGAAACAAGCAGAAGCATAAAACTGTAGAAGAACACTTTGCTTATAAAATCACCATATTTTTGAACTGAGCAAACAAATGTCTATTATGCATATGTTATGTTTCAAGGCTCTATTTGGCACTGGAGACATATTTCCTTGCTTCTAAGACATGGTGATTTTATTTTTTTATTTATATTTTTATTTTATTTATTGATATTTATTTTTAGAGAGGGGGAAGGGAGAAAGGGAGAGAAACATCAACATGAGAGAGAGACATCGCTCGGCAGCCTCTCACATGTGCCCTGACTGCGGACGAACCCACAACCCAGTCATGTTCCCTGACCAGGTGTCAAACCAGTGACCTTTTGCCTTGCGGGATGATGCCCAACCAACTGGGCAAGACCGGTCAGGGCCTAAGACGACCTGATGATTTTAGACACACCACATCGAATTCGATGAGAGCTTCTCTGGAAGAAAAATGATCCCATATATTTCTATTTCAAGATATAGCCTCTTGATCTGAGATACATTAACATGTGTAAAATGTGCATCTCATAACTGAGGAAATACTCTCTGGAAAACTGCTCCTTTTTTCTCAGGGAGCTTACAGGGTATGGTTGTAATGGAGTCAAAGAGACCTGGGCCCAACACCCAGCCCTGCAACCTATGAGCAAGTCACAAAACCAGCTTCCCTGGGCCTTGTTAACTTTATCTATAAAAGAAAAATCACATTACCTACTTTACTGGATTGTGAGTAAAGATCAAATAAGAGAGCATGGCACCTAAACATATACATAGATAAGGTTTCACTGAGATGTCTAATTCTGTCTCTAAAGAAATAACCGGGAGGCATTCCTATTCTGTCTAGCCAGAGTACAGACCTGGATGAATACTTAGAGCAAACAGTAAACAGATCCCAGAGATGCACGCCTTGGTATTAAGAGTAAACAAGTCCTAACATAACATTCTATTTTTTTAAAGATTTTATTTATTTATTTTTATTTATTTATTTATTTATTTATTTTTTAAAAGATTTTATTTATTTATTTTAGAGAGGGAAGGGAGGAAGAAAGAGAGAGAGAGAGAAACATCAATGTGCAGTTGCTGGGGGCCTGGCCTACAACCTAGGCATGTACCCTGACTGGGAATCGAACCTGCGATGCTTTGGTTTGCAGCCCGTGCTCAATCCACTGAGCTACGCCAGCCAGGACTTATTTATTTATTTTTAGAGAAGGAAAAGGAGGGAAAAAGAGAGGGAGAGAAACATTAATGTGCTGTTGCTGCCTCTTGCATGCCTCCTACCGGGAGCCTGGCCGCAACCCAGGCATGTGCCTTGAGAATTGAACCAGCAGCCCTTTGGTTTGCAGGCTGGCATTCAATCCACTGAGCCACACCAGCCAGGGTGTAGAGTATTTTAGATATACCCTATATAGGAAATATCTTATTGTCACCCAAAACACACTTTAATACTCTTTGAAAGACAAAATTCAAACATTCAAATCACTCAAAATGTTTGGCATCCAGTCAAAAATTACTAAGACATGCCAAAAAGCAGGTAAATGTGGCCCAAAACCTGGAGAAAAATTACTAACAGGAATGACAGGTGAATCAGCAGGAATCAGGAATCAGGAATTGGCAGACAAGAACTTTAAAAACTGATTATAAATATGCTCATATGCTGAAGGATTCAAAGAAAAATGGAATATATAAAAAGAACTAAATGGAACTTCTAGAAATGAAAACTACAGTACCTGCCCCGGCTGGTGTGGTTCAGTGAATTGAGTGCTGGCCTGTGAAGTAAAGGGTCACTGGTTTGATTCCCCATCAGGGCACATGCCTGGGCTGCAGGCCAGGCCCCCAGTAGGGGGCACACAAGAGGCAACCACACATGGATGTTTCTCCCTCTCTCTCCGCCTTCCCCTGTCTAAAAATAAATAAATAAAACCTTTAAAAAATTTTTCAAAAGTATTAAAATTAGCTGGAGAGAAACTCTATCAATGTAAAGAATGTGGGAAAGCCTTTAGATGTTATCATTTCGAGGACCTGGAAGGAGTCACTACAAATGCAAGTAATGTGCGACAGCCTACAGACAGTACAGTGCCTTACAAAGACACAAAAGGACTCAGACTGGAGAGAAACTCCGTGAAGGTGGTAAAGCTTACAGAGATCCCAGCTCCTTGAAAACGCACAAAATAATTCATACTGAAAAGAAACTTTATGAATGTAAGGAATGTGGGAAAGACTTCAGATATTATCACAGTTTTCAAACATATGAATCAGTGGGGGAAAAGCATATAAATAAAAAAATGTAGTGAAACGTTCAGGTATCCCAGGGATCTTCAACAACATGAAAGAAATCTCACCAGACAGGTACGGTCTGAACGTAAACAATGTGGTGAAACCCACAGAGATCCCAGTTCCTTACAAACACAGGAAGGAACTCATTTTGGAGAGAAAACCTATAAATGTAGGGATGTGGAAAGGCCTTCATTCGTCACACGACTTTTCAAAGACATGTGACAATGCACACCGAAGAGAAGTCATGTAACACTGCAGACTCTGCGAAAGGCTTCGGTTACCCCAGTTCATTTCAAAGACATGAGAGGACTCACTGGATAAAACCTCTTAAGTGTGAACTTGAGCTGGCCCACACCATTACCCATGAAAACTCCCCTGGAAAAGAAATAGAAACAGAAGTAATATGAGCATGCCTGATAGAAATTAACCCACATATATAATGAACCAGAAAACTTACAGCTGGAAGAGTTCTTATGAATTAAAAGAGTTGTAAATATATTGTGATATACTCTGTTTACTGAACTCTATTTATAGTATATCAGTGAACTACGGATTTCTGCTAATTACTTTCAGAAGTGAATATTCATGTGAGATAATTCTGAGAACTGCCTTTCAACAACAGGACATAAGATTAATAGCAGTTTTTCTTTAAAATGTTTAATAATATTTTCTCTCCATTTTGAAGCCTGCTAGATCCATGGGTGAACTGAAGTGTACTTTTTTTATACAAAGTTGGGTAAGTGTGGGGAACTGTCCTGCCTGGTTTCAGAAGCTGTAACCTCCCCCTTGGCTAAGGCTGAGTGAGTGACCTTTGGACCATAAGCCACTAAGGAGACAAAGCTTATGTCCCTGGCAGGGGCACTGCCTCTGCCCCTTTTATTTCACCCTGCCTGGCCCCCAATGCTTGATTGGTTAGCCAATGACGGGTAAGATTCCTCAAGGGAGGGATGGCCTAAGGCACAAACATGGGGGGGACCTCCAGGGAAGGGCTGGGGGGGGCTATAGCAAAAGCAGGTGATGGACCCTCACCCCTCAGCTTTGACATAGCCTGAGTCCTCATTCTGTCTGCGAGAAGTCTCCTCATCTCTTGGCTGTCTCACTTCCCCTGCCTGACTTAAGCCTGAAACAATGACAGAAGGTGGTGCCGCCCTGTGCTGGAAAGGGCTGGTTCCACGGGCGATCAGGCCTAAGAAAGAATACATAAAATCCTGTGAAACCTGCTTTGCTAAGAATGCTCTTAATTAAATGATAACGGTCCAAGCAGGAAGTAAGTTTGTTTCCCAAAGTTCTGTAGCCCTTTGGCTAGCAGAACCTCGTAGTTCTTTGTATGTTATACCTATTGTTTGATCCTTACTGCCTAACAATGATTAATGAGCTTTACCCATATTCCTGTGCAAAATGAACCCAATAAAAGCCCATTGAGGAAAAGGCTCTTGGCCCTTCTCCTTTGAGAGATCAGCCACCTTTCCTCCCCAAGCAGATCACGTCTCGGTAGACTTATTCTCATCTGTGGCGGCCAGGGGGGCCCTATAGGCGGAGCCCCCCACCACAGGTAAGCATCTTATTTATAACGTTTTGTTTGTTTTGTGTTAAGCGGCTATTTTAAAAGGACAGTTTAGTATCTGAACTTTGCTGGTGACTTTGTGGCAGTCTTTTCTATCCCTAGTCCACTACACACAGGGTGGGGCAAATGTAGGTTACAGTGGTAAGTATGTGAAATGCAGAGTTTATTCTTGTATTATTACATATTAATTATTGTATTACTTTCTACACACAACTGTAAACCCACTTTCACCCCACTCTGTATGTCTTTCCAGATTTTTAAATGCATGCATTTGTATGTAAATATTTTAATTAATTTTTACCAAAATGAAAGCATACTGTATGTGCTTTTAAAAACATTTTAAATGTGGTAAAGATATGCACAACATAAATGTACCGTCGTATCCATTTTTAAGTGGAAAGTTCAAGTAGCATTAGGCACATTTATGCTGTTGTGCAACCATCCCCACCATCCGCCTCCAGAACTCTTTTCTTCTTCCCCAGATGACACTCTATCTACTAAGCATTAACTCCCCTCCCCTCCCCAGCCCTTGGCAACCACCATCCTTTCTATCACTATGATTTGACTGCTTTAGGGACCTCATATACATGGAATCATACAGCGTTTTCTTTTTGTGCCTGGCTTATTCCACACAGCATAAAGTCCTCAAGATTCATCCACGGTATAACACACATCAGAATTTCCTTCCTTTTCAAGGCGCAATAATATTTCATTGTGTGTATGGACCACAATTAGTCTATTCGTTCATTCATTTATGGGCACTTGGGTTGTTTCCAGTTTTTGGCTATTGTGAATAATGCTGCTATGAGTATGGGTGTACAAATATTTGAATATTTGAGTTCTTAATTTTCAGTTCTTTTGTGTATATGCCCAAAAGTGAAACTGCTGGGTCATATGATGATTCTATTTTTAATTTTTTAAGGGACTGCTATACTGTTTCCATAGCAACTGCTCCATTTTACTACACTGTGTAACAGTGGCAATCCTCGATGGTTTATGGTATTTTCACGTTCTTATTTTTGCTGATATGTACTTTCTGACACTTCTACTATGAATACGCACTGATCTTGTAATAATAAATGGTAGTTTTAGTCTTATTTATTTTTAATATTTATTGATTCCAGAGTTGGAGGAGAGAGAAACACTGATGTGAGAGAAACATTGATTGGCTGCTTCCTGCATGGACCCCAACTGGGAATCAAACCTGTGACCTTTCAGTGCACAGAAGATGCTCCAATGAACTGAGCCACACTGGATAGGCAAGTCTTAAAGAATTATAGCCCTGGCTGGTATGGCTCAGTGGACTGAGTGCTGGCTTACGAACTTAAAGGACACTGGTTTGATTCCCAGTCAGGGCACACGCCTGGGTTGCAGGCTGGGTCCCCAGGTGGGAGCATGTGAGTGGCAACCACACACTGATGTTTCTCTCCCTTTCCTTCTCCCTCCTTTCCCCTCTCTAAAAATAGATAAATAAAATCTTTATTAAAAATTATAAATACTGGTTAAGGTATGGTTAAAAAATACATCTAAAAATGCTCAGTATAGTACCTATCAGACGGTAGGTGCCCTCAAAAGTTCAGGTCTTATTATAGTCCAGTGAAGAGCACTGACAAACTGACAGCCACCAGAGTGATCAGTGCCGTATCACATGCACGCGGGGTGCTGAGAGACATCAGGGGTAACGTCACAGTGGAGGTCGCACCCAAGTCCAGTCCGCAAAACGGAGGGGGTGTCAGTGGGTGAGAGGAGTATGTGACGGAAGAGAAGACAGCAAGAAAAAAGGCAGGGAAGGGAGCCACGGTGAGGGGGTGGGCACGGGAGTATCATCACCCTAACTGTGCTCTAAAAGACACCTTAGTATCAGCTGTAATGTTGATGAGTGTGTATTCAAGATGAGAGAAAGGGCCCACAGTCATCTTAGGAAACCATGGCCTGGTCTTTCTCAGAGACTTAAAACAGACAGCAGGAGAGGAACGGTTATGAGTGTCTGTCGCATAGAAAACTTTACTTTCATTAAACACATCCCTTCCCAGGCTTTTCTCAGAAAAAGGCACTTGAGCTACAGTGTGGAAGGACAGATCAGAGAAGACTGAACAATGCAGGTGAGGAGCCCATTAGGAGGCTGATTTGTAAAGCAGCTTTATCTGTGGACTATATTTTAAAAAACACATTATGGAAAACGTCAAACATATTCAAAAGTAAACAGGCCAGTAGAATGCACTCTCAACATGTACCAGCACCAGCTCTCACATGATCAACTCAGGACTGATCTTGTGTGACCACCCCCCCCCGCCCCCCCACCAATATCACTTTGACAATTTTTCTTTTTTATAAGAGGGATAACTGACACATCCCCTGACTGAGGATCGTTGGGCAAGTACATTATGAGAAGAACACAAAATACCCGGTGAACAACCGTACCACCGTTACTCCGGCACTTTCACCTGCTCACCGTCTCACTGCAAGCAGCGGTACCGAGGGGTGTTACTACTACGCTCGTGATTCAAACAGGAGAGCTGAAGTTCAGGGAGGTCTGACGACTCACAGAAGATCTAACTGCTGGGTAGTGGACCCTAGCTCTAGTCTTCCCAGATAGCCCTGACCTTTTCCCACCAAAACTGACTCCCCTGTCACTCTGCCTTGTCTATAATGGGGCTGCTGTGTAAGACACTGCACCCCATCTTTCCCTGCACTAAATATTTATAATCCACCTTCCTTCATGAATGAGTCCTGACTGGCCCAAGAAGAGTCTTCTCACCCCTCCAGCCCAGTGTGCTTTCCCTCCTCCAACCCCCCAGATGCACTGCTGGCAACCAGTGGTACGAAGCTCCCCAGTCTGGGCTCCTGAACCACAAGACCGAGTGCTCTTGAACACGGTCAGGAACGTCTGGTCGCTAATGAAGAATGTGTGGAAATAACTACAGGAAGGCTCAGCTGAAACATCACTAAATGCCACTAAATACAGAAAGCCTAAACCTAACCATCATACGGTTCTGCCAGCAACTGCAAAAAGGACTGACAACGGAAGGCAGGGAACAGTTTCTAGGGAAGGCGAGGAAGACCCAAGAGGTCCAACTGCCCTTTCCAGGGGAAGGGTGCTAGAGGACAGGCGTGACGATCCGCGCTGCACGCCGGTACCAACAGTGGGGATGGGAAGGTGCCTCAGCTACAGGCTGTAAGATCTGAAGACTTTCCATCCCTCCTTGCTCACCAAGCATACTTCTTTCTTCACCTGTTCATCTCACCCAAAGCAGAGGAAGCAGTGATTGGGATCTGACAATTTCTCTTCTTCCAGGAAAATTACAAAAGGGTGCTCTAGTTTTTACGGCAGTCTCTTCTGAATTTGGCTAGCATGAGCTACCTCTAAGTACACCAACAGAATCAAATTTCTAAACTTACAAAGATGAGAGCTGGACCCTATGACTTAAGGGACTATATTGAGGTGATGACCTATAGTCTTTTCTGGGTGACCAGCTAGGCTTTTCCCAGGCAACACCCCCTTGGAGGTCTTCCTCTAGATCAGAGACTGTACATTAGCTTGCTATAAGTCTGCTGTAGGTAAAGAAAGGGGGGGTAAGAAGGGGTGAGGCAGGAAGGAAAGGACACACAGTCTGATGAACTAAGAGTATTCTTCGCTAAAAACCTAAGAGGAGTCTGGTCAGGATGGCAGAGCAGGTAAATGCTGTGATCGCCTCCTCCCATGATCACATCAAAATTACAACTATTATGGTCCATCTTTGAGAATCACCTGAAAGGTAGGTGAACAGAAGTACCATAACTAAGGAAATACAGAAGAAATCACCAGGACACTGGCAGAAGGGGTAGAGACACAGAACAGACCCCACACCTGTGGTGTGCTGAGTACTGGGAGGGATGTCTTGACTGTAGAGGCTGCCCTGAGGAGCAAGGGGTCAAAGCCCCACATAGGGTTCCCCGGGCCAGGACACCAGTGCCAAAGAAGAAGTGTCCCCATAACATTGGTCTGTGAAACCAGCAGGGATTATATGCCCAAGTAGGACAGAGGGCTGCTGGAGATCTAGGAGCTCCTTATGAAGGGGACATCCACTGACTCACTGACTTACTCATTCACTCACAAACTCTAAGCCCCAGTACTGGGGCAGCAGCTCAAAACACACCAGGGACACAGGAGGAGAAACTAAACAGACTAGCTTCAGGGTGAGGGCAAGAAGAGCAGGGGTCGGGACAGCTTTCTCCCTGATGCAAGCGTGGCAGGCACTACTGCTCCTTTGTTAAAGTCTCCTCCCACCCAGTGCCAAATCTGAGGTCTTCACTGACTTGGCTAACACAGGCTGTCCAGCTCTGGTGATGCCCTGAGACCCTGACCCACTCAACTCACGTACCCAGTCCCAGCCATGTCCAGCATCTTTTCCACAAAAGTAGCCTGCCTGAATTTGTACTGTGGACTTTCCTAAAACCCTGCAAAGGTCCACAAGCCCCAAACAAGCAGCACTTGGCCTTGCTGTGGCCTGTACCTCTTACTAAGCAGCCCCAAGCCCAGCACAAGTGGCAAAGGACTCAACTTGCACTGTTAATTCCCATCAGATGGCCCCAAGCTTGGCACAAATGATGCTTGGCCTTGAGACAGAATAGTCAGATGTTAGGAGAATTATTTTGACAAATGGGAAAACAGAAACTGAGAAAGATGGTTAGACAAATGGGGCTAATTTGAGCAATTTACAGCTAGCTAGTAAACCATAAGATCTCATCATCCCTAACCAACACTTGAGACCAAATGGTTTACATTCCTCCTCCCTAACCAGAGAGTAAATAGCTTAAGTTGCCCTGGTCAGGGAGACAGATAACAGAGACCCAATTATGCCATCTGTGCCAGCTAAACCCAAGGACAAATGAAGGGAATACATAGCAAAAAAACCAATCAGAACCAAACAAATCAAAGAGAGAGGTAAAGCTGACCAGAAAATGACCTTGGTCCCTCCATGCACTCATTTTGGCACAATAGCACATTAAAGAACACACCTGGAAAGTTGGTGAATATTCTGCTGAGACCCTCCCCTAGGACTTTCCCTAGGATACCCGCCCTTACAAAACAGGTAAGAACACTCAAAACGAACCTAGAACATGTCTTCTTGGAACACACCGGTACCCCTACTTTTCCTGTGCGTTATGTTTTACTTTCTTTCTCCTAAACTCTTAAGGGTCCCCAGGAGACATGCAACCAGGGGAGCAGTGGGCATGGCAGCTTATCCTGAGCTAGCTCTCTGAACCTGTCTCCAAGCCCCCACTTTCTCTGAATTTTTGGTGAGCTAACAGCAGCCCTGCTTGGCTCACTTCTGTCACTGTGACTTTTACTTCGCAGTGAGTTCATGCAGCCCAGCATGACTCACTTCTTTCCATTAACATTTCTAGAGGCCAAAGCAGAGAGCCACCTAGGCATTCTCTTATTGTTTCTTCTACCCTAAGCCACTTTGTTTCACTGTCCCCAGCCTTAATAAACATATACTCAAAATCACCTGGACTTGTATTGTGAAGTCTTCCCTGCACATAGTCAAGAACTCACACACTGCCAGCTGGCCCAAGGCAGAGCCATTGTGGGCCTGGTCCCTTTCAGAGACAGCCTCAGCTCACATCAGTGCCCACCAAAGGGATCAAAGCATGGCACAAGTGGCAGCTGGCATCAGTTTGCAACATAACCTCTCCCAAGTGCCTTTAAGCCAAACAAAAGTGGCAGCTGCCTTTGGCCTGTACTGGAAGCCCCCCCAAGAGGCTCCAGAACCAACACTCCCAGTGGCCGGCTTCCCACCACACCAGGGCACCAACCAGTGAGCTCCACAAATGAAACTCCTGAAGGGCAGACTTGGCTGGCAAAAGAGCCTGCTAGAGTTACTCCAGATCCATGGGATCAGTCCAGGGGCTGAAAGTTTATCTGCTATAATCAGGGCCAGCTCTCAGGGCCAATGAGGCTGAGGGTCAACCCTACCCACAGACATGGCAACAACAATCAAGGGCAACTCATATGTACTAAGTGAAACGGAGACAAGCAATCTACCAAATACAAAATTCAAAACACTGGTTAAAAGGATGCTTAATAAACTTAGGGGAAGAATAGATGAACTCAGTGAGAACTTCAACAAAAGATAAAACACCCAACCAGAACAGCAAAAAGAAAAGGGAATTTTAAAAAATGAGGCTAGTTTAAGACACCTCTGGGGCAACAGCAGGCGGAACAACATCCACATCATAACGGTACCAAAAGGAAAAGACAGAGAGCAGGGGACTGAAAACTTATGTGAAGAAATAATGACTGAAAATTTCTCTAGCTTGGCAAAGGAAATAGGCATCCAAGTCCAGGAAGTGCAGA
The DNA here is from genome assembly GCA_004024845.1 of Tonatia bakeri. Classification (NCBI taxonomy): domain Eukaryota; kingdom Metazoa; phylum Chordata; class Mammalia; order Chiroptera; family Phyllostomidae; genus Tonatia; species Tonatia bakeri. Next base: position 57,140 of record PVIA01001020.1, read on the forward strand.
GAGCCCCAAACAAGACAGACTCAAAGAGGCCCACACCAAGACACATCATAATTAAAACGAAAAGGTTCAAGACAGACAGACAATCTTAAAAGCAGCAAGAGAAAAGCAGTTAGTTACCTACAAGAGAGCTCCTATAAGATTGCCAGCTAATTTCTCAACAGAAAGTTTTCAGGCCAGAAGGGACTGGCAAGACATATTAAAAGTGATGAAAAGCAAGGACCTACAACCAAGATTATTCTACCTAGCAACACTATCATTTAGAATCAAAGGAGAAAGAGCTTCCCAGACCGCCCCCCCCCAAAAAAAAACGCTAAAAGTGGTCATCACCATTAAACCTGTATTATAAGAAATGTTAAAGGGGCTTAAGAAAACAAGATGAAATATGTAAATAAAAAGTATACATCCAAGATGGCAGAGGAATAAGTGGAAGCTACACTAACCTCCTCCCAGGACCAATCTGGAATTACAACTAAATTATAGAGAAATCATCATGAATAAATAACTGAACACTAGCTGGAGAGAAGCCTAATCACCAAGGACGGACAGAAGAAACCACTTCACCACCACAAGACTCGGGGGGGGCGGTACGGAGGAGGCAAAAGATGGCTGGAAGGTGGCAGCTGAACTGCTGGAGGACTGTTTCAGCAGCCAGGGGGTTCCCCCTGAGAAGTGTGGGATCTAAACACCAAGCTGGACTCCCCAGCCTACAGCACCAAAGCCAGAATGGAACCCAGATAAAATCCAGCTGTGAAAAACAACAGGGCCTCTGTCTGCCAGGGAGAGATGGCTGGAGATGCAGAAAGCCTCTTTAAGGGCCAATGCACAAAATTTCATTCACAGCCACTAACCCTGGGCTCTGGCAGAGGGAGGGCAGAGTGGAATAGAGACACCTGAGGAAAGTCTGTGACTGGTGGCTCTGGGGAGAGAAGTGACAGAATAGCCACCAGGATCCCTGTGCTGAGTCATTCCCCATGCTGCAGAAGCCATCTTTCTCAGGCAAATCACCTGTCTCCAAATCGCATCAGCCTGAGGGGAGGCAAAAGGCACACCCATAGGAATTACTCAACTCCACCCTGTAGAGCTTAAGCCTTGCTTAGTTTAACAGCTAAGACAGAAAATACAAAGCAGCCAAAATGGAAAGATAAAGAAACAGACCCCAAATGAAAGAATAAGAGAATTCTCCAGAAGAACTAGATAAAATGGAGGCAAGCAATTTATCAGATAGAGCTTATAGTAATGATTACAAAGGTACTCAACAGCATGAAAAAAGACACAGATCATAAAAAAGGACCAGTCAGAACTCAAGAATGCAGTATCTGAAATAAATAATACACTGGAAGGAGTAAACAGTAGGTCAGATGAAACAGTACTGAATTAGTGATTTGGAAGGCAAGGTAGAAATATACACCCAGGCAGGGCAGCAAAAAGAAAAACTAACTAAAAAATAATGAGGAGAGCTTAAGAAACATTTTGGACAACATGAAGCGGAACAACTACTGCATCATGGGAATACCAGAAGGAGAAGAGAGTGAGCAAAGGACTGACAACCTATTTGAAGAAATAATGACCAGTGACTTCCCTAATCTGATGAAGGAAAAAGATACACAAATCCAGGAACCTCAGATAGTCCCAAACAAGTTGGACCCATAGATGCCTACACTGAGACACATCATAATTAAAATGACAAGGCCTAAAGACAAGGAGACAACCCTAAAAGCCACAAGAAAAATGCAGGTAGTTACCTACAAGGGAGCACCAATTAGGATGACATCTGATTACCCAACAGAAACATTTCAGGACAGAAGTGAGCAGTGTGAAATATTCAAGGTGATGAAAAGCAAGGACCTACAACGAAGCATCCTTTACACAGCAGGGCTATCATTTAAAATTGAAGGAGAAATAAGGAGCTTCCCAGACAAGAAAAAACTAAAGCAGTTTGTTAACACCAAACCAGTACTGCAACAAATGTTAAAGGGCTTGCTTTAAAAAGAAGAAAAAGGAGAAAGAAAAATAAAACCAAGGAAAACAGTGTAACAATAAATTGGCACAACATACGTATCTGTTAATAATCACCTTAAATGTAAATGGCTTAAATGTTCCAACCTAAAGACAGAAGGTAGCTGAATGGATAACAAAACAAGACCCACATAAATGCTGCCTCCAAGAGCTCTATCTCATATCAAAAAATACACACAGACTAAAAGTAAAGGGGTGGAAAAAGTATTTCATGCAAATGGAAAAGAAAAAAAAACTGGAGTATCAGTACTTATATGAGACCAAATAGACTTTAAAACCAAGGCTATTATAGTAAGAGACAAAGAAGGACACTACGTAACGATAAAGGAAAGAATCCAACAAGAGGATATAACTTTAATAAATATTTACTCACCCAACATAGGGAAACCTAAATAAGTGAAGCAAATCTTGATGGGCATAAAAGGAGAGAAAGACAGAAATACAGTCATAGTTGAAGATTTTAACACCACAATGACTTCAATAGCTAGATCGTCCAGGTAGAAAATCAACAGGGGCCTTAAATGACACACTAGATCAAACGGATTTAAGTGATATCTTCAGAGCATTTCACCTCGAAGCAGTAGAACATACATATTTTTCAAATGCACATGGAACATTTTCTAGTACAGACCACATGTTAGGACACAAAACAAGTCACAATAAATTTAAGAAGTCTGAAATCATTATCAAGCATCTTCTCTGACCACAATGCTATGAAACTAAAAACCAACCACAAGAAGAACACAGAAAAACATACAAAGACATGGAAGCTCAATAATGTTATTAAACAATGAATGGGTCAACAAAACCCAAAGTGAAGTAAGGAAATAAGAAAGATCAGAGCAGAAACAAATGAAATAAATGACTCAAAAGATTAATCCAAGAGCTAGGTTTTTCAAAAGATAAACAAGATTGACACACTTTTAACCAGACTCATCAAGAGAAAAGAAAGGATCTCCAAAAATAATACCTGAAATGAAAGCAGAAATAACAACTGATACCTTACAAAGGACTGTAAGAAAATATTATGAACAAAAAAAGGAAATATTATGAACAATTATATGCCAACAAACTGGACAACCTGGACAAAATGGATACATTCCTAGAAACAGTCTTTCAAAACTAAATCAGGGAGAATCAGAGAATCTGAACAGACAGATCACAACTAATGAAACTGAAGCAGTAATCAAAAGACTCCCAACAAACAAAAGTCCTGGACCAGACGGCTTCACAGGGGAATTTTACCAAACATTCCAAGAAGAACTATGCCTCCCCTTCTCCTACTATTTCACAAAATTCAAGAGGAGGGAAGGCTCCCAAATTCATTTTATGATGCCAGCATTATCCTAATTCCAAAACCAGATAAAGACACTATAAAAAAAGAATATTAGAGGCCACTATCCCTGATGAAATAGATGCTAAAATCCTCAACAAAGTATTAGCAAACTGAATACGGCAATACATCAAAAAGCTCATATACCACAATCAAGTGGGGTTTATTTCGGGAATGCACGGTTGGTACAACATTCACAAATCAATGAATGTGACTTACCACATAAACAAGGGGAAGGATAAAAACTGCATGATCGTATCAACAGATGCAGAAAAAGCATTTGATAAAATCCAGCACACATTTATGATAACAACTCACAAAGTAAAAATAGAGGGGACACATTTAAACATAATAAAGGCTATATATGACAAACCCACTGCCAGCATCACACCCAGTGGGTAAAAACTACAAGCATTTCCCTTAAGATCGGGAACAAGACAGGGATGTCTGCTTTCACTTCTCTTATTCAGCACAGTACTGGAAGTCCTAGCAACAGCAATCAGACAAGAAATAAAATGCATCCAAATTAGAAAGGAAGTAGTAAACTGTCTTCATTTGCAGATGACATGATACTGTACATAGAGAACCCCAAAGATTCCACCAAGAAACTACTAAAAGCGATAAATGAATTCAGCAGCAGGATACAAAATTAATCTCCAAAACAATTGCGTTTTTATATGCGTTCTTTTTCTGTTAGTTCAATAATGAACTTAAGATCGGGAACAAGTTTTCTTTTTCTGTTAGTTCAATAATGAACTAACAGAAAAAGAAAACCATTCACAATTGCTTCAAAAAGAATAAAATACCTAAGAATAAACCTAACCAAGGATGTGAAAGACCTGTACTTGGAAAATAAGACACTGAAGAAGATACAAATAAGTGGAAGTATAACTGTGTTCATGGATAAGAAGAATTAACATCATTAAAATGTCCATACTACCCAAAGCAATCTATAGATTCAATGCAATTCCTATCAAGATTCCAGTGACATTATTTCACAGAACTAGAACAAATATTTCAAAAATTTATATGGAGCCACACAGGCCCCACATAACAAGTGATCTTGAGAAAGAAGAACAAAGCTGGAGGAATCACACCACCTAGTATCATACTATATTACAATGCCTTAGTAATCAAAACAGCTTGGTATTGGCATAAAATCAGACACATGGATCAATGAAACAGAACAGAGAGCTCAGGAATAAACCTACACATTTATAATCAATTAATATTTGACAGAGGAACCAAACACATACAATGGGCTAAAGATAGTTTATTCAATAATCGGTGTTGGGAAAATTGGACAGATACATGCAGAAAAATGAAACTAGACCACCTTCTTATACCACACAAGAATTCAAAATCAATCAAAGACTTCAATGTTAGACCCGAAATCATAAAAATCCTAGGAGAAAACAGGCAGCAAAATCTTGGGCATTGCTCATAGCAATTTTTAATCAGATATATCTTCCCAGGCATGGGGAATAAATAAAAAATAAACAAATGGGACTACATCAAACTAAAAAGTTTCCGCACAGCAACGGAACTTAACAAAATAAAAAGACAACCCACAGAATGGGAGAACATATTCACTGATATATTTGATAAGGGGTTAATACCCAAAATTTATAAAGTACTTACAAAACTCAACACCAAAAGAACAACCCAATTAAAAAATGGGAAAGGACGTAAACAGACACTTCTCCAAGGAGGACATACAGAAGGCCAACAGACATATGAAAAAAAGTTCAATGTCACTAATCATCAGAGAAATGCAAATGAAAACCACAATGTGACACCATTACATACCTGTCAGAATGGCTGTCATCAATAAATCAACAAACAACAAGTGCTGGCGAGGATGTGGAGAAAGGCAAACCCTTTTACACTGTTGGTGGGAAGGCAGACTGGGGCAGCCACTGTGGCAAGTAGTATGGAGATACCTCAAAAACTTAAAAATGGAACTGTTTTTTGACCCAGCGATCCCACTCCTGGGAAGATATCTGAAAGAACCCAAAACACTAATTCAAAAAAAAAAATAAGCTCCCTTATGTTCATTGCAGTGTTATTTACAAACACCAAGAAATGGAAGCAGCCCAAGTGTCCATTAATGATGAGTGGATAAAATAACTACGGGACATTTACACAATGGAATACTACTGAGCTGTGAATAAAAGAATATTTTACCCTTTGCAACAGAATGGATGAACCTAGAGAACATTATGCTAAGTGAAATAAGCCAGAGAAAGACAAATACCATATGATTTCACTCATATGTGGAATTTAATGAATGAACTGAACTAACATGGAAAATGTGGACAGAGTCATAGATGGAAAGCAGGATGACAACTAGTTGGGGGGCGGAGGTTAGGGTGTGGAGGGATTGAGCAAAAAGGAAAGACTCATGGATATAGACAACAGTGTGGTGATTACTGGGGGAAGGAGGGGTGGGGCTATAACAAGACTAAATGGTAATGGGAAAAAAAACAACAAAGATTAAAAATAGCCCTGGCTGGTGTGACTCGGTGGACTGACTGCCAGTCTGCGAACCCAAAGGCCGGCGGTCCAATTCCCAGTCAGGGAACATGCCTGGGTTGCAGGTCAGTTGTGGACATGTGAGAGACAACTGATTGATATATCTCTCACACATTGATAATCCCTCTCTCCCTCTCAGTAGAAGTAAATAAATAAGCCTTAAAAAAGAGAAAGAGAGATTGAGATCAGAGTAAACATAAACAGAAGTCTAAAAAGACCCAAAGATCAGTGAAACCAAGCTGGTTCTTTGAAAAGATAAACAGAATTGATAAACCTTTAGCAAGACTCATCAAGAAAAAAAGAGAGAGGGCCCAAATAAATTCAGAAAAGAAGTGACAACCAACACCACAGAAACACAAAGGATTGTAAGAAAATACTATGAGCAATTATATATCAACAAATTTAGATAGCCTGTAAGAACTGAAGCAATTTCTATGCATACACAATCATTCGAGACTCAATCAGGAAGAAACAGAAAATCTGAACAGACCAATAACTACTAACTAAATCAAGTCATCAATCAAAAACTCCCCACAAACAAAAGTCCTGGACCACGTGGCTTCACAAGTGAATTTTACTATACTCCAGGAAGAATTAGTATCTATCCTTCTTAAACTATTCCAAAACATTGAAGAAGAGGGAAGTTTCCAAACTTATTTTATAAGGCCGGAATTAGTCTGATTCCAAAACCACATGAAGATGCTACTAAAAAAGAGAAAATTATAGGTCAATATCCCCGATCAATAACAGATGTAAAAATCCTCAACAAAATATAAACTGAATTCAGCAATACATTAAAAACAAACATACACCATGACTAAGTAAAGTTTATTCTTGGTTTCAAGATTAGTTCAGTATCTGCAAGTCAGTGTAATACATCATATAAACAAAATGAAGACAAAAGCAATACAGAAAAAAACACTTGACAAAATCCAATATATATTTATGATAAAAACTCAGCAAAGTGGAGAGAGAAGGAACACACCTCCGACATAATAAAGGCCACATACGACAAACCCATTGCTAACATCATACTCAACAGTTAAAATCTGAAATGCTCTGACTGGTGTGGCTCAGTGGGTTAGGTGCCAGCCTGTGAACGGAAAGGATGCTGGTTTGATTCCCGGTCAGGGCACATGCCTGGGTTGTGGGCCAGGTCCCTGGCTGGGGGTGTGCGGGAGGCAACCAGCTGATGTTTCTCTCCCTTTCTTTCTCCCCTCTATTCCCCTCTCTGTAAAAACTAAATATATTAAAATCTTTTGGATCAGGAGCAAGACAAGGATGTCCACTTTCACCACTCTTACTCAACACAGTATTGAAATCCTAGCCACAGCTACCAGACAAAAACAAAAAACATAAATAAAAGGCATCAAAACTGAAAAGAAAGAAGTATAACTGTTATTGTTTGCAAATAACATACTACCAAGAGAGAACCCTAAAGATTCCACCAAAACAACCAATAGAATAAGTGAATTCAGCAAAGTAGCAGTACACAAAATTAGTATTTCAGAACTGGTTCCATTTCTTTTTATACCAATAATGAGCTATCAGAAAGAAATTTAAAAAACAATCCCATTTACAATTCTATCAAAAAGAACAAAATGGCTAGGAATGATTTTAACCAACTAGGTAAAAGACCTGTAACTGGAAAACTATAAGAAATTAGGGAAACTGAAGAAGATACAGATAAATGCAAGGGCATAGGTGCTCATGGATGGGAAAAATTAACATCATTAAAATGTCCTTACTACCTAAAACAATCCACAAATTCAATGCAATCTCTATCAAAATGCCAATGGCATCTTTCACAGAAGCGAAGCAAGTAATCCTAAAATTCATATGGAACCACAAAGATGCTAAATAACCAACACAATGTATCATGCTACTTGATTTTAAACTACACCTCAAATCATACAAAACAGCCTGGTCTGACACAAAAGTAGACATACAGATCAATGGAACACAATAAACAGCCATAAATAAGCCCATGCATATACAGTCAAATCTTTGACAAAGAAGGCAAGTATATACAATGGAGTAAAGACAGTCTCTTCATAAATATTGTTAAAGAACTGGACAGAGCCTTGGCTGGTGTGGCTCAATGGCTTGAGTGCTAGCCTCCAAACCAAAGGATCACCAGTGTGATTCCCAGTCAGGGCACATACCTGGGTTTCAGGCCAGGTCCCCAGCAGGGGCACGCGAGAGGCAACCACACATTGATGTCTCTCTCCCTCTCTTTCTCCCTCCCTTCCCCTGTCTAAAAATAAATAAATCTTTAAAAACAAATGGGCAGAGACATGCAAAAAATGAACCTAGACCACTTTCTTACATTATATATAAGAATAAACTCAAAATGATTAAAGACTTAAATGTAAGATCTGAAACCATAAAAGTGGAAAAGATCATAGGTAGTAAACTCTTTGACATTTTTCTTAGCAATACAGGAGTTGACAAAAGTAGATTTGCAGTTACGAGTACAAAAAACACAATTTATTCCTGTATTATTATTTATTGATTATTGTACTACTTTCCATATGAACAAATTTAAACCTACTTTTGCCCATCCCTGTATTTTTTTGGATTGATCCCCCAGGCAAGGGAAAGTGGGGGAAAAAAAAAGGAAAGAAGGAAAGAAGGAGATGAAGGAGAGGAAGGGGAGGAAGAGGAAGGAGAGAGAAAGAGAGAAGGAAGGAAGGGAGGGAGGGAGGGGCCTACCAAACCAGAAAGGTTCTGCACAGCACAGAAAGCCAGCAATAAAACTAAAAGACAACCCACTGAATGGGAGAAGATATTTGCCAAAAAGACATCCAATAAGGCGTTAATATCTAAAATTTGTAAAAAACTCATACAACTCAACACCAAAAATAAAATAAACAATCCAATTAAAAAATGAGCAGAGGACCTGAAAAGATACTTCTCCAAAGAGGACATACAGATAACTGACATGTAAAAAGATGCTCAACATCATTAACCCTCAAGAAAATACAAATTTAAAAAATTAACACCACAATGACATATCACCTCATACCTGTCAGAATGGCTATCATCAATGAATCATCAAAAAACAATGGTGGTGAGGATGAGGAGAAAAGGGACCATCAATGTTCATTGTTGATGGGATCTCAAATTAGTGCAGCCGCTACAGAAAACAGTATGAAGGTTCCTTAAAAAATTAAAAATACAGCCCTCACTGGTGTGGCTCAGTGGATTGAGTGCCAGCGTGCAAACCAAAAGGTCACAGGTTCGATTCCCAGTCAGAGCACATGCTTGGGTTGCAGGCCAGGTCTCCAGTTGGGGGTGTGTAAGAGGCAACCAATTGATTTATCTTTCACACATTCATGTTTCTCTCCCTCTCTTTCTTCCTCCCTTCCACTCTCTCTATAAAGTAAATAAATAAAATCTTAAAAAAAAAACAACTAAAAAAATGCAAGTTAAAAATATAACTACCACATGACCCAGCAATTCCACTTCTGGGTATTTAGCTGAAGAAACCCAAACACTAATTTGAAAAGACATATGCACCCCTGTATCTTTGATTCTTTGACTCATTATCTGTGGGATGAGTGAAAAAGGTGAAGGGATTAATAATTACAAAAAAGCAGGGATGTAAAGTACAGCATGGGGAATATACAGATATGCAATATAGGGAATATTACAATAATATTATAATAACTACATATGGCGTCAGATGGCTACAAGATTTATCAGGTTCATCACTCTGTAAGGTATATAAATATTTAACTACTATGTTGTACACCTGAAACTAATATAATATTGTACATCAACTGTAACTGAAAAAGTTAAAAAAACAGAAACTCTAGGTGCTTTATAAAAAAGGCCTATATCAAAGACCTTTTTATTCCCAATACTGATTTTAACTGTGCAGAACATAGTAACACGTAAGGTCTAAGCCTGCTATCCTTAGAAGGGCATGTCTGCAAGGCTGTCCCCTGCCTAGCATCTGGAACTTGACTGGTAAACAGTTCTCTACAGTGATATAAAATTTCCCCAAGTGATAAGACTAGCTATGATGCCTTAACTGCACAATGTGGTTAATGTTAAGCATCCGCTTTCTTTCTGGGAATCTAGAATTTTGGTAGATGCTAAGTAGAGAGTGACCAGCTTGGGCAATGAATCTTCAATGGGCTTTCCAGGACACATGTTGCTGCATTTTAGTTGCTGGGGGCAAAGCATGCTGTGTGATCTTTCATGGGAGAGAGTAAAGGCAGGAGAAAGCCCACACACAGGCTCCTCCAGATACTGCCCATGTCTTTTCCCCTTGTGACCCAGCTGTGATTCCTTACTCCATCACTGTAACAAATCTCAGCCCTGAGTATAACTACATGCTGAGTCAGTCCTGTGGGTCTTCCCAGCTAATCTCTGAACACAGAGGTGGTGGGTCCTGGACATACAAATGTATTATACTTCTCAAGTTTGATAATTCTTTCTGAAAAATGCTACTCCAAGCTAAGCCTGTAATACTATTTCAGTCGTCCTCAAATATGGTAATTGTTGATCTTAAAAGGTATAAAAGTTAAAAAAAAAAAATCAGTGCCAAGAACCAAGCCTGAATGACAAATACTGATTTTAAATGTGAAGAAAATAATTAACACGGCAGGTATCAGGATCAGTAAACTCATAAATACTGGAAGAGAACAGGCTCAAAGTGGCTATATAAACAGTTCCACAAAAGTGAGATCTTACAAATACTTCATTAATGGTTTCTATTGCAGAAACTAGACAAGGTTTCCTGAAAACAAACAAACAAACAAACAAACAAACAAAAAATAGGGGAGGAGACAACCAGAAGTCCTCTTCCAGATACTATTTGTTAACTGGCATGTAAGAGGAGAGGTTTTTAGCATTGGTCATACAATGATTCCTTTTATGATTCTGCCACTACATCCCATAAGTCATATTCAGAAATTTTGCCTTCCAAGTTGCATTCACTAATTATCTTTCCCATTAACAAAACAAATATTTAACCACCAACCAGAGCTTCTAGTTAGAGTTGCCTCTTATTAAACTGGTGACTTTGTGCAAGCCATCTCACTTCTGTAAGTGACTGAGCTCAAATTTAAAGAGGTTCAAAAATAACTTCTAGACCATCATCACCACCTTTAAGAAAGGTGAGTGTGAAATGAGTATTATGTAGGAGGTGAAGCCAGCCTAGTCTTATTTCTGTAGCATATGTCACCTTTTCCACTCCCCAGAGACAAACACCAAACTACCTTGAGCACAAACTACTTCACCTTTGGGGCATTTCTGTCAAGCACTTACAGCCATCCCTCCCCATCTACGTTGTACTAAACTTAATTCAGGCCTCTTTCACATTATACTTTGTAGTGAATTTCCACCTGCCTACTCTTCCTAGTGGCCAAACCATCCACCCCTCATACCTTCCTCAGACCCATGAACTGGGGCAGGGGATGGGGGCCGGGTAGTATGAGGGCCAGGAGGTACATAACGGGAGCCTTAAAAAAAGTAGGGAGATTCTTTCTGGGGGACACTCCAAAGGGGTCTGTCGTTCTGGGTTCAGCTGGCATGGCTATTACATGATGTAAAGTGTATCTGTCCACTCTGTTCACTACGAGCCACAGAACTGCCAGCAGCTGTAGCTGTTGCCGAAAAAACCAGAATCAACCTGGGTTCTTGCAGGCCTTCTAGTGGTGCCTGTCTTGAGCAAAACACTTTTGCAAATCATCCCCAAGTATATGGGTAATTTGTATTCTCTCTGTCACCTTCCTTTATATTTTTCTACACATTTTCCCAGGCTTAAATTTCTGGCTGTACTGTTGCAAACAGATTTGTCAAGGGGGAAGGGAGCTAATGCTAGGCATGGTCGTGGACTTGAAACAGATGTACTAGAAGCAGGGATGAAATACAGTAAGGTGGTTAAGACTCTAAAGTCAGCTTGCTATGTAACATTGAGCAAATTATTTAAATCTCCAAGCCTCAGTTTCCCCATCTATATAATATTATTACAATAATTGTACTTCATGGATTTCTGTGATAGACTTCTGTGAGGTTTAGCTTAAACAATGCATGGAACTGCTTAGCTTAACACTTTGTAAATGCTCCAAGATGGTTTGTGGTTATTATTTAATGTCTTAGCCTACCCTGCTGTTAGGCATCACTAACCCCTTTTACAGATGAGGAAACTGTGGCACAGGGGGTTGTCATGATCGGAATCTAGAACTGCCCGACTCTGGAGCTCAGGTTCTTCCTACCACTTACTTACTGGCCAAGATGCTCCATGTTTTGTGACTTTCAAAGAATCAAAAACTCTAGGCTTGACTCTCTCAGAAAACTAAAAATTCTAGGTCTTCTACTAGTAATGAGACAAAGAATCTTGAGGACAAAAAAGAATTGGTTACCAAGCTATAATAAAGGCCTGCATCAGTGCTTTGAAACAGACTGAAAGACAGGAAATTGTTAGGAAGGTGAATCAGCAAAAATGATCTCCATGATATTCTGGACAGAGTGCCATGCCAAGGAATTGGAGAGTTGACTAACAATACAACTGTGAGCCACCATTCTTGCCTTTCCAGACAATAAACATATACAGTGTCTTTGTCATTAAGCTTAGAAATTCTAGCACCTCACGTCTACCTCTTGGAGAGATATGGGTGTGTAACGGGGTGCTGAGCTGGAGGTACTCTCAAATGGAGAAAACCCCTATAGCTATCACTTGGGGGATGAGGGAAGCAGAGCAGGCCCACTGAGAGCTACTTTGCATATCTGAAGAACTTGGCCAGTGTTTTAATAACATTAAAGAGCTGTGCCAGCACTTGGAGCCAGGGAGAAGGGCATGACTCTAACCTGGGATGCCAAGTAGCCGGAGCGGGCTTCCTGCACCTGTAAGAGCAGCTTGGCAGCAGCTTCTGCATCAGAGGGTGATGCTTGGCCAGACTAATAACGGCAGCCAAGAAAGACAGAAGAAACCAGAGTACTGATGGATGTAACCCAGTGTAGTAGAAGCCAAAAATGGAGTTATGGCCCTGGCTGGCATATCAGTGGACTGAGCATTGGCCTGTGAACCAAAGGGTCGCTGGTTCAATTTTCAGCCAGGGTACATGCCTGGGTTGTGGACCAGGTCCCCAGTAGGGGGGTGTGAGAGACAACCACATATTGATGTTTCCCTTCCTCTCTTCTTCCCTTCCCATCTCTTTAAAAATAAACAAGTAAATCTTAAAAAAAGAAAATAGGGTTATGGAAGAAAATCTGGGCTGGGATTTAAACACAGGTGTGGCAGCCATGCTGGGGAAATTTTTTTACCATGTGGTTTGGGAGCAAAGAGGTGGCTCTCTTGACCACGTGGCTTATAAAGCAAGAGAGCAGGATGTAGCAGCTGTGCACAGCTCTCTCTTGGCCGTGCAGTGCGAAAGGATGCAAAAGGATTCCCCAGCTCACCATAAGGATGCAGTTTTGAATAAAGAACGGGTTCCTAGCCAAGCTACAGACTTCTATTTTCTTTTCCTGAGACATGGTACCCCTGACTGGCCTGGTTTGGCAAAGGGAGGCAGGACTGTGTGTGCGCGTGCGTGTGCGCGCGCGCGCATCTGTGGGTGCTTTAAAGGGATTTTGGAATTTAACGGTGACATTCCACCTTTACTCTAAAGCTGTATAACTTTTGAATAAATGGTTCCTTTCCTTTTTACCCAACTCTAGCATTGAAAGCCATGATTTCTACCAGCGATGGGCAAAAAGAACCAAGTAACAAGACCCCCAGGGGCAGGCGAGGGGTGAGGGGCTGGTGTTCGTTCTGTAACAGTATCTGGTGCCCAACATGGGGCAGATAATTGCCTGTGGCAGACCGACCCCCGCAGGTGTGGGAAAGTAAGACTACGGTAACAAGACTCCCTGGGGGTGGGGGTGGGGGTGGGGTTTCTGTAATAGGAGCAAAACGAACACTGTCCTGCTGCCATTCAGAGTAAGTATGTACATCACATTCCAGAGTCAGGAACACAAAGCAGAAAACACTCTGCACCCTGAGATACACCAAAGACAACTGTTTTGGTCCAGTCCACCAAGTAAATCATACTTTGAATATCTCCTGTAACTTCTAATGTCTGGAAATAAGACTTTAGTGAATAAGATAATAAATAGAGAAAAGCTCTTTCACCATGAATGTACTAATGTAAACTTGATACTCTTGGTAATATTGCTGGGTTTGTTTGTATTTTCATTTAAATTTGTGTTTTGTTTTTATTTGGCCAGGCAGTCCTTAGGAGGGCTGATTCCTTCACACCCCTTTGGCAAGTGAACTTCCTTTTTGCATGTTTTCCTTTTATACGAGCATACTGAAAGCTTTGAACATTCCTGTAGTAAAGAAATTTTCATTTAGCCCTGGCTGGCATGGCTCAGTGGATTGAGTGTGGGCTGCGAACCAGGCATCGCAGGTTCGATTCTCAGTCAGGGCACATGCCTAGGTTGCAGGCCATGTCCCCCAGCAACCGCACATTGATGTTTCTCTCTCTCTCCCTCTCCCTTCCCTCTCTAAAATTAAATAAATAAAATCTTTAAAAAAAAAAGAAATTTTCATTTAATGTTTCCCAAACTTATTTGGAGTCCACACAGTCTACAAGAACATGAACTGCGATGCCACAATTCTGCTACCTGGAAGCTGAATGATGTTGGGCAATCACTTCAATGCTGGGGCTCAGTTTCATGATTTATGGAATAGTCCTGATTGGTGGATTACAAGCAATAAGGTTGGTAGAGCAACTGGCACATTGTTAACCACTCCCCCCACAAACAAAATTGGTTTGTACTGGCCCTGGCTGGTGTAGCTCAGTGGATTGAGCGCAGGCTGCGAGCCAAAGCATCGCAGGTTCGACTCCCAGCCAGGGCACATGCCTGGGTTGTAGGCTAAATCCCCAGTGGGGGCCACGTGAGAGGCAACCACACACTGATGTTTCTCTCTCTCTCTTTCTCCTGTCCTTCCCCTCTCTAAAAATAAATAAAGAAATAAATAATAAATAAAATCTTTAAAGAAATTGGTTTGTACTTAAACAGAAGTGATCCCTTCCCAACATTCCAACCCACTTTTAGTTTATATGCAATAACATCCTGCAGGGCACCTCTGTTTGGGAAACACAGATTAAAGCTTTCAGGTCAGGCCATCTCCTGGTGCAGGAGGAGGCTGATTTAAGTTCTTGTTCCTGCAGTTTAGATGTGAAGTTTGGGGCAAGTCTCAAGTCTTTCTGAGTATAAGGTTTCCATATCTGTGAAACTGGATACTACATGGAGTTGAGATTCGATTATAAAGCACTATATAAATGTGCATAAATGGGTTTTGTGGACCCCCATCTTAGAAGGAGTAGCCAGAGTCTGCTCCAGTTCACAATGTCTAAGAAATTGCTCCAACAGGGTCCTGGCTGGTGTGGCTCAGTTGGCTGGAGCATCCTCTAGTGAACTAAACGGTCACAGGTTCGATTTCCAGTCAGGGCATAAACCTAGGTTGTAGGTTCCATCCCTGGTTGTGGTGCGTATGAAAGGCAACCAACTGGTATTTCTCTCTTACACCAATGTTTCTCTGCCTCTCTCCCTCCTTTCCCCTCTCTCTAAAACCAATGAGCATGTTGCTGGGTGAGGATAAGAAAAATAAAAAATAAAAATAAATAAGAGGTGATTAAATTTTTTTTAAATTGTATTTCTTTTTTTTAAAGACTTTATTTATTTATTTTTAGAGAGGGAAGGGAGAGGGGGAGAGAGAGAGAGAAACATCAATGTGTGGTTGCTGGGGGACATGGCCTGCAACCTAGGCATGTGCCCTGACTGAGAATCGAACCTGCGATGCCTGGTTCGCAGCCCGAGCTCAATCCACTGAGCTACGCCAGCCAGGGCTTAAATTATATTTCTTTCCATTACCAATTAACTCCCTTATACCTCCCTCCCTCCGGGGTGAATTTTTTTTTTAAGAAATTGTTCCAAGAGGGGTTTAAATAAAATATAAGTGAAGCCACTTTAAAACAGAGTTGGAGCTGCCATTCCAGAGGAACTGCCTTGCCGGTCTTATGCCTCAAGCCTTTGTAATGTTAAAACGGCAAAATAACCTTTACTGGGCCTAAAGCAACACTGGCTCCCAAAGCAACACTGGCTCCCAAAGAAGTTTGCAAGGATAACAAGAAAGCAGACATGACTATGGATTTAATCTTTTAAACGCTGTTTAGAACTAGCATCACTAGCTTATCTGCATCAATAAAAATGCCTTCCTCCTACAGATGCAATTGTTCCCCTTCCCTTTCTCCTAAATACCACTTGTCTTTGTTACCTAAATTAAACATGATTTGGGGTTCTGCCTAAATATGTCCTTCCCGAATAGCAATCCTTCTTTTTTTAAATTTCAAATGCTTATTGCCTGTCACTCTGAAAGGCCTTGTAATTTTAGGCTAACAGGGGAAACTTTATAAAAATAAAAACAAACACACATGTCTCCACAAAAGACTTTCTAGAACAAGTAACCTCTTACAAGTCTTTTCTATAGATGCCAAGTGCACATTTCTGACAACTGCTTAACGTAAGTCACATGGGCCTTGGATAAAAATGGATTGAACAGTTAATATATACCAATGCTAACAGAAAATTTTTTATATAGTCACTTCTAAATTATTCATACTAATGAAGAGAAATAACAAATGATACTTAAACTATTACATCATCAACCTAATTTTTATTTTTAAAGCAACGTTTCCCAAACAGGTTTTACTGAAACCAATCATTAAAATAAAATTTGTACTTCCCCAGTATCCGTTCAGTAAGAATAGGATCCCAATACAGGTAAGCCATAAGCTTACCAAGGAATGAGGGTGTTACACAACCAAGCTATTTCCATTTCACAAGAGCAGTCAGTTCTAGTCACCCGGTTCTGAACCTTCTACAAGCATCATCTATTACCGTCATATTTCTCCAAGTAAATTGGTGTCTCCGTAAAGTACGAGTATCACCCTATTTCAGTCCATTTTCTGCACTGTAAAATGGGAATTACATCTGCCTAATTGTGTTATAAACATAAATGGCTTGGAAATATACGGAGCACTTTAAATTTCGGTAAATCCCACCTGTCATTACTTTCCTCAATACAATGCTTACTTGCTTATTCTCTGTAAGTTTAGGTTACATAGGCGTTCTTTAGACTCTGAGGAAATTAAGGCCCCTTTCGGGCCTCAGCTTCTTTGAGGCCCTTATCATCGATTAACCACCTACTCCTGCGTCGCATCCCTGTTTGTAAACGTCCTTTCAGTGTACTCTTAACTCCAAATCTCCTTTTCCAGCTCAACTGTGTATACCAAGAGCTCTTCTCCAAGGGCTTCAGCACCCTGCACGGCCCTGTCTAGCACGTCCATCCAACCCAGAGGGACCACGCTTCAAACTCGCAGCACAGCCCCCGCGCTTGCCTCATCCAGGGTCTGGGCCATTAAAACACAGACACACACGCCGGGTCCCCGGCTCCGGCCGCAGCGCTAGCTCCACCTTGAAAAGCCGGACCGCGAATGGCTAAACCACCTTCCATAAATCCGCTCCAGCCTCAGTTTCCCTGGCGGTAACACTGAACGCGCAGGTTGCTCAGAGCCCGGGGGAGAGGCCCCAAACGGCCGGGTCCTCCGGACCCCGCGGAGCCGCACACTAACCTGCAAGTAACCTGCTTGGTGCTCATGGTGGTAGGGATACCGGGCCGGGGTCGAGCCGCAATGTCGCGCTCCCACCGCAGCCTCCCGCTCTCACCGCCTCCGCGTTGCCTCGGCCCTGCCCCTCCCCCCTGAACGCGTCACGCCGGCGCACACCGCCCCCTCGCGTGTGGCACCTTTGTAGCGCCGGCCGGAAACCTCGCTGCCGTCACAATTGGTTCCGCCCCGGAATTGAGGTGGGGCGACCCCCAATCTCCGTACTCCTTCTTTCGCATTTCCAAGCCTCCTGAGCAGGGCGTAGTTACCACCTTAGTTCTGCCAGTTTTATCCCGTGTCCCTGCCAACTGCTAGTTCCTACGGGTCTGCCCATCTTCAAGAGCACTCCTTAGAGACCTCTCGCACCCCTACAATCCCTACACCCCTCCTGAGGCCTAGCTCCTGCCCGTGCTTTGCGCATCTTGATCCCAAATGCTCTACCTACACTTCCTGGGCCCCTTTCTCGGGCCCTGTCTCAACTGTTCTTGCCAGACCTCGACTCCCAAGTAAGGAATTCTTTAATCCTTTCCCAATTGCTAGTTTTACAAGATCCCGACTTCTATCCCAAGTTTCAGTTATTTTCTTTCCAGGCATTCCTCTACTGTTTGTCTTCCATATCCTGTGTTGGAAACCAAAAAAGATATTCTTGACTCTTTCCTCTTGGTCTCTATAGCCTGCAGCTCCTGCTCTCCAATGCATCCGGTTGTCTCCACTTCTACCTTCATGGTTCCAGTCTAAACTACCATCATTCCTTGTCTGGGCCCATGCAATGAATGGCCTCTTAACTGTTCTGGCTTCTCCCTTCTTCTAACCTGTTGTTACACAAAACCTATTTTTAAAACGTTAGTCGGATCATGTCATTAACCTCATTTAACCCTTTCAATGGCTTCCCATTGCTATTTATTGTAAAAATTCCTTTTAAAATTTGTAAACATAACTATTAAGTTATAGTTATTAAGATAACTATAGCAAAGTGCACAGAATAAACGTATACACTCATGAAATCACCACCCAGATCGAAGGTCATTATCAGTACCCCAGAGGGACTCCCTTATGCCGCTTCCCAGTATCTCCCAAAGAAAACTGTTGTTCTCCTTCTGTCATCACAAATTAGATTGTTCTTGGCCTTGATATAAATGAAATAAATCAGTATGTACTGTTTGCCCTCTTTTGACCAACATTATATCTGTGGGATCTATTCATGCTGTAAGAACAAGATACAGCTATGAGTGTTGATCTATACATATTGTGTAGAACCTCAACATTTGTATGTTGTTCTTTTACTTTGCTGTAAAATGCCTTCCCGTGAATGAGCACAGTGTATACTTGCAATTAGAACTTCTGAAATTTCTCTTACAAATTTAGGAAATACATTGGAAAATTTGTAGTTTTCAGTATATAGGTCTTTTGACAATTTTTATTAGAAGCATTCCTGGATATCTAGTTGGTTTTTTGGATGCTATTTTAAATGATATTTTAAAAAAGTCCTAATTGTTGGTTGTTCCATGCTAAATTCATGTATTAATTCTAATGTTTTGTTTGTTGATTGTTTTGAATTTTCTACAACACACTCATGCCATGAGCAAATAATGACAGTTTTACTTCATTTTCAATCTTTCTATCCTTTTTTTCCTTTTCTTGTCTGAATGCACTACGGAGAACCTTCAGAGTAACCTTACATAGATGTGATAATAGGGAACATTTTAGTCTTGTTTCTGAATTCAGGGAAATTATTGAATATTTTACTATTAATTAAAAAGTTAGCTCTAGGGTGTTTGAAGCTATCCATTATCAAATTAAGGAAGTTTCTTTCACTTGCAAGTTTAAATACTCTCTTTCCCATCTATTAAGAAAACTGTACTGCTTTTATTCTGCTAGTGTGTTGAATTGTATTATTTTTTTAATGTTAAGTCAACCTTGAATTCGTCAGATATACCCCATTTGGCATGATGATTATTCTTTCTATGAACCATTAGATTCTGTCTGTTAATAATTGTGTTTTGGATTTCTGCATCCTTGTTCATGAAGAAGAGTGGTCTGCAGTGTTCCTTCGTTGTAATGTCCGTGTCAGGTTTTGGTATCTGAGATACACATAAAATGAGTTGAGACGTCTTCCTCCTTTTCTATTCTCTGGAAAAGAGTGTAATGTAGATATTGATTTTTTCCTAAATGTTTGGAAAAATTTATAACTGAAGCCATCTCAGCCTCCAGTTTACTTTGGCTTTGTTCATTGTCTGAATTATACATGTGATTTTACAGATTTCTGCTCTTATCTTTACTATCTTTTTTCTGTTTTTTTTTTTTAGTTCAAATTGTTCTCATTTTCTAGCTTATTTAGATAGAAATTTAAATCACTAATGTTCAAGCATTCTTCTTTTTTAAGTATTTAAAGCTAAAGCTTCCTCTCTAAGCTCCTTCTAGTTGTGTGCCCCAAGTTTTTATGTCACTACCATTGGATTTGAAATATTTTCCAATTTCCATTCTTTGACTTGTGAGTTATTTAGAAATGTGCTGCTTAATTTCCAAACTACTGAGGATTTTCTAGTTAGCTTTTTCTTACTGATTTTGTTTTTTTAATTTCTAGCATAATCCCACTGTAGAATTGTCTATTCTTTTAGTTTGGTCAACATTGAATTTATATATTGTGAAGCTTGTATTTTTAGGTTCAAA
The DNA here is from genome assembly GCA_004024845.1 of Tonatia bakeri. NCBI lineage: Eukaryota > Metazoa > Chordata > Mammalia > Chiroptera > Phyllostomidae > Tonatia > Tonatia bakeri. Next base: position 77,360 of record PVIA01001020.1, read on the forward strand.
TAAATTTAAGAGAACTCCCTTCTTTTTTGTCAACACATTGTGACTAAGAAGTGTCCCTCTATATTATGCTAGTTGCCATGTGATTCTGGACAGTGTGATATCAGGACAATAGTGAATGTATACATCTCACTATTGAGCACACAATATACCATGTAAAGACATGTGCACAAAAGGTATTTCAAAGAATGCCAGCTGTTCACTGCTCCAGGGCACCGTTTTCAGGGGAGGAACGTGATGACCCCCGACAGCGTGTCACATGTGAAAGATGTTTGTGAGAGAGCGGGTTCAAAAAGGAAATGTCTAGGATTTTTTCTTCTATTGAAGTGTATTTTGTCTGATAATAATATAGTTACATCAACTTTCCTTCAGGTATATTTTTCCAACTTTTTTATTTTCAACTTACCTGGTATTTTTATATTTAATCTATATCTCTTGTAAATGGCATATAGCTCATTGATTTTAAAATAGAGCCTCAGAACCCCTTACACCCTTTGCCAGTTAGTAACCTCTACCTAGGGTAACCACTATCCTTATTTTTACTGTGCTGTTAATTTTTTATGGGCAAGATTACGTTGACAATATAAAACATCAAAAGAGAAATAGCCTCAGGGTAAGAATTTACTTATTCAAAGCCAAAACGATATAACCTTTTCTACAAGCACAAAAATACGTGTAGATCCCTAATTTCAGGAAGCTCACAGACTTATGACTAATTAAAGAACAGAGCTCTGGTAGAAACATGAATCCGGCGCTGCCAGAGCCAGGGAACGCTGGGGGGAAGCGGAGAAAGATTTGGCAGAAACGTAGGGCTTTTAAGGATGGGAGCTGGTTGCCAACGGTTGCAAAATACACAAGGTTAGAAAAAAAAATTTGTAACCAAGCACAAATGAAAAGGAAAATGAAAGCTCTTCAGGACACTAATTTACGGGGTGGCCTGGTTACTGGTTAATTCTACCCGGTTTGGCTTCTGAGGCCGTCAATCAGGATGACGTCATTGTTGATCGGGTTACACCGGCTGCGTGAATTTGCTACCTGGGCAATCAGGAAGTCTGAGGAAACCGCCCCTGGTTGCCCCCATCAGGGGAAAGCCATGCAATGCGCAGAGGCTGGAAAGCCTATAATTAAATTCAATCACTGTAGGAAATACATCTACAGCTTCAGTGTGCCGCGATGCTGCCCCCTCTGCCGGCAGGACGTGGGCTCGAGGAAACTGGAGGAAGCACCTGTTAACATCTCCAATCCGTTTACCAATGGACATCAAGAAAAATGTTCATTCCTCCTCAGACCAACTCAAGGGACGTTTCTCAGGTACAGTGTTTTCTGTTACCTTGAATTGTGCAAACTTTTCCTTCTGTATTGCAGTCACTAAAATCTTTTACAGTGTTAATGTGGTGTGATGGATAATTCTTTCCAGCACTTTAGCACTAAATTCTAAAATGTAGGCCTATTTGTTTTATAAGAATAGATGGTGTACATACTTTCCTGGAATAAGTGCACAAATATATGAAGGTCAAAACTACTTATACAATTAAAAAAATAGTTTATTTATCTTTAGACAGATGGGGAGGGAGGGAGGAGAGAAACTGGTGGGTTGCCTCTCCTACCCACCCCCATGGGGACTGTACCCTGCAGCCCAGGCATGAGCCCTGACCTGAATTGAAGGGCGACCTTTTGCTTTGTGGGAAGATGCCAAACCAATGAGCCACACTGGTTAGGGCAAACCTACTTACAGAATTTTAAGAGAGAAAAATCCATAGTCTGGAGATTTTTTTACCCATAGATTTTCAGCTAAGAGGCTGATTGGAAAAATTACCCAGCAGCTAATCTTATCAAAACAATACTTTTATTGTTAGTTTGTAATTTGTGACAACCAGGTACAATGTACAGAGCCTGAAGAATGGCCACTTAGAGACTATTTTTCATGGAGGTGAATTAAATTGAAGACTGGAGCTGGTTTATTTCAATTGTAGATGCCCCTTGACTTTAAGATTTCAGAAATCAAAAGGAAGGATTGTGCCTCCTTAGAGTCCTTGTGGAGTCTACAAATGGGATTGCGACTGGCCCTGCACAAGCCAGGCTGTGAGAGTGCGGGGGTGGTACTCAGTGATGGTGTGTGCTTTGGGAAGCGTGTCCAGGCGCATCATCCATGCTGAGAACTCCTTGCCCCCTTGAAATCCACACTCCCAACTCTCTCAGGCCCTCAAGAGTGCCTGGGATGAGAAAGTTAGAGTTCACTTCCTGCTAACCAACTTCTTTAACTGATTTCTTTTTTGTCCCTATGAGGCTGAAACAAACCAAAGTGTGTAAAAGGTGTTGCACCAAGCTGTTTAATAAGAGTCTCTTGTTCATGTTAACTCAAAGTCATTAACTTGTTGAATCCAAAAGCTTTTGAATTAAAGTCTTTAAAATTTGGAATTCATTTGCCATAGCATGGTTCATTCAGGAAATCCTCACTGAGCAGTACTCTGGGGATGTCACTGCGAACAAGCCACAGCCCTGCACTCAAGAAACAACACATGGCAGGCTTTCAGGCTGGCCCCTGGTCAGAATTCCTTGTTCTGTGATGTGGTGATACTGGTGGGCCCGGCTTCTCTGGGCATCGGCAGAAGTGAGGTGGCGGCATTGAAACAAGTCATGTATGTTTTGGCGTCCCTCCCATCCCCTTAACCCTTCAGGCAGTATCTGCAGGGTGCTTAAGTAGCCCCCCGCCCAAAAGACCCTCTAAAGCCAGGTTCTAAATGATTTCCTTCCTTGTCATCCAATTTCTAAACTTTCAGGACTCCCACAATTCATCTTGAGACGATTTCACGTACTTTAAAAAAGGGAACCAGCAGCCACCCAAAGCAATCACTGAGGTTCTGATCTAACTAGGGTGGGGTCCCTCAAGGCTGCCACGTGGCTGTGCAGGTTGTAGACCGCATGAAGGCACTGGGCCAAGGTGGTGGTGAGTGCTGGAACTCAGCCTGCATTCCACTCACTAGGCCAAGCACCTGGGCACAGCTGTGTCTGCAGGAAGAAGGGGCCCCTTTGTTAATTTGTTCAGAGGTCTCATAAGGGAGAGGCATGGCCCTACCCCGCCCCATCACATGCATCTGCAGCATTCTGTATATGTTTTTCTCTTCACAGCACATACCAATCTATTAAAAGCTTGTGGAACTGAAGCTAAAACATCTTCTCTGGAAGTGAGAAAACTCCATGAGGGCAGATACCTGGTCTTATTTTGTCATTAGCCCTTTCACTTCAAACAACAAGCCCATAGTTGGTACCCGATAGATATCTGTTGCAAGACTGAGAAATAACTGGAGGGAGTCAGGGAGGAAATGCCTAGGATTTGGGCAGGGAACCAAGTGCAGCCATGTGCTCAGGGGGATGCAGGCTGTCATCAGCCACCCAAGACTCTACCTGTTTGAACCCCTAGGGTCTCCACTCAAAAGCGGCTTCCACAAGATGACCTGGGGGGGGGGGGTAGGGAGGTTGCTCTGAAGAAGGCAGGGCAGCCATTTGTGTCCTTGGTTATTTTAAAACCTGCAACTGCTTGCTTTAATGAGGAACCAAATATCCAGACCTGTGGTCTGATAAAGGACCTTAACCATATAAAAAGAACCTCTGATTTATTCAACACCTCTATGTGGCAGGCACTCAATAGACATTTTATTCTTACAATCAGCTCACTAGGAGGCTTATATTTCCATTTTCCTCTCTGAGGAAACAGATCAGAGAGAATAAGTGACTTGCCCAAAGTCCCAGGGTTAGTAAGTGATGGCCTGGGACTGTATATGCAGGTTAACTTTTATGGACTTAAACATCTAATATCCAGTCTCGGGTAAATAATAATCCCAGGAAACAAGGGCAGTCTGAGAGAAGTCGGTGTGGGACAGGCTGCAAGACCAAAACGGGCTATACTAGTGTTGGAGGTAGAGGTCTCCTGAGATGCATTCAGGATCCTCTCCCCCATGTCTGCCTGAGGAAAGGGCTGTCACCTCACATAAAAGGAGGAAAGAATAGGAGCTCCTTCAACAGCTGACCTCTGGGTGGGTGCCTCTGCCAGGGCTGGCCTTCTAGCACACTCACCTTTAGCACTGGAGGCAGGGGGAAATTTTAGATCTCAAATGTAGTCTTGTCCTAACCAGCTTTGAAACTGGGTTGTCACTAAGCTGGACACTGATGGCAAGTCTGGCCCCAGCCCAGAGAGGGGGTGCATCACTCTCCAGCACCAACTCTTCATGCCAGACATAGGCAAACGAGGAAAACATGACTGCTTTCTTTCAGGGAGTATGACGGGAGGTCTGATCTTCACGTCGGAATAACCAACATGAATGGTGAGTGCATTTTCATTTTTTAGCTTAAGAAGTCCCCAAAGTACCCACAGGAGAGCAGTATTTCTGATCACGCAACATTAAATAGTAACTCCTTCAGGCCCTGGGCTCTCCTGTGCACCAATGGGACAATGCTACTTCTCCTCCTCAAGTGAGAAATACTTGACTTTATGACAAAGTATTACTAACAATGCTAAGTATTTGAAACATACTTGAATGTTTTCTCAGCCAAGAGTGACAGAAACCATTTGCCCTTTTGTTGGTATTTAGAACAGTTAGAAAGAAAGCCCCAGCCACATAGTTCAGTTGTTTAGAGCCAAGGCTGAGTGTTTGATCCCCGGTCAGGGCACATGCAAGAATCAACCAATGAATGCACAGGCAAGTGGAACAACAAATTGGTGTCTCTCTCTCTCTCTCCCAAATCAATAAATTAAAAAAAGAAGAAGAAAAACAGAATTGTGGAGAGACTGAGTTGCCCAGGACCTCATCATGTATGGCAATCAGAATCTGGACCCAGGCCCTCTGCTCCCCAGTCCTATACTTACTCAGCACACTGTATTGGGTCCTCATGCTCCAGGGTCTGCAGGGCATAGGCAGGAATCTCAGGGAGAAGTCAGGGGACACCTCACATAAAAGGAGGTGGTGGGGCCTACCGTGGTTTGCTTTAAAAAACAGTAATTAAAAAGAAAGGAAGCATGTTTAAATAAAACAGTTCCTTTGGCCAGATTGAGATTTAGCTCAGGGCACAGAGTCCACAACCCCTGAACCCAGGACATCCTTGTCTACAGGGAAAGGGCCCTGGTTGGCCACTTGCAGAAAGCTGCAGGCCTGGGATGTTGAGCAAGTCCACCCCCTGAGGCTTTCCTCACCCCGCTGAGGCAGAAGAGACTCACGCTGTGGGCAGAAACCTGGGACTGGGTTTTGAACTCAGAGTTACCCATATGAGCAGTAAAATTTACCATCAATCTGATCACTGGAAATTTATTGCTGATTTAAGGAAACAAGATAGGCCCATTTGTAAATAGAGAACTTCAACAGAAATATTTGGAGGTAACTATCTTGGTGCCTATTGTTGTCTCTGTTTCCGGGTGACTTCGGAGTGCTGAAGGGCAGGGTGCCGAAGGGCAGGCAGAGTGAGAAGTGGGTTGCCGTGAAGGAATCGCTCTGCAGAGAACAGGGGAGGAGGGAGCTCCATAGCCAATCCTTAACTCCAGAGAGGACCCTCTCTAAATCTCCTAGGTGGCTACCTCTTGAATTTGATGATCCTGGAGGAAGGAGATTCTAGAACCTCTAATGACCTACTGCTAAGGGGCAATAACCAGAAAGTGCAACCTCAGTTTTCGATGTGTAGTTACCGTATGGTTCCTGTCATTTTCTGACATCACCTTTTCAGAGGTGCGTTTCCCCTCAAGTTTCTGCACCATTCTGGTTTTGGTTGCAGGAGTTGTCTATAATTACACCATGCACGGTGTCCAGCGAGATGAAGCAGGTTGGGAGCAGAGTGTAAGCATCCCATTACTGCAGCCTGGCATGTTTGGACTGATGGACCAGTGGGACAAGTACCTGGAAGACTTCTCCACCACAGGGGCCTGGCTGCCCCACAGGTATGAGGTTGCACAGACCAACTGCTTCCAGGCCCTCATTTGCCACACAAGTGTGATCTCAGTTCGCAGAGGACTCTAAGCTGCATGTAGTTGAGCCCATACCAAGATAGTAGTATGCCTGTAACAGAATTTAAGCAGGGGTTGATTTACTTTGGGGTTTCTGAAGAGGTAAGCCAGCATACATTACACAAAGACTCAGAGCATTGTAAGAATGGAAAGGACCAAAATTTGGAACTCTGGTTATTTGGGTATTTTTACATATTTAACATTTAAAAATAATATGTACAGCAAAAGCCATGATATTATGTTCCCTAAAACAAAAAAATTTTAGCCCTGACTGGTGTGGATCAGTCAGTGGCTTGGGTGTCACCCCACAAACAGCCCAGGTGGGTTCCTGGTCAGGCAGGGCACATGCTTGGGATGCAGCCAGACCCCGGGATGGGGGTGTGCGAGAGGCAACCTATCGATTTTTCTCTCACACATTGATGTTTCTTTCCCTCTTTTTCTCCCTTCCTCCCCTCTAAAAAAATAAGTAAAATCTTAAAAAAATTTTTAAATGATATTCAAAGTTTATAAATATTTTAAGCTCTTTTTTGTTTCATTTTAGCAATTGTGAAATTGATTTCTCAATTCCTTGCTTCCTTAACACTTTAGATATACAGCGTACTTGTCCATTTAAATTCTTTTTAGGATACCCCTGAAGTAAATTTAGACACTGTGGAATATCCTAACATTTAAGATATTAAATTCTACTTCAAGAATCTAGAATTTCAATGAAATTAAGGCCCCAAAGATGGAGTTTATATGCACCTTAACTCACCACTCCAAACACTGAGGTGAGTCCCATCTGTACCTAAGTTGCAAGCTGAAATAACCCAGCATACCAAGTGTTCCCTCCTGCACAGGGTGGGCCCAGCCTGCTGAGTGAGAAAGGCCTTCAGCTCTTTCTCAGCCTGTTCCTGAGCAGCTTTTAAAGCTAAGGCTTCTCTTCTCCGTGCCCTTGTTTTGAAGGTATCAAGAAGATGGCCACAACTGCTACAGTTATACCCTCCGATTCATTAACTGCATTCTGACTACGGAAGGCAAGGAGCAACTGGACAAAAATGAGTTCACAGAGAAATTTGTGGTCCCCAGAACCAGGAAGGCTTCCAAGTACATCACACTCTACCGGGCGATAGAAGAGCATGGCTTCTATGTGATTGACCACCCGGATCGAGATCCAGGCTCTCCTCCAGGAAGCGTTTTGTGCTGAGTGTGCTGTGTAAGAGCAGAAGGGACAGGGCATTTGGGAGGTTACTACTTTAATAGATACTAGGGATTTCTAAATACTTAAACTGTGGTTAATAAAAAAATAGGTGATACGGCTTTCCTTTAAGCCTATCTCAGCTTACTGCAGTATAAGAATTTACAAAATTAATAGAAAAAATTGTCCTGGGTTTTCAAAATTGTTTGCATTACAACTAAGTTCTTTTCATAGCAGTTTGTTTTTCAAACTGAGAATATGTGTTAAAGCATAAAGTGGCAGCATCTTTTAGTCACAGCACAATGAAAAGTGTCCCCATAAGTTAGAGCTGGATAAATTCACCTTTCAGTACGAACCCAGAAGGTGGAGGGATTTGTAGGAAGGTGAGCAACGCAGCTACAATTTACCAAGTAATGACTATTTTTCTCTTACCGTTTTTCTTTAAACAGCATATGGTAGCCTACTGATGGTCAACAATAGAGGGGAAAAAAAAGTAAAAAAAGAAAAGGTCTCAGAACCTGAGTCAGGAAATGGGCACTCCCGCATTAGCCCCCCTCACCCACGTACACACGCTGCACTGGCAAGCCCTCAGGAGTGGAGCCCAGTCTGCTCCCTTCTCATTGTGCCTGATCTGACAAGATCATGGGGGGGAGGGGGCGTGGCGGCGGCTGGGTTTACTACAGCTCCTTCTCTTCCCCCTTTAAATGCAGACTTCGAAAAGGACTCAGTGAAGGGTTGTCTTGTTGTTTCTCTAATACTCAGAAGAAAGGGGAAAACTGGGACGAGCAACTATAAAAAAGTGAGGTGATTTTAACAAGCATATTAGAATTTGTATATCCAAATAATCATCAAACTTTAAGCAGCCAATCAGCAAAACATTTCAGAATCCCTCTTTGGAACCTGTTTCCAGAAATCACTTTGTTTTTGGCCAAATGTAATATAGAACTCCACCTAATCTTATTCTGCAGCCTGGTCACCAAGTGATGTCTAACTTACAAAAACCAAATCCACCCTCAAGGAACTCAACTTCAAAGGAACAAACCCATCTTCAGTGTACCCCTCATCAAAGTATAATTACCCAGTAATACAGATATTCAGAAAATTTGCTACTGATCCTTAAAGCTTGTTTCTGAAGAGGTGTTTGGTCAATATCCCAGCACTGGCAACTTCAGTGGGAAGAAATGCAGGGCACACCAGCGTTTGCACTCGTGAGTTCTGGTGCTTTCTTTTTTCTTTAAAAATTTTTTTTAAAAGATATTTATTTTCAGAGAGAGGGGAAGGAAGGAAGAAAGAGAGGGAGAGAAACATCAGTGTGTGAGAGATCCATCGATCAGTTGCCTCTCACACACCTGCGACCAGGCACCTGGCCCACAACCCAGGCATGTGCCATGGCAGGGACTCGAACCAGTGACCTTTTGATTCACAGACTGGTGCTCAATCCACTGAGCCACATCAGGCAGACCTGGTACTTTTAAGAAAAACAAAATTTCCCATGCAGAACATGATACCACTTTGAACAGAACTGTGATTGCTATTTTTTAGTGTCCAGGAATTCATAAAGCTCTCAGTGGGTAAAGATAAAAATGTGTTGTGTTTGGGGAATATTCCAATTTTGCCCCATGCTATTAACATGTTATTTTAGGACTTCACTTCTCTGGTCCCATTCTTTACCTGAGTATTGACAATCATGGCAGCCGTAGTTAACAAGTATTCATAAAGGTCTCTACACCAGAATAAACACATCTTATTCTTCCCTTTCACTCAAGGCCACCCTGTGAAGGAGATACTAGCATTTTCCTGGCATCATTTCACAGATGAAAAGGCAAACTGAGTTAATGACTTGCATAAAGTTACCCAATGGCAAAACCAGGGCTTAAAGATGTTTGTTTGACTGCGAAGTCCATGCACTTAACTCCTGGGCCACCTGGTGACCTGAAAGACCCCAGTGTACCCAGGATGTGCAACTGGGTCAGCAAGAGAAAGGAGAAAATAAAGGGTTTTGCTTTCATCAACATTCAAACATGGAAAGTAAATAAAATGACATAAAACAATTCAGATAAAATAAGAATTGCTAAAATAGAAATGTCTAACTCGTGCTTTCTCTTAGTGCTGCATTTCAAAGCTTCAGCAGTCCCCTTTCCCTGTTCCAGGGGCTGCTGTCAGCCTGGAGGTGGCACTGGCAGCAGTCACCTCTGTTACTTCTTCACTTCCACAGACTATCAATTCCCCATCCCTAAAACCACAGTACCATCTTCTAGGTTTTACCCCAATAAAGGAAATGAGGCATCTTATTACACCAATAGAGGGCAATGTTGCTCTGTTTTTCAGAATTATAAACAATCTGACTGTTTTCCTTCATCATGCCTGCTGAATGCTAACTGAAGGATGAGGAGGAGATCAGCATTGGTACCTGCTCTGCCTCCCAGAGGAAGTCCTGTAGCTCTCCCCAGCACCTCCCGAAACGCACGTTCTCACCTCAGCATTCATCTCTGCCGTGTGCACACAGCTGGTCTTCCATCAGTGCTCACAGAATGCCCCATCACTGGGCTCCTTTTCACAGCAAGGTCAGAGTTTGCCTCAGTGTTATTGACTGGAAAGACTAAATGACCCACACAAAGGTATTTTTCCAAGGCCTGTACAGCATGCATGGATTACTGTTACAACCAGGAAAACCCAAATAAACATCACTCCACAGCAGCCGTACCTAGCTCCCTTTGTGCTTACTCTCGTCTCCCGCATCTTCAGAGCTGACTTCATCTCAAACTACTTTTCTATCATCTCCTTCATTGTGTCACCTCCCAGGGCATAAACTAGGCTTTGTAACCCTAGAGAAATGGTTATGGTAATGCTGACAATTCTGGTTTATATGAAAGGGGAAAAGTATACACACCTACCATGTGCCAGACCCTTACGAAAACCATCTCATTCAGTCTGCAGAACAAGCTGCGGAGGCAGTCACACCCCAATTCCTCAGCAGAGGAAATGGGGGTCAGAGTTACAGGGCAAAGTTCCCAAGGTCGCTCCTGCTTTCCTGGGTTAGAGTTGGAATTATGACCAAGTTTTCCTGACTTGACTGTTTATACTCTATCAGAATGTACCATTTAAGTTAGGAAGATCTACCTTTGTAATATTGTTTCAGAATATGTAAACATTCTGAAAAATTAAGTGCTTAGGACTTTTCACTTAAATTAGATTGAATTGCTTTGAAATAAAAAGTTATCCCCTAGTTTAACAATTTCACAATATGCTTTTTCTTAAAAAAAAAAAGATTTTATTTATTTGTCTTTAGAGGGGAAAGGAAGGAGAGAAACATCAACTATGGTCGTCTCTTGCAGGCTCCCCACTGGGGACCTGGCCCACAATCCAGGAATGTGCTCTGGCTGGGAATTGAACCAGTGACCCTTTGGTTTGCAGGCTGTCACTCATTCCACTCAGCCCATCAGACCAGAGCACAAATGTGCTTTTTCATATTCATGAGGCATCCCTTATTTCACAAAAGGTAACATGACTTAAAATTTTTTCAGCATATATATAAAAAGCAAAGATTTAAGATAAATTAATGGGTTTAAATCTCTCTCAATTTTAGAAATGGGGCTCAGTAACAGTTTTAAGGAAGTTAACATTCATTGGATAATTGAGTCCATAATGAAATTTCTAAAAATTCAATTTGGTAAAATCATAAATGGAAGGTGGGCAGTGAAGAGGAGAAACATTTCATTTCTTTGTAACCCAATTACTCCCTTACAAGGAGAAAACTAAGTTAAAAACCTCATTCTAGTAAATGATAGCTGTTTTTAAGGAGAGAAAATGAAAATGTTTTAAACAATAAAGGCAAAATAACTATACAACAAAATAAAAACGATTCAGTAACAAGGAATTTTCAGACTAGTACACGATTCTCAAACACTCCAGCATGGTAAACCTGCCTATTCATGTCAGTTTAACCTCAGCCAGATATTGCGTATAATAAGCCAATTTCTTTATAGCCATGAATCTCTTTATGAGAGGACTTGGGCAGTAAGGTGCAGATGTCACCATTTCCCTCGCAGTTGGGGGATGAGGTCTGAAACATTAGCCTCTCAAACTGAAGCTGAAAGACCCAACGTGCAATAATCAGCTACACAAGAAACTGCCTTAATAGCGGACAGCTAACTGCGGTTCTTACGGTGTGAGTGCTTCCTCCTCCCCCACAGTGAATCATCAGAGCAGCAAAGGGCTGAAAGCACATCACGAGCCAGGCACTGTGCTAAGAAACTTGTAAGACCCAACCCACATAATCCTCCAGCAACCCTCTGTGGTTGATAACATTATTGTTTTTATTTCTTCATTGAGGTGAGATTCATGTTACATAAATCTCTTTTAAAGCAAAAAATTCAGTGGCATTTAGTACAATATTGTGCAACCACCTCTACTGAGCTCAAAAACATTTCATTACCCTGAAAGGTCACTCTGTACCCACTGAGCAGCTGCTCCTCAGTCCTCCCTCCCCACTGTCCTGGGAACCACCCATCTGTGTTCTCTATGGATTTACCCATTTGGGGTGTGTAATTGGAGTCAAACAATATATAATATTTTGTGTCTGGCTTCTCTCACTTCGCGTGTTTTCGAGATTCAACCACGCTGTAGCATGTACCTCATTTGTGTGTGTGTGGGGTTGAATAGCACTCCACTGTATGTGTACATTGATGACACTGCCTTCGTTTTATAGATGAGGGAAACAGAGGTGAAGATCGCATAGCTCGTTAGTGGGTGAGTTGGGATGCAAATCTAGGTCTGACTCCAGACCAAGGAACTCTTAAGCCATCTTGCCCTCAAGGCCAACAAGACCAAGGAATTGCTGAAACTTAATACCCAAACCAGAGTTTTACAAATAGTTCAAGAAACCTGAAAACTGTAATCGATGGACTCTACCCTGCAGAGGTGGTGCCTTCAGGGCATGGCAGGTCTGTGGTTACAGAACCGCACATGGGTGCCCACGGCTCCCTGGGCTGGTCCAGCACGTCCAATGGTAGCTGCCTGATTCTGGCCGAACATTCTTCAGAAGATAGGCTAAAGGAAATTCAACTCACTCCAAGGACAAAATAGCCCCTTGGCACAGAAGACCTCTACAAAGCCCTGGCACCTCTGCACTTCCTATGCATAAACAATGTTTGCATTTGTTACCAGATGAGCCTAACTCTCATAAACACCCTTTAGCTTTCAACCCAGATTTAGCTTTGAACATAGGCACTGGGCCTTCTCAGTTTCTTGCCAGTTTGGTGGGTTTGAGTCACTCCTTCCTGGAAGGCGGGGGGGAGACCCTATGTGTTGGGTGTTTTTTTGAGTACTCCTTTGTCCACGTAACTGCAATAAGGTAAATATTATCATTGGCCCCATTTTAGAGGTAAGGAAATTGAAGCTCATGATGGGCAAGGTAAGTTGCTCAAGGTCACATACTCACTGAGCAGCAGAGCTGAGATCTAAATGGGTCCTTCCTAGAAGGCTCATCCTGCTACCTTTCAATAAAATGATCTCTGGGGAAACTAACTAAATGCTAACAACCACAATATTGCTCTAGATTCTTAACCTTGGATCCACAGACGGCCCTCATGAACTCTGTGAACCTCCTGAAGATGTATGCAAAATTATATGCACAGCAGCTCCTGAGGAGAGGAATCTCATGCTCCAGGCCAACCCTTGAGGTGAGGGACCACCCCCAAGCATGCCAGCACATACGCAGCCCTACTTGGAGTGGAGGGCAGCCTTCTTTAACTTCTACCTGGCCAAGCCCCAACGGGGCCGTATTTCTGACTTCACATGATTCTCCAGGCTGGTGTCACTGTAGGAGTGGAGATCATGTAAAGGCACTGAATGGAGGAGCTCCCAGGTCAAGTCGTCTGACTGCACTTCTGACAGCAGCCATGTCTCTGAGCCTCAAACCTTCTGCCCGTGGAAGGTCTCAGCACCTGAACTCAAAAAGCTGCTGTGGAGTAACAATGAGCACGGTGTCTGCCCTACCTCAACTCCGATTATCTGAATATTTACTCTAACTGTGTGCAAAAAAAATGTTACCCTATACTGGTTATCCAAATGAAAAGTTATGGAAATGTAAGAGTCTGCAGCAAAATCATTCGAGTTGTGTGAGAGTCAGGACCAGAAAGAGGACACAACACACGCTGCTTAGATGACCGATGCTTGCGTGGTTTGGACGTGGGCTATTAGCACATCATCCTCCTGACTTTATTAAGTAACAGTATCTCCTATGAAATGAAAAAGCCTGTGGAGAAAGGAGGTGAGTTTTAGAGGCCTAGGAAATACCTCTGCATTAGAAAAAAACAGTGGGATGTGATAGCGTATTGAGAAAAGTGATCATAGAAGGCAATGGTCCCCAACATTTTGGGCACCAGGAGCCAGTTTTGGGGAAGCCGATTTTTCTGTGGACCGGGAATGGGGGTGGGAGAGGTGAGGACAGGAAAGGAGAAAACAGGAGGCGGAGCTCGTGTGGTAATGCCAGTAGCCACGGACCAGGAGGAGGGAGGCTGGAGACCCTTCATAAAAGAGATATAATATTGGCCAAGCAGGTGTCTGCCTCTTTTTAAAAGTATTTATTTATTTTTAGAGAGGGAAGGGAGGGAGAAAGAGAGAGAGAAACATCAATGTGCGGTTGCTGGGGGCCACGGCCTGCAACCTAGGCATGTGCCCTGACTGGGAATCGAACCTGCGATGCCTGGTTCGCAGCCTGCGCTCAATCCACTGAGCTACACCAGCCAGGGCCTTGCCTCTTTTTGTATATACATATTTTTGGAACTAGGTTGACAAAATATAACTTGTGAAAAATGTTGGTTCCACAAAGTTTCACGGTGTTCTTGACCATGATGTGCTATTTTTAGTGAAATTCTTGCGGGGCCAGTCAGCCTGATGCCACTTGAATACATGCGGGTACAGTGGGTGGCTTTGAGCGCTGTGGGAGAACTGGGAAGTAATGGAGGAGAGGGAGGATTTGGTGGGTTTCAGTTTTAAAGCAGATCTGGAAGGGTCAAGAGGTTTCAGAACCATGTAGGCCCGATGCTTCGAGGGTGTGGGTGAAGCCACTTCTACCCTCCGTGAGGCTACAGTGTCTCCTCCAGTGAACAGCTGATTCTCCTGTAGGTGGTTTTATCGCAAAGTAAATTTCCAATCTGGATGAATCTGAGCTTTATTTTGAAAACAAATGCCATCTGGAACATTTGTTTCAGAAGGTAAGAAAAAAGTGCTAGGACTTAATACTTCCAAAGATAAACTAATACTGCTTTTAGCTGGCAACCAAAATGTTTGCTGGTGCGTCATTCCAGAAGCCCCAGGGCACTCAGGTACCACTGAAGAGTACATGGCCTGCTACACAGTGTTCAAATCTTACACGTAAAGAAGGAAAATCCTTCATACAAGGTTTCTTTGACTGAAGATGATGCTTTGGACAGTCATCTAGAGCCTTCAGTTACAAGTATCTATGTAGTCTTTTGGCTTCTCTACAGCTTTATTGTAGCCTTTACAATAAAAAAAAAAAGCTTCGATGCATATTAGCTGATGTTAAAGCATCTGAGGTGGAGTGTTGATAGAAAGATCATACTTTGATGAAGGACTCATGGAAGAGTTTTGACTATAAGGCATCTGATGCACTGATTAGGCTTGCAACGAAGTGTCACTGCAAATGATCAATGAAATAAGGAAGATTGACATCAAAGGTTTTGAGATGAGAAAGTGATGATTCAAAGTGAAGTCTTTTACTTTGCTAAGGAGCCTGGAGTAAGCAAAGTGAACAGTGAAAATGTTGAAGAACTATTAGTGTCACTAATGAAAAGCAAAGAACTTACTAAGAGGCTCTTTCAAATTGATGACCATTTTTGGTCTGAGGCAGGGGAGGAAGGGGAGCTCCGTTTATTTGCATGCCAAATTGTTAAAATGTACAGCATGCAGACACGATTTCGTTGGGAAAGCACAGGGTTATGATGTGAACAGAAGCACCACAGTAAAACACAACTATAAGAGATTCTTAGATCAGGAGCACTAAGATCATGTAAGGGAGTGCAAACAAGTACCCATTTATTTTTTGTTGTTTCTTTTTCATCTCAGCTTCCAAAGATGAATCTTAACCATCTACTTCTGGTACATTTAGTGCCAGGAAGATTGCCTGCCAGTGTCTTGAATTCGGACAGTGGATGCGTCTCAGACCCGTGTCCCCTCACTCCCACACCGGCCCCCTTTTGCTCGCTCACCTCACCCCCACACCCTCTGGCCATGTCCTTCTTCTTACCTCCAAATACCAGGTCTCAAGCAACTTTTCACTGGAATCTAATCAGTTAAGAAAAGGCTTTGTCTATTGTGTTTCCTAAATGTTAACTGCACTCACTGTGTATCTTTATACATTATTTCACCACCTATTTTTACTTCATAACAAGTTCACTGAAGCAAGATGCAATTTTTATCTAATACTGCATAATACTGTATATTCTACACCAACATGCCCACCAATTAGCTCACTGACAAATAATTAGGTAATTGTTTTAAATGCTTTCTATGATTCAGAAATCCTTGTTAAACATTAAGTGGACTTTTATGTTCTTGAGTAATTGGTTGGAGTTCTTGGACAAGCAGAGACATGCTATGTTTTCCATTTACAATAAGGGACATAGTGTCCTGCAGTCCCCAAAGCTGCTTTCCAGCACTCTTCCAGGAGCCGACTGGATGTGCGTAACGAGAGGCGCCCGTGTATAAAAGTGCTGCTTTGAAAACTGTAGCGTGCCACATCCATGTAAACTATTATCATTTTCAGGTAAAATCAGAGTAACACAGAACTTCCCTGTCGCTGGAAAAGTCTTCTTGTGACTCATCTACTCAACGTCCTCACTGAACAGATGAGGACAGAGCGAGGCCCAGAGGCCAGGAGCTCCAGGCCAGTCAGTCAGTGTGACTCAAGGACAGAATCTGAAGTCCCCGCCTGGGGCTATTTTTCTCTCCTGTGTAATTTTATCTTTTCAAACACTAACAGTTTTCTGGTTTTGGGAGCACTATGCCCTTTAAAACTTTTAAATTAATGGCCAATTACAATAAAAGGACTCTTTACCTCACCCTGAACTTGGCTTATTGTAAAAGACTCAATAAACATTTGTTGGTGAAATCAAAAATAAGAGGTGGAATTGTTAAAGTTCATCTTGGTCACTCCTCTCCCGGGAAGAAACCCAACGGCTCAGAATCACCTCCTGTAACCGATCAAAACAAAGAAGAAGACTGAGTTTCAAAAGCAAATGAAAGAACGTGCTAGCCATGTGACACTGCTGCTGCATTTCACAGAAAGCTGTCTACACAATGGGGACACCTGTCCCCATGCTCTGTCACTGAACGCTGGGTGAAAATGTGAACGCAGCAATACAAACATTACATGCACTGAGTATCCACCATAGCCACGCAAAGACTTTAAAAGCTAAACTTGCCTCAGCTGAGGTATTCTACTAGCACTTTCCAGGATGTGGCAGTACAAAAGAGCATCTTTAACATCAAAACCAAGTCTATGACGATGCTGCCATATCCAGGTCAGCACGAGAGGGGAGAAGTAGACACTGATGGGCATTTTATGAAAAGCTAACCTAGTGGGGATGGCAGGACAGACTGAGGGGATGAGGCGCCGTGGCCCTCGAGCAGGTCTGCAGGGGGGTGGGGCAGTGAGACCAAGAAGAAGGGTGCAGTGTTAGAGAAAAACAATGAGGTGCTGGATGTGAGGGATGGAACTATTAAACACTGGGTGACGAGACAATGAACTTGGCATCCCTGGCAGAGAAAAGCCTGCCATGAAAACAAGGGGAAACTCAGCTCAACACAGAACCCCAGAAGCCAGATGAGGAGTTCAAGAAGGAATGAGTCAACGGCAAACTTCTAGTCTCTGGGAATGAGACCTAGGAGAGGTCCTGGCTTGGCCAGGAGGTCCCAGGCCATCTGGGAGAGCAGTTTCAGCTGTCTGGTGAGGAGAGAAACCAGATCACATTGCAGGCGAAGAAGCAGCAGGAATTAAGGGGGAGTAAGAGTGGGTTTAGCAGGGAAGGGCCAGAGAAGACCAAGGCAAGACAGGTTTCATTTGTTTTCTTGGGAGCACATGTTCAAGAAGACACAGTACAAGGAACAGAATCTTGGGGGTGGCATGAATTATCTGAGTTTACGCACCTGAACTTTAATCCTTTTCATACATTCCGGTGACTCCATTTCTTTGTCAGTCATGGCAGAGGGTTTAATCAAATAGCACAGCATGAGTTCCTATTGAGAAATGAAAAACAACCTCCATATCTCACAAAATAAGGGTACAAGTTTGAGTGCTTGGGCAGGCCATGCAGGCAGTCTCCATGCCCTCACGGAGTGCTCCTGCAAGCATCGCAAAGCGCATCAGTGTCCTCCTGGGGGCATCGTAACTAAGAGCTTGCCAGTTCGTCACTGTTGACATGTCAAGAGAATGCAAATAAAGTAGATATAATGGCCATAAAACATACAATTTAAAATACTAAATATATACTATAAGCCTCAAAAAGGGGACATAAAAACTCTAGAAACAGTAGAGACTCCCTATTTCTATAGGACAAAGCTACTTTTTATAGGCCAAAGCCTAAGCAACTTAACCCGCACTCAAGACAGTCTCAGTTTCCACCACACCTCCAGCAGCTCGGGACAGAGTAGGCAGGGGCCACAGTTTGTTTTAGGTAGCAAATTACTGAGTCACAGAGAACACACAAGATTCTCATCCTTTATAGTCCTGGTGACTTCCCTCCTACCTTAATGGCTACTGGAAACAACACAGCCAGGAGTCAGCTGGCTCTGGGTTTGAATCCCAGTTCTGCATGTGAGTTGCATGATCATGGGGTGCTCACTCACAACACCCCTGACTCTGGTTCCTCACTCTTAGCTTGAGGATCATAAACAGATGGTGAGAAAACATGTAAAGTGTTTAGCAATAAGTATTAATTCCCTTCCTGCCTTTTCAAGGAATCTATGGACTTTGGAAAGAAACATGTCAGTGTTTGGACTCCTTTGTGAATGTGTGGATGAATCTGCAGCGTGTGCTGGCTATGCTGACCAAGGGCATCCCAGAGAAGGAAGGCAATGCTCACCAACACCATTCACTATGGGGAACTTGGAAGCTCAGTTCCTGGAGCTTAAAACCAGCTGGTGGTGGGAGGGAATATGAAAGGAGGACAGGTTCTGGCCCAATCTTCCATAACTTCAATGGCAGGAACACTTTGAAGTTTCCACAAATGACTTTTCTATTTCTACTACATTTAAGGGAAACAATCCAACCATTTACATGACAGGTAATGTCAGAGCTGATGTTACCTTGGAGACATTCACTGAAACTCTGCTTAAGGTGGCCAGTGACTTCCAACTGAAAGGTCTGCGACGATGGCCCTGAAAATGGTCATCCACCAACTCGATAATGACGGAGTAACTGAAAAACATACAAAGGGTGTATTAGAAATAAAAAGCATGGAATCAATCGGTTTGAAAAGAATATTGTTTGTCCTGCCAAGAACAAAGCTACAGAAAAATATAAAATATACATCATCTGATCCTGAATTCCCCTAGACTGTGCTGAGAAAATATTAATGAAAAACTCACACTTTATGTTATAAAATTTTAGACTGATTTCAACACCTGTAGGAAAGGAATATTTCTCCCAATAGGAAAGCTGAGAATTCACTCAACTGTTTAGATACTAATACTCACTGATATTAAGATGAACAATTACTATATAGGTTAACTCAGTATGTAATACGAAAAGACACATTATCATAGCCTATTTATTATTTTATATACAGCGTAACAATGTTGGTGTTTAAGGCATGGACATATAGTATTTATCCTCATCAGGAACATGACTAATTGTTTCTGTAGCACTGAAAATTAAAGTGGAGGCCAGAAATATCATGTCCCTTTAAGCTATTAACTTATTGAAAAATCACTCCAAACCTTGCATGGTAAAATGGAGGTCCTTTTCGATAGAGCACTGGAAAGAAAAAGAAAGAAAATATATAACCTCCAGAAACCAAAATGTGATTTTATTACTTAAGTCTTTTCTTCTCCACAGAGACATAAACACCCAATTATCTGTATGTGGGAAATCTGCCATCTGCCCAGTAGTCTATTTTTAAAACCCAAACTGTTTTTCCCCCAGGAATAAAACACAATTAGTAAAGCAAATCTGTCGCCAAGACCCTAACACCCTCCTCCCACCCCCACCCCACTTATGAATTCCTCTCGCCTCTTATCTTATACTCTCTAAAATGAGTACTTGAAAGTATATCAAGAACATGGAGTTTGACAATTTGTTATGCATGTCAAATCAATGTAATTCAAAGTGCCTGGGCTAATCTGGACAGGAACTGACTTAGGTGTTGGTGCCAGAGATGAGCAAGGCTCATGCTTATTTTTAAGAAATGCAAAGTCAAGTGGGGGGAAAAAAATCCCATAACCATACACGCCGCTCAGAAATCAGTCTGCCCCACTGCCGTAGTTGCCTGCTGCATGCAGGCCCCAGATGTTCAAAACCCCCAGCAGATGCCTGAAACTGTGAATAGTACCTAACCCCTATATGTCTTTTTCTTATACATACACACATATATTAAACTTTAATTTATAAATTAGGCACAGTAAGAGATTAACTAATACTAAAATAGAATAATTATAATAATATACCATAATGGAAGTTATGTGAATGGCTTTGCGCCATTATTCAGGTAAGATAAGGGTTACTCAACACTAGCACTGCGGTACCCCAACAGTCGACCTGATGACCGAGCCGGCTACTAAGGGACTGACAGAGGGAGACCATTTACTGTGTGGAGACACTGGACAAAGGGGTGATTCACATCTTGGGCGGGATGGAGAAGGACAGCGAGGGGCTTCATCATGCTACTCAGAACAATGCGCAATTTAAAACTTACGAGCTGTTTATATCTGGAATTGTCCATGTAATATTTTCAGACTGATAATGACCACACATAACTGGAACCATGAAAAGCAAAAGGTCGGATAATGGGGGACTAGTGGTAACTCAGTTGTGGAGGTCCAGAGCTGTGGCAGACAGCGTGGGGCCAGGGACTCTGCCACGCAGACCCTGGAACTGCACAGGGCATCCTTCGGGGGCAGGGTCTGTGGCAGGGAGGCGAACACCATGCACCTCACAGAAGCATGAAGATTAAATAAGACAACAGAAGAGAAGCACCAAGGCAAGATGGCTGGTCGCCAAGGAAGCCAGCAGCCATGGGAGCTTTTGCGTGGGGAATGTAAAGAAAGGTGCTCCCCTTGGTTTCTAGTCTTGTTTTCACCAGTGGGTGATCAAGGCAAACCAGCTGGGCAGCTGCACTTGAGATCCCTATCACTTGTTCCAAATACTGCTCCTGGAATGAAACGTGACTGACAAGACCTGTTCAAGGAAGAGTTTCCCCGATAAGATGTGAATTTTATAACGGCCCTCTGTCATGTGTCATTAGCTCTGTAAGCAGAAACAACTGTTAAGTGGATGTCCTGCATTTAACCTGTGTTGGCAGTTCTAAGGTACACGTGATTAGATCACTAGCCTTCAAAACTTCAAATAATATTGTTAAAAACCAGTGGCACCGAGCAGCTGAGCCTGGAGAAGGGGTGAACTTTCGGAAGCCGCCCCTCCCATCCAGGCTAGCACTGCCCATGAGCCTTTGCTACAGTGAGTGCTGTGAAGACACCCTTCACGTGGCTGCTGGCCTGAGACCTGGTCTCACATTAATTATACAAGCAGCTTGAAGTGCATGACATGCCCCAGCTGTGGCAAAGGCCTCTGGGGAGTTGGGAAACAGCAGTTGATTTATTTTATAATCAACAGCAGTTGATTATAAAAGAAAATTTTTAGAAAGTCTGTCTGCTTGTCCATTCTTTCATTCATCCTTATAAGGCAGTTTATTTTTAAATTAGGAAAGTTCTCTCGACAGCCACAAATATGACTTGAGTACCAAAATATATGAGATAAGGTATGCTTAGAAGGCACTCAACAAAGGCTCTGTTCCCCTGCAAGTAATTTTTTAAAAAGTAAAGATGTTATTTTATAAAGAAGGTATTCTTACCCATGTTATATGATGACCAAACAAAAGCTCAGGGAGATGAGGAGACGTGACTGAGGTCACACACACCACATACCTCACAGGAGCATAAAGATTAAATAAGAACCAGAGCCAGCTGTGAACCCAAGGAAGAGCTTCCCAGAGAAGGAAGCTCTCTCCATCACCCCAAGCCACCTCTTAACGTATCACTGCAGCCTGTCCACTGGAAAATTCTACTCACATTTCACCATATGATGAGAAAGTGGGAGAAGACCTGCCAAGGATTTACACCAAGTGGCTATTCTACAGGAACACGAAAAGGAGAAAGGGGCAGGAAGCCAATGAAGAAAAATGAGACAGGCACATCACTTATTTAAGCAATGTGACCTTGGGCCAACACACTTATCTGGAAACCTAGCAAACTAATCTCAAGCCGACCCGATAGTTGGTGTGGTAACTCTGAGTTAGGATATCTGTACCTGAAATCCAGTCATGGAAGAAACAAACTAAACCATTTATCATAGAAAGATGAGCGATCCCTAACATTTATTTCAAATTGCTGACCCTCTTTGAGAATTTCATAAAAGCTATGGACTCTTGGTCCAGAAAAACACACCAATCTACAAACACAATATTTTGAATAAAATTTCAAGGAGTACAAGAGACGCCCTGAAGACCATCCTGTGAGTCTAGGTTAAGCATGCTCAACTTTGGAGCATTGAATCTTTAAAAGATTTAAAGAATTGAACTGGCTTTCTTTGGGTATTTAAAAAGGCTCAAAAGCATATGAAACAAGTATATGGCAGAGACTGAAAAACCTCCAGGGCCATGACTGCTTAGAAGCTCTCAAATACTTTGAAATTTTTGTTTCAACCTCATGAACAATTCCGAAAAGCATACAGGAAGCGCCCTCGCCTAGCAGACGGGGAAAAGGAGTGCGAGCACTCACTGAAGGAGACGCTAGTGCCGGGCACATTCCCTCCCCCCGGCCCCTGCTCTAAGTGCCAGTTACTGACGACAACTCCAGTCTTGTATCTCCACGCTCTCCGGTGCTCCTGAGCTGCCTATCTTCACCGTATCTCCAGTTATTGTGTCTGAAACATTAAGCCAAATATCTAGGCATTATCCCCAATTAATCTCTTACCCACAAATCTCACATCCATTCCATCCACAGGGCTGGCTGAGCTTGGCTTCCTTAACTAGTCACTCTCCTTCCATTTTTGCTTTCCTGCAGTCTATCAGGAAGACAGCAGATAGAGCAGCGGTCCCCAGCCTTTTTGGAACCAGGGACCCGTCTCTAGATGATTCAAGGGCATTACATTCAAGCTCACCTTCTGTTGTGCAGCCCGGTTCTTAACAGGCCTGGACCAGTACCAGTCCATGGCCCAGAGGATGGGGACCCCTGGGAGAGAGGGTCCTACTATATTAAGTCATTAAACTTAAATCACTCCCTTACTCTAAACATCTAGAGACATCCAATCAGCAGAAAACCATCCGAAGTCTCTACGTGACCTGGCCCTAGCCTAATGCTCTGACATCACCTCATGTTACTTTGCCCTGGATCCTGAAACCTGCTGAGTTGTTCCTGCCTCAGGGCCTTTGTACTTCCTGTTCATGTTGCCTATGCCTTCTTTCCCAAATTCTCAAGTGACCTGCTCCCTCCCTGTGGTCACATTATTTTCAGAGAGGGCTTTCCTGACCACCTCTAATAACTTCCTGTCCTCTCTATCCTTTTACTCTGCTGTTTTCTCATAGTACTTATCATACCTGAAATCACATCACGTGTACATTTGTTTGCCTGTTTGCCCTCTGCCACCATAAAGTAAGTCGCTCCATTAGGGTGGCTTTGTGTTTGTCCTGTTCACCCCTGTATTCTTGGCCCCTAAAAAGGCCTGGCCCACAGGAGATCCTCAGTAATTCTCTGTGAAATGAAGTGGTCACCTGGCTTGGCCTCCTCATTTAGTAAAGATCAGTGGAGGAAGAAATGTGTATAAATTTCTAAGAATCTGGGCTCCAAAATTCAAAGTCCAGCTCTGTAAGTTACTGGCCCTGAAAACTGTTAGGGGCAAAGGACCCATTCTCCCAAAAGTGCAGTCTGCCTCCCGGAAAAATGATAACAAGTACCCATTGCAAAGGACTGCGGGAAGGATTAAATGAGATAATGAATGTAAAACAGTACGATGCTTGGCACATAGTAAATGCTCAATGAAAGGTAGCTGTAATTACTGTTGCAATGATTATTCTCATTTGCTAGATGAGGCAATTGAGGTCCAGCAGACAAGGGACTGCCGTATATCACATAATCACATGGCTAATGCAGGGGGTGGGGGGGTGGGGGTAGGGGCCTGCCGTGAACTCTTTTCTAAGATTACAGAGCAGATGAAAGGAAAAGCCTGACTTGAGGCTGCATGCTTCTACTCCTGGGTTTTTCTCCTAGCTTGTCTTTTCACTCTTTCTGGACACACCCTAAACCTAATTCAAACATCCAATATTCTTATATATGCCAGAAGGAAGAACCTCTTAGAAAAGATCAGCAATAGCACATATAACCAATCCAATTTTCATCTTAGGATCTGATGCAAACCCTGGTTCTCACACCTACCAAGCTAGGAATTACTTACATAAATCTGTGCCGTACTTTAGTCCTACTTTGGGCACCCAGCCCTTGCTTCGGAAGTAATGGTACGCCATGTAGGTGGTCCTGAATGTGGGCTGAACTATGGTGAAAGCTTTCCAGAGTTTCACAATCGTTAAAGGCTCCTGAAGTTATCGAATAAAAGACATGCATTATTATGTATGCACTCATCATTCAGCCAGTGAATCAACATCTGTACGTGTGAAGCTGAAGCAGTGAAAGACACAAACACTGGTGACCACAGCAAAGGGGTTCAACTAGATCTGGACCCGCGCTGTCCAATGACATGCCTGCACTGAGACGTGCTGTGAGGGTAAAACACACACGGAATTTCAAAAGCTTAACGTAAAGAAAATAATAAACTATCTCAATAATTCTGGATATGCTGGGTTGAATAAACTATGTAATACATTTTTTTTTAAGATTTTATTTATTTTTAGAGAGGGAAGGGAGAGGGAGAGAGAGAGAAACATCAATGTGCGGTTGCTGGGGGACACGGCCTGCAACCTAGGCATGTGCCCTGACTGGGAATCGAACCTTCGATGCCTGGTTCGCAGCCTGCGCTCAATCCACTGAGCTACGCCAGCCAGGGCTTATGTAATACATTTTAAATTAATTTCACCTAACCTTTTTCCCTAAGATTTTATTTATTTATTTTTAGAGAGAGGAGAAGGGAGAAGAAAGGGAAAAAAACATTGATGAGACAGAAACATCGATTGGCTGCCTCTTGTATGCACCCGGTCTGTGGACTGAGCCCACAACCCAGGCATGTGCCCTGCTGGGGTATTGAAACAGTGACTATTTGCTTTGAGGGATGACACTCAATCAACTAAGCCACACTGGTCAGAGCACTGACTGACTTTTTCAAAAAACCTTTTTAATGTGGCTACTAGAAATTTTGGATGATGCAAGTGGCTTCTGTCTGAGGCTACCCTGAATGACATTTGAGAGGAGAAGGAAGTAGCCAAGTGAAAGGGAGTGGGGAGGGCCCCGGAGGAGGAGGTGATGGCGGCTGGGGAGGAACACCCCAGGCAGAGGGACGAGTGCGGGCTGGGGTGCTGAAGTGTAACCAGTCCACAGAGGCAACACGTTCCAAATGACCCTAATAGGTAGCTACTGTATGTTGGGCCATGCTCAGAAAAGCCACTAATAATTTTGTAAAAAGCTTTTAAAATATGCTCCATTTAGTTTTTAAAACTTGAGAGACTTTATCTGATGGCATAAATAATCCAACTGCTTATCAGAGACCTAATGTAGGACTTGAAAGAGACAGAATGGTTTGGTTCAGAGAACATTCCGACATATCCATACAAAAAAATACAACAACAAAAGCTAGGTAAGTTTGGAAAGTTTTTGCCTCATTTCAGTGCTTAGTAAAATGGTCAATTCCACTGTGGTTTAGGGTTCAGTCACTTGAAAAGATTTGCTCAGCTGGCTCAGATGAAGAAGTTAATATCATAAATATGAGTTAGAGTTGTGGGGTTTTTTCCCTTTACTTTTCTGGGGTTGTTCCTAAGGTGGAATCTCCTTATGTGTGTGGCCTTCAAATCCCATGGCGAGAAAACATTCAACCCCTCCTCTGAGAAGCAAGTCTTGTAGAGAAGGCTGAACTTCCAACATGGATAGCCCATTGTGTTTCAGATGTTGAGGATTCTATGTAGCAAATGGAATGTTCTGACAAATTTCTGCTAAGGCCCAGGAGAGGAGACAGGGTGGGCTAAGAATGGCCACCATCTGGAATAATGAGTCACCCATCAACTAGACACCAATTTCCAAACCAATGGAATACTCATGAAAAAGATTTATATAATTAGAACCTGATGAATGATAAAATTATGTACTTCCAAGAACAGAATAAAATATGCTTTCTCTGGTCTATTTACTGTTCTCTTTTTAATTTTAACTTCATTTGAATTAGTTTGAATGTGTATTATATTCACATGGTTGAAAATTCAAAAAGTGAACAGTGGAAAGTCTCCCTCCTATCTGTGTTGCCAACCCCCTATTTCCTCTACTAGAAGGCAAGCAATGGTCTAACTTCTTATGGGATGACCTTTCTTCTAGGGGAAGCAGGCTATTCTACAAAGTCATGGGCTTTGGACCCTGGGTGAGTTATTTAATTTCTCTGAGCCTCACTTACCTTATCTATAAAATTCTTACCAGATGGAAGTAAGGATTAGAAGTATTGTATGTAAAGCACCTAATAAACAGCCTGAAGTGGGGCTAAACACTGGTAGCTTTTATTTTTTGTTATTAATCTTTAGTGTTGTTCTGACACAGATTTCCTGGTCATTATGTAAGATAATGCTCTTCTCCTGACCTCTGGGAATAAAACTCAATCTAAGAGGGTCAAAGCTAGCTCTTGCCGGAACAGTTCCAATTCAGGACCCAAAGCTGAAACTTAGAGAAAAAGCCAATTCCTGTTTTATTCCGTGAAAGTAGATACATTTATATTGAAGCAACTGAAATTACTACAACCTGCTTTTAACATCAGGAAAATTTAAAGTGGATTGTATTTAAATATAACATCTTACCTTCTCATAGTAAATACTTAGACATCCCAGAGCATAGACCAGGAAGAAGGCCTAGAAACAGAGCAAGCAGAAAATGCTCATTAGAAACTATTCCACATTCCTGAGAAATTATTTTACAGATTGATTTGTCTTTGCCTCAAATAAAAATTCATGTCCTGAATCATTATCAAGTAGTCCCACATTTTTAACAGAAATGGTTCATACAAATTTTCAAGGATTAAAAAAAATCTATGCAAACAGAAATGTCACAGACTGGTTTAAAATCAGTAAAAAACACCCATTCTCACCACTTTTATTCAACATAGTATTGGAAGTCCTAGCCAGAGCAGTAAGACAAGAAAAGGAAATAAAAGGCACGTAAGTTGGAAAAGAGGTATTTGCAGATGACATGGTATTATACATAAAAAACCCTAAGGAATCCACCAAAATACTATTAAAACTAATAAATAAATTCAGCAAAGTTGTAAGATATAAAATAAATATAAAGAAATCTGTTGTATCTATACACTAATAAAGAACTATCAGAAAAAGAAAAAAAAATCCCATTGACAACTGCATCAAAAAGAATAAAATACCTGGGAACAAGTTTAACCAAGGAGGTGACTTGATAAATGTCCACAGATACAATTCAAGTAACAACGCTCCTTGAAATCCTCGATAATCTTTAAGATAATAAAGTGGTTTGAGAGCTACTTTAGTTTTACCCAGATCTAAATCTAGAGCTTTTTGGAGGTGAAGGTGGTTACGTGCCCATCTCAGTCACCATGGTCCAGCTACCTGCTCCTGCCTGGATCTCTGCCAAGGCCTCTCTGCTCTCACATGGTCCCTCGCAGTTCACTCTGCACAGGAGGCAGTCATTTTCTTAAAATGTGATGATGTGGCTCCCATGACTGTAACCCTCCAAAGGGCTTTACTGCATTCTTGCTTCCTACCACCTGCAGCCTCTCCACGTCTGACCACCAGTCTCTCTAGCTGCCTTGGCCCCCTCAACACACTAAGCTCATCTCTGCCTTCATAATTGCTCTGCTTCCCACATCTGGCAAAGTCTGCCCCAAACTCAAAGGTCACTTCTCAGAGAGGTCTTCCCCAACTACAATGTTTAGGTAGCCCCCATCCTGACTGTCTTCTTCCAAAGAGCACTTATTTTTATCTGAAAATATCCCTCTTATTATGTGTCTTTACAAACAGAATGCAAACTCTGTGAGAGCAGACAGGTCTAGAAAGCATGTAGCACACTGTGGGTGCTCAGAGCCATACTGAATAAGGAAACAGGTCCCTGGATCCTGCCCTTGGTTTAGGCCCAACCTGCCAGAGCCACCTGAAGCAGACCGGGCTCTTTTAGCTCCTTCCTCCTCAGTGTGGACACTATCCCATCTCTCCTCTCAGGTACTAGTGATGGCCTCCCAGGTGTCCAACAATCTTATTTTGACCTTTACCCTTCCCACGGCCCACTTATTAATACAGAATACCTTTCTTTCCCCCTCAGATAGACACTGATGGTGGCCAAAAGGTGCAATGGAAAAGACAGTTGGTTCCTCAAACAACCAAGCCCTTTTTTTCCTTTCACTTTCTCACTGGTTGGTTCAGAATGGTGTTAACGGGAAGAATGAACTCTGACACATGACAGACCAGGGATGGAGTCTTCATTAATGGCCAGGGCCTTGGAAGTCACACTTAAACTCTCCTACCTCACCTATAAAATGGGAATAATAATGTCTTCTTAAAGATTTAATGAAGTTAAATGTCATAAATATTTAAAAAGCTCTGCAAAGCACCTAACTGCTCAATTCATTTTACTGCCCCTCTTTCTAAAAACCATTTAGATATTGCAGTCTGTAAAAGTTCAATCCAACTTTTGCCTAGCAAGAAATTCCTTCCTCGTATCTGTTAGAATTTAAGTTATTCAGAAACTTTCCACTATTAGCAAACACATATTTTATTAAGAACTGATGAAACCAATGTCTCATTTTTATTGACCTGAAATGGCTTTTATGAATCAATGCAAACTGATCTTAGGCACTTATTACAGATGAAGAGGATCTTAACTGAGTTGGTTTTATTTAGAATGAAGTCATCAGTAGACTTGGGAGGTCTGTGGAGGCTGGTGATTATGTCCCTTGAGATCTCACTGATAACTCTTTGCTTTGGTAGTTCTAACAAGATAGGGGGATGAGTTGAACAATGATTTTAATGTCATATCACTAAATCACATAAGGCCCAAATCATTGTAACAGAAAAATAGCTATCAGTAACAGATCTCGGAGAGGCAGACCTTTAAATCACCTGTGGTAGTGCTATTCAATTGCTAAAAGAACTGCTTTGAGGCACTGTAGCAGGGCTGCTCGTGTTCCTGACATTTACGGAAATACATTAAAGTGTTCAAGTTGTGTGCCAAACATGGGTGATCCTTTCAAAGAAAGTCTGCCGAACAGACGTGAGAAGCAGAGCCAGGTTTAACTGCATGTTCCTTGGAACTTCTGCAACACGTCTCTGGAGTGTTTTCAGGAGCCAAACAGCTTCCAAGAATGCAGAGCGACCTCATCTGCTACCTCCTATTACTCTTGCCTTTTTTCAAGGAGTGTTTGGGAGGCTTTTTATTTGTCATTAAAAGCATCAACTGGTCACCCACCTGGGTCAGTAAGGTTGAAGCCCCCGTTCCTACCCCTGATACTCTCTCCAGGCCTACTGCTGCCACCTCCTGGAGCTGAGAGGCTGGCAGGGTCCTCAAGGGTCAGCCCTTGTTCTTACTGATGCCAACTCTGGTTCCTGCCACTCCCCTACATCACTGCCTGCAATGCCCTGGGGCCACCAAGACCCAGATCAGACTCATGCCTGTCACAATCTAGCCTTCCCCTGCTGTCACTTCCAGGGCTGAGCTGCATGGTAGGGGTCCCAGAGCCCATGCCATCCCCTGTGTCCATCTGGCAATCCCCTATTTATTCTTCAACATCTGCAGGTATCACCAACTCTGTAAAGTTCTTCCAGCTAGCATGTGTCCCTTTGGACTCCATCTGTTTCTATGCAAATTTCATACCTGTGCACATCCATTTAACAAGTAATTATTAAGCACCTAATGGATGAGAGTTATTGGGTACAAGGACACAACAGGAGCAACACTGGGACAAGATGTGTGTGTGTGTATATATATCGGTATCACACTGTATTTATCATACTGAACTGTAATGATTTCTGGGCTGTTTAGGACCAGAGCCATATTCTATTTACTCCTGTATATTAGTACTTAGCCCAGTGCCTGGCACACAGTAAATACCCAGTGAAAACTTTTGCAAAATACTGACTGCATATACCTAAAACTGAAGAGAAAGAAAATACATTCAGAACAAACAGAAGCACTAAATGTTATACAGAGGAGATTACACCTTAAAATGAACAATTTTCTTACAAATTTCCCAGATTCATGTTTGTTGGATTCATACTGGTAAAAAAATTTTTTTATTGCTATAATATTATATACCAACTATACTTAAATTAAAAAATACTGTTGTGAAATAAAGAGTTCCAATTAGCTACTAAATAGGTTTTTCTTCTTCAAAGTGTCTATTTTCTAAGAATTCCCCGAGCTACTAAATAGTTTTTCAAAGTGACCTGACGACGACGACGATGACAAGAAGAGCAGGCACTAACACTCACTGAGCATCTACTACACACCAGGCGCTGAGCCGGACCCACTGCATGCACGGTTTCCTCTCCAGAGTGCCTTATGAACAAGGGCTATGTAACCCTCATTGTACAGAGAAGAAAGCTGAGACTCAGAGGACGTTCTACATACGTGCTGTCCAATACAATGGCCCCTAGCTACATGTGGCTACTGAGTGTTTTAAAGGTAGCTGGCACAACTGAGAAACAGAATTTTGAATTTTGTTTAGTTTTGGTTAGCTTTGGCTAAATAGCCACACACAGCTAGAGGCTACTGTATTCAACAGCAGACTAAGCGGTTTGATTTGTAAAATGAGGAGATGAAGTAAATAATTCTAAACATTCTTTCCTGTCTGAAAGTCTATTCTGTGTACCAGTGACTTCACTGCAAGGAAGGAAGCGCAGACCAGGAGATCAAGAGGCTATGGAGACACAATTACTTCCCCGTTAACACAGCTATGGATTACTCATGCGGATGCATTTAACAAGCACTCCTTGACACCTACGTACACACCAAGAACTGTGCTAGACACTGCAGAAGAAAGTTATCCAAGCCAGACAAGAGCACTGCCTGAGAGGAGGCATACCCTTAGGCATGAGACTGCAGAAGGGTGTCATCCTCAAGGGCAAAAAGGACATTGCTGCGTACAGTATAAATGTAAGCAAAAAAAGGGAAGGGCTGAATGTCACATGAACACACGCTAGGGGAACTCCAAGTCAGAGGAAAAACATGATTTGGTTCTTAGGAAGCTATGTTTTTAGCCAACTTATGAGAACATAGCTACTGTGTTAAACAGATCACATATTAGTAATTCTGCAGAAGGAAATACCTCGAGTGCCTTTAGTAATTAGCAGTCATCACATGTCTTGAAGTGTATCACAGCTTACTGGAAGTTGGTGAAATTCCACAAATACACCAAAAACCACTGAACTGTACATTTTAAATGGGTGGATGATATGGCATGTGAACTCTATCTCAATAAACTATTGTTTTTGAACCTGGTGAAAATTAGTAATACTTGGCCAATCTAAAATTTTGATGTGTAAAGAAGTGCTCAGACAAACCTCTTAGAACCTCTGTGGAATGAGGTACAGAAGGCCCCCCAAAGGCACATCTTAAAATTGGTAAAATGAAGGCTAAGGAGTGAAATTTAGGCAGGTCTAGTCTGGAAGCTGCCCCGGGTGACCTAATACCTAATTGTGATATTCAATGACTGATTACTCAGTTACTGAATTACGTACAGAGCTGCATTTTGAGGTAGAATCACCTACACAGTCTTGCCGGGGCCCAGAGACCAGTGACTGAAAAGGGAACAGGCTGGAAACATACCTCTTCTAGGCTGAGTTGCAAAAACTCAAAGATCCTATATGGATTTCTTCTGCATATTAATCTCTTTTCTTGTGCCAACTGAAGAGAAAGAAGTAAAATACATACATAAGAAATGGAAGCACTAGATGTTATATAAAGGAGACTGTATTTTAAAATGAATAATTTTCTTACAAATTTCCCAGATTCCCATTTGTTGGATTCATACTGTTAAAAAGTAATTTTTTTTGTTACTTACGTGCAAAAAATTTTGGTTTTGTACTATTAACATTTTATTTCCTTTCTTTTGTCCCATGAAATTTTTTCCCCTAGTGGTCATTTTGTTGATTTTATGTTTTGCTTTTTTTCCACTGTACCTCACAAGCATGTGCCCAGGTTCTTAATGAGACATCATAAACCTCATTTGAAAGGCTGGATAACATTTCTTCCAGTGGGTGTTTCACATACTACTACTTAACCATGAGGTTATTTCTCATTTTTAACTATTACAGGTAATTCTGGCACAACCCTAACAGTGCACCCCTTAATGGAGTGGCTGTGAATCTGCTTCCCAGGCTTCTCTTGCAACGGCCGACCCCCATACCAGACACCCATCCCCGCATCTATACGCAGGACTGTGTGTGGTCACCACTGCGTTTCTTCTTCTCCCACACAAAGGAGGATTATTGGACCTGCTGTAATTTGCGTACTTTTAAAATGTTAAGTTATTCACAAACTTTAAGGTTTTAGTGAATCAGCTCTTCCTATCACTGAGCCACCAGCACAGAACCCAGTGCTTGTGGTTCCCCTGGAGTGTCTACAATGTGGTGTCATGACCTCCTCTCACATAAACTGGGTGCTTACTTAATACGGGCCTGCTACCAGTTCCAAGTGAGGGACATCCAATTAGTCGGTACCTCCTATGAACCAGAAACAGATGGCTTTGAAAGAAGTGATTTATTTTCTCCTACTTACTCCATCTGGGGCATCTTCCCTCTCGCTCACATCATCACACACGACTTCTTCCACCAGCACATACTCGTCATCAGGGCCTCTCTCTCCAGCACAGAGACCTGCCTGTTGGCTGCTGTCCCGAGTGCCACCCTGGGGCAGGAGAACACCTTGTTTGCCACAATGGACTTGGGGCAGAGCTGCAGTGACCTCTAACACATGCTCATCCGAGCCGTTTGCAGGTAGTGGGTCATGCCCAGGGCCTTCCTGAAGGCAGCCTGATTGCTTGCTGGGATCCTCAGTATCATCTGACTCTTCCGAGTCCCCGTTCATCACAGAAAGTGTCTCTTTATCCGCGGTGGCTTCCGTTTTGGAAACTATTTCAGAATTCGGCTCATCAGGCAATGGAATGTCTTCATTCCTTTTGACGTGAAAATGCTCAAGTGGTTTTGTGTAATCTTCAAGGATTCTATGCACTGCAATCTCATCCTGAGCCTGTCTTTGCATGAGCTTTGTGGCCCATTCTACACTACGCTGATACCTGCAAAACAGAGACGCTGTTAGTAACAACACTGGAATTTCAGTATTTAGAAGTCAACAGGGTGTGTAAAAAAGATGGGAAGGTTGCATGCCAAAATCTTTACAGTGTTTTTTCTCAATGGCAGGCTATAGGTAAATGTTTTCTTTGTACTTTTCTACATTTTCTAACCGTTCTGCAATGAGCATGTGTTACTTTGTTTTTATTACAGAGCTTCATTTAACTTGCTCAACTGGAAAAAAATTAACCTCAGTTTAACAAAGTATGATCATTTATGTAATTTAAAACTGGTTTTAAATAATTTTGGTAAATATAATATAAAAAGAAAATGGCCATTCTTTGTCATAATTTGTTCTATATTATCTTCAATTTAGGTATCACATTTTCAGATATATACCCCACTCATAACATAAAGAGCTGTTTAGTACTGGAAAGCAAAAATAAAAAATGCAGTATTTTTCACAGTATCTCCTAATATCTCCACTGAACATGAAAAAAAATGTATATGGTTATGTACATATAGCCAAGCATCCTAATAGAAATGGCCCCTTCTTCCATAATAATTTTTAACCTATATTTTAAGGTGAAAAGACACACTTAGTTTCTTAAACTTGAAAGTAAGCTCTGAACACTTCCTAGTTACAAAAAGTTATAATAAGACAACAGAGTTCTGCCCTGGTTAAGAAGCGTCAATACCGAACAATGCTGCTGGGATGCACTCACAGGATGAGAGGCCACCGCTACTTGTGGGAAATCTGATCAGCGGAACGCTGAAAACACTGTAAAACTCACGCACTTTTGCCTCTGCCTATAGCAGCAAGTGTAAAAAGCACCTAAGACAACTGGCTTGTAGAAGAAACATGTAATTTTATACTTCACCTTGAGTATTTTGTCTGCGTATGGAAGACTGAATATGTCATAGCTTATAAATAAACTGTTACGTCTCACATCCAGTTCAACATGGAAGTTGGCTTCTGTTGTATTTAAAAAAGAGTATGTGGCTGCTTAATCCTGATTCATCAAGAGAATCTCCAAGGTGTTGACATCCTGTTTATCCTACATGGGGATGAATATGCATTTCTATAGATTGGAAATGGTATCTTAGATTTAAAAATTAAAACCTGGCAAGGCTCCTCTAACAGTGAAGCAGCAGGAGGATGCAGTGACACATTTTGTGTTCAGCCCTGACTGTCACTTATAATTGTGTGACAAAACCAACTATCTAACTTCTTTGGGCTTCAGTTTCTCTACCCATAAGCTGTGGAAAATATTACTACTACCTCAGAGGAATCACGTTCTATGCTACTTTTTATAATCAGGGCAAAAGAGGTAGTCGCCCATACAACAGTGAGATGTCTTCCACCTGTAGGAAAAGTCATTGTAGCATGCAGTTTGAGGAGAACTTGAGAGATCTAGAAAGAATCTATGCTCTTCATATCACCTATGCAGGGGTGTCCAACTCATTTTCACCAGTGGCCATATCAGCCTTGCAGCTGCCTTCGTAGGGCCAAATATAATTTTAGGACTGTAGAAATGTAACTAATCCTTAACTAGGGGCAAAGAGCTCTACATTTGGCCCTTTCAAGCCAACCACGAGGCTGATGTGGCCCCCAGTGAAAATGAGTTTGACACCCCTGACCTACACAGCATTGGTTCTATGGCTTTAGGGGTCTGTGAATCTTCTTTATGTGTACACAAATTTCCCTGTCAATGTATATTTTTCTGGGGAAGGGAACCACAAGTTTTAATCAGATTTCTTCACTCAAAATATATGAAAGAACCACCGAATTAAAGGTTCAGCAGTCCGTTCTTTGAGCAGAAGATCTGAAACTGAGAGAGGGAGAGCACATACAGGTCACTGCTCTTTGCAAAAGAATGGGCAAGGCAGATGTGAGCTCAAATCCTCACTCCGTCATGTTCTTGTACTAGCTGTGTACCCTTTTTTCTAAGGCTCAGTTCTTCCTCTGTGAACCAGGGATAACTGTACCTTCCTCATGGGGCTGTTGCAAGGATTAAAGGGGACAAGACATGTAAAGTGCTCAGGACATAATAAGTGCTCAATAAATATTTGTTACTATATGATTGTGGGGTTTTTAGGGAGACTTAAAAAATAAAAACATTTTGACTCAATATATGTCACATTAAAAATGCACACCTTAATTACCATATTATGCTGTGTATAATGTGCAGTGTTTTTGCTCAAGTATTTGAGGGCAAAACAAGGATGAACATTATACATGGGTGTACCTGAAGTACCTTATATCTGTTACGTTTTGTAATTATGTTACATAAACTTTTTTGTACCATATGTTCAAAAATAAATGCTGAAATTCCTTTATAATACAAAAAACAAGTATCTAAATATAAATAAATAAATAATTTAATTTAAAAATTGAAACGAAAGATTTTTTTTCCTGAAAGTTTGGGCCAAAAATGTGGGTGCACATCACACATGGCAAAATACAGTAACTGCTCTTTGTGAGCAAGAGCAGCCATGTGGGGAGAACCGCTGCGCCACATCTGGGCTCTGGAGCTGGCTCTTCTGTGGTTCTCAGTTAAGCCACTTAGCACCTCTAGTCTCTTTCTGTTTTTCTGCCAAATGCCAGAATCGTGCCTGCATTTCTGTCTCACAATGACCTCAGATGTTGGTTTATGAAAGCGCAAACGAGACAGTGGCTGCCAAAGTATGTAGAAGAAAGCCTCTGAGTAAGACTGGTGATGAAAACAGCCAGATGCATGAATGACTAAGACATATGGCACACGGGTCACAGAACAGGAATCCTCTAATTGGCTGGCAATGCTTTCAAAAGCCAAATCCTACTGAGGTTAACCCCAAACACTGCTGGAGACACTTCAGGAAGAGAAAAGTGAAAGTCAGAAAACATAAGGAGGAGAGAGGCAGAAGGAAAAGGCGGCGGCGGCAGCTCTGATCAGAAATAGTGATGAGACTGATGAAAAGCAGCAAGAACACAAAATGGTGCCGCTCGAACATCCCTCAGTTGCTCGTGTTTCTGTGCCTTGAGCGCCTCTCCCACTTCCACAGAATGTCCTTCTCCACCGTCCTATTGATTAATGCCCATTTATCACTGAAAGCTCATAGCAAAACGCTTTTTTAATCCTTATCTGAGGATATGTTCATTGACTTTAGAGAAAAAGGAAGGGGGAAAGAAAGAAACATTGATTGGTTGCCTCCCATCCATGCCGACAGGGGATCGAACCCACAACCCAGGTATGAGCCCTGACTACAACCATTTTGTGTAGTGGACAATGCTCCAATTAACTGAGCCACCTTGCCAGGGTGCAAAAGGGTTTTGAGTCAGTCTGTTTAGGTCCAAGTACTGGTCTTAACCAAGTCACTTAACCTCCTCTGCTTGTTTTCTCACCTGTCAAAGATAGGACGTACCTCATGGGGTGATGGAAGGACTTAGGAAGTCAATCCATAAACTTCTAATTAGCATGGTACCTAGGAAAAGGAACACACTCAAGAAATGACAGTATGTAAAACTATGTCATTCTCATTCTGTGTCAACTCCCTTCAGGCCCTGGAGCTGGACTTCCTGGTTTAAGCTCATGTAATTGTGGGCAAGATAATCAGATGCCCATGTATGGGATGCAAATGACTACATCTACCTGAAACGTTTCTTAAGAAGATGAACTGAGATGATAAACAGTTATACAGGCCAGTAACTGGCACTGCTGGCACAATCACTACCCATTGGCTGTAACGATGATAATGGTGATGGTGGCTGCTACCAGAAGCTAAGATGAGGCATGGAAGGATCCTCCCCTAGAGCCTCCTGAGGGAGCATAGCCCTAGTGTGCCTTGATTTTGGATTTCTGACCTCCAGAACTATGAGAATAAATTTCTGTTCTTTTAAGCCATCTAAGTTTGCAGTGCTTTGCTTACGGCAGCCCTAGGAAACTAATATAAGAATCAATAAAACTCTTGGAATATTTCAATGTAGAGCTTACAAAGGAACAACCTTCAGGGAGGTGACCATCTCCCCCATCCAGAACCTTATGTAGTCAAGCTGGCTTAACGTCAGGTCATCTTTACTGCCAGCCTGATCAGGACGCAGTTCTGAGGGGCGGGCTTCTGATCTGTTTTTGAGTACTTGCGTTGGCTGCAGCAACCTGCTGATGCTGAAGCCCTCCTGGGATGGGAGTTCCGCCAGGCCCTTAGCAGGGCCCTTTCACAGACCGGAGCCTACCCCTGTGCCCAGCCTGTGGTTTCAGCCGAAGCAGCCAATCAGATGTCCCTGGTGCCACTGCCTCCTGGACCCTCCTTTGGCTGTGGGGTTACTGGTCATGTAAACAAAAAGGAGCTGTCAGATTCTGCCAGTATATGCAGAAGCAAGATGAGAAAACATTGTGGGCTTGAGTGACTTTAAAAGCCTTCCTGGACGAGTCCCGGTTGGGTAGCTGAGTTGGTTGGAGTGATGTCCATACATCAAAAAGGTTGCAGGTTCGATTCCCGTCAGGGCACATACCTAGGTTGCAGGTTCTATCCCCAGTGGGGCACATATGAGAGATCAATGCTTCTTTCTCACATTGATGTTCCTTTCTCTCTAAAAAAATCAATAATAAAATATCCTCAGGTGATTATTAAAAAAATTTAAAATAAATAAAAGAATAGAATAAAATAGAATAAAATAAAATAAAAGTATTTGTGAAGAGTTGCAACTCAAGCTTCACCTAAGGGATGATGAGGATTTAGACAGGTGATCATTAGCCAACAAGATCCTATGAAGGAATCACTAAATGCTGGGGCTCCCAGGAGGAACCAGGCATGATCCCTGCTCTCCAAGAGCTGACATCCCAAATCTAGGTATATGATGAACAGTACAGTGAGGGGCACTAAAGCAGACTCCCTGGGAGCTAGAGGAATGACTCCCAACTCAGCAGAGGGCAGGGTGGTAGTGAGGAGAGAAACTCTGAGGGCGACGGTAAGCGGTATGTGGAACGTGCAGAAAGAACCAGGCAGTATGTGTGTTTGCTGAGTTAGGGAGAAAGGTCCCAGGAAATGGGAACAGTGTAAACAAGCGCCTGGAGGAAGGAGTTGCACTGCGTGAGCGGATGAGGAAGAGCCTCTGTGAAATCTTCCTTCTCTAACCCTGCAAGTGTAGAGCAAGGAAAGGGGTCAGGGCCATGCATGCCCCCCCAGCACAGGAGGCCAGTTCTAAATCTAAGTCTAAGCATCTTAGCACTTAACGATACATACATGACTGGGTAGGTGTTTGTTCATATTTTGGAAGAAATTCAACTTGCAAAGGATTTGGTTTAGGATTGTTTTAAAAAATTCAGTTAGTACATTTCAAATACGAATTGATTCACATTAAATTTAGACAATTTTTGAGGACATATCTACTTAAAAACAAATGGCAGGGGCTACCACATTGGAAAACGTTATCTAAAAATAAGACCTGAATTGTCCTGGCTGGGTGCTCAGTCGGTTAGAGTGTCATCCTGATAAGCCAAGGTTGCAGGTTCAATCCCAGGTCACGGTACATACAAGAATCAATCAATGAATGCATAAAAAAGTGGAACAATAAACCTATGTGTGTCTGTCTGTCTCTCTCCCCCCTTCCTCTCTCTCTCTAAAAATCAATCAATAAAAATCAATAAAAATAAAAATAGACCTGATTTAAACCATAATTTTGACCAAGGTCTAAGTTCACCATGACTTACTTCTTTGACGTGATTATAGGCATATTTGTCTTCATATCTGTAACAACAAAGACGTTCTATTAATTCGGACAAAATTTCCTTAAGGAGAAAAAACACTAAAAACCTAGAGAACACTAAGAGAATTTCAAAATTCACTAAATCATACCCTCAGAAGGTTGACTGTCCAACCAGCAACAGCAAACAGGTGTTTTACATGCTGTTGCTCCCTGCACCTAACCCCTGGCAGGTGCAGCTAACCAATCACAGTGCTCTCACTGGGCTCAGGTGTGACCTCGGATTCCTTCTCAACTCAACACTCTCGCTAAGCAGCAATGGCATGCAAGAAGATTCCTTTCTGCCACCTCTGAATGCTCATGCTCTCAACTTCCAGATCAGAATACTTAGGCCCTAAAGTTACCACACTTTACCCCCATTGCCCTATGCTCCATAAAGCATCTTCAGTGAAGGCTGTGCCCATAAAAAACGGTTGTTAAAGTGAGTTTCACGGCAGTGTTTGGGTACGGACTTGGGAGTTCTGGACTCTACTTCTAGCTCTGGGCATCTGTCTGGAAGAGTCTTTCCACCTAAAATGTTTACCGGGCCACCTAATGATGTAGGTCTTAGACAACACGGATGGACCTAAAGGGTGTTGTGCTAAGTGAAATAAGTCAGAGAAAGACAAAAATCATATGATTTAACTCACATGTGTCACCTAAAAACGAAATAAACGAACAAACAAAACAGAAACAAACTCACAAATACAGGAAGTAAACAGATGGCGGCGAGGTGGGAGGGGTTTTGAGCGGCTGGGTGAAAAAGGTGGAGAACTGAGAAGTACAAACTGGCAGTTACAAACCGTCATGGGGA
The DNA here is from genome assembly GCA_004024845.1 of Tonatia bakeri. Classification (NCBI taxonomy): domain Eukaryota; kingdom Metazoa; phylum Chordata; class Mammalia; order Chiroptera; family Phyllostomidae; genus Tonatia; species Tonatia bakeri. The sequence goes on from PVIA01001020.1 coordinate 116,744, forward strand.
TGTACAGCACAGCAGGGGGAACAGGGTCCATGATACTGGAATAACTGCGTGGGGTCCGAGGGGTGCCAGACTTGTCAGGGGGATCACTTTGTGGTGCCGAGGTGTCTAACTGCTGCGCCGTACACCTGACACTAATATAATACTGAACATCAACTTGAAAAGTAAATAAATATGTATTGTAATACACACAAAAAACACTTTGGGCAAGTCATTTCTCCTTTCCCAAATTCAGCCTTCCCTCAGTGGATTAAAGGCTTAACATAGAGGATGTTCAGCTTGAAAATCCCATAAAAAAGATTTCACAGACCCATACCCTGTTAGGACTTTGTCAGTTTTCTCAGTGTCACGGTCTCTCTCCTCTGGTCATTTAACAACAAATGAAAATTTAGCGAGTTTTACTCACAGCCTTTTACGTGCCAAGCACTAGATACAGAAGTAGTAAAGCAAATACCCTTCCGGAGCTACAGGAAAAGGGTGTTTAGTCTAGTTAAGGAGGTAGAGCAGAAATGAAGGATTCTAACCCAAGCCGATTTGTGACCAAGTGAAGGATTAGAAAGGGACTGGTTAACTTGCCTGGAGGGTTAGGAAAACCACAAGGGAGAAGGGATGACTGAGCGGGACTCTGAAGAACAGGAGTTGGCCAGGTGGATGGGGGCGTCGGCGGAGGGAAGCACCACACAAAGCCTGAGCTGCGGGTTCCTGCGATGGCGAGCAGCCCCAGGTGGCTGCAGGGCCAGCCAGTGAGTGGCTAGAGGGCCGGGTGGAAGGCGAGGCTGAAGCTCGTGTTTGAAGAATTTCCTGAAGTGGCCATTGGGATTTACTTCGTTAGGGCAGCCCACAACCTTAATTTGTTTCCTTGTCATAAATTCATTTCCTTCAAATTTCTATCACCTTTTAAAACTTAGCTACTACACAGACAGAAAGAGATTAATAATTATTGAGATTATTACACTATTTGAAAACCTTTGATTTTCTTTTTGGTCAAATATTAGTAACTGCCAAAGCTGGGTGATGGGTAGAGGCACAGCCATTATGTAATTTGCTCTAATTTTTGCTCCCTCTCCTTTTAAAAAGGTTACTATAAACACATTTTAAAATAGGAAAAAGTGAAGAGAATAGTACAATAAATGCCTATGTTCCCATCACTCAACTTTAACAATCAACTCATGGCCAGCCTTGCTTCATCTGTTTTCCTGCCTATTCCCATGGCCTCCAGATTATTTCGAAAGAGATCTCTCATACCTTAGCATTTCACCTTGAAATAGTTTAGTATGTATTTCTATAAGGACTCTTTTGTAAAAAAAAAAAAAAACATAACCATAATACCACTGTTACACTTTTAAATTAATATTAATTCCTTGCATCATTCAAAATCTATGCATTGTCTCACAGCTTTTTTCTGTTTTGGAAAGTCTGACTCAAAATCCAAATAAGGACCTACACTGCAATTGTTGATTCTAATATACAGGTTTCTCTGCTATGCTTTTTTTGGAAATTCTTTTGTTGCAGAAATGGATCCCGTGTCCTACAGGACTCCCCCCATCTGGCCTCAGATGATCGCACCCCCTCATGCTGCTAACACAGTGCTACTCCAAGGTGCTCACGGGCTCAACGGTTCAGGAAGAGATGAAGTAACTGTCTCAGCCCACCGCTTAGCTCAGCTCCCCTTGTTTTCACAGCCAGATTTTCGTGGAGAAGGAAACTGCAAGTGATTAAAGAGCAGTAGCTAAATGGAATGGAATCTACTTCCAATCTGGTGCAAAGGTCTTATGTTGCCACATTTCAGTACTTGGAGCAGCACAGGCTTAACACATTCCTCTCTTCCCTGTGTCTCCTGGGAACTGGGGGAACTAGAGGCTTGATCAGATCAGTTCGATCTAGGGGGAAGCCTACTTCATAGGTAGTGCGTGTGTTTTCATTAGAAGACACAAAGTGACTTGGGGCTATGTCATCAGCACCACTGCTGATCAATGCTTGGATTAAATGGTGATATTCTAATCTTGTTATTTCTTTGTTTATTAGTGGGATTCTTCAATAAAGAGAAACCCCTCCTTATGTGGTTACCCCACGACCCAGTTCACATATGCCAGTTTTCAAAATTATGAGTCCTCCACAGATGAACAATGAATTTCTTCTGGCATGAAATAAAGATTTCAAGCCCTTGGGAGTGTTATAAGAATGAATTTTAAAATAAATTGTAATATTATTTTTACTGATGCTTAAATGTTTCCGTGGCCTCTTTTGAAACATGTCTAGTAGTTGTTGATTCCTGCTTCCTTGCTTCCTGGCGTACAAGCTGTTTCACGTAAAAAGTCCTAGCTGCTGTCAACCACACCATCATAATTCCTCATTTGCTTAATCACGTAATATTCATATAACAGTCTCAGCATAACAATAACAACGCTACCACCCATTAAAAAATTACTGAAAGCAATATAAAGATTATTTTGTAGCCCTTTCTTTTTTTAGAGTATATGGCAGGTTGACTGCCCCAATTCTTCAGGTCTTCCATCTGCCAAACCTGCTGACTCTGAGCCAGTGAACCATGAGCAAACAGGAGCCTGAAAAGCACTGGCACCCTGCGGCCTGCTCTTGACCCTCCACCATGACCATAAGAACGTGCCTAGGCTAGCCCACTGGAGGATGACACACAGGGTGCCCTGTCCTTCCTCCCAGTTGAGTCCATCCCAGACCAGCTGACAGTCAACCAACAGACCACCAGACACCAGTGAGTCTGGCTAAATCCATTATTGGACCGGGCCCTTTAGACAGCTGACCCACGATTAGCCGGATGGATGAGCACATCCAGTCAGGATCAGCAGACCTACCCAGGAAACCTGTAGCCTTGTAAGCAACCTGGTTGCTATTGAAAGCCACTGAAATTTGGGATGGCTTGTTAAATACCATTGTGGCAAGAGATAACTGACACAAAGTCTATCCCATTAGAATCAAACACTCAAATTATCAAGTTTTGAAGTCATTCAAAATAGTTTCCCCCTCGTGGCTCTACTTTTTAAAACTGACTTTGTTTTGTAATCGTGCAACACACTTACAAAGTTCCAAAGTCAAATCTATGAAGTCTCACCTCTCTTTCCATCCTGTTTCATCCTTCCCCCATAGACATTAAAAAATTATGATTTATCCTTCCTTATATTTCAAGAATGTTTATATTCCCCCATTTAGATAAACCATAGCACACTATGCAGACTTTCTTTTACCTTGTTTTCTTCACTTCAAAATATATCCCGGTATCCCTCATGCCCAGCTGCACAGTATTGCATTGTATGAATGCACGATAGTTTATTTCACTGGTCCCCTCCTTACAGTCTTTTAATATTAGAAATAGTGTTGCAATGAATAGCCTTATGCTATTTCTTTCCACATTTTTGCTGCTATATCTTTAAGATAAATTTCTTTTGTTGTTGTTATTGTTTTTTAAAGATTTTATTTATTTATTTATAGAAAGAGGGGACAGGAATGAGAGAGGGAGAGAAACATCAATGTGTGGTTGCCTCTCATGCACCCCCAACTGGGGATCTGGCCTACAACCCAGACATGTGCCCTGATTGGGAATCGAACTGGCAACCCTTTGGTTCACAGGCTGGCACTCAATTTTAAGATAAATTTCTAGAAGTGGAATTACTGGGATAAAAGTAAATGCATATGCTGGGACAACTGGATATCCACAGGCAAAACAATGAAGCTGGCCCCTTATTTTACATCATATACAAAAATTAATTCAAAATTGATCAAAGACCTGAATGTATGAGCTGAAATTATAAAACTCTTAGAAGAAATCAGAGGGGAAAATCTGCCCGAACTTGGATTTGGCAATGGTTTCCTAAATATGATACCAAAAGGACAAGCAACAAAAGAAAAAAGTAGATAATTTGGACTTCATTAAAATTAAAAACTTTCAGTTTCACATTCATTGAATGGCTATCATCAAAAACAAAAACAGAAAATAACAAGTGTTGGTGAGGATGTGGAGAAACTGGAAGACTTGTGCACTGCTGAGGGGAATGTAAAATGGTACAAGTACTGTAAAAAACAGTTTGGTAGTTCCTCAAAAAATTAAAAAAGAATTATCATACGACCCAGCAAGTCTACTCCTAGGGGTGTGTGTGTGTGTATATGAGAGAACTGTCCACATATGTCCACACAAAAACTTGTACATAGATGTTCATAGCAGCATTATTCAAAGCAGCCCCAAAGTGGAACCAGCCCAAGTATCCACCTTTAGATGAATGGAAAAACCAAACATGGAATATCCATTCAAAGGGATATTACTCAGGCTGAAGTTCTGATATGGACGAACGTTCAAAACACAAAAGTGAAAAACACGAAAGTCTTTATAATGTTTCCACTTACATGAAATATTTAGAATGGGCAAACTCATAGACATGGAAAGCATGTTAGGGCTACCGGGATTCAGGAGGAGAGGAGAACAGGGAAGGGTGGGGAGTGAATACACATAAAATTTTGCGAGGCGTCCCTCAACTCCTCTCTGCGGTGGTTGCGCTGCCTACGCTCCCACCAGAAACACATGAGATGTCTCAGAGACTCGCGGATGGGCAAACTTTTGAATTTTTGCCAATATGATTGCTGAAATGATATCTCAGTACAGTTTTAATTTGTATTTTTTTACAATAAAATGTTTTTAAAATCCTCTCTAATTATGTTTTAACCTGCTGATACTAGTTATGATGTTACCACGAGACTTCCCTAGAGAAATGTACTAGGTTAAAAGATTTATAAATTAAACAAAAGTGGACCAGCAAGTGAGAACTACACACATTACTATGTTTTAACAAACACATCAATGTCAGTTATTATTGCAAATTCTAATTCTAGAAAACTCATTTTGCATACAGGCGAGTAGGTACCTAACTATCAGTGCCTTCCACACCCATAGTCGTCCTCTACGCAATGCTTAACAACAGAAAAGACTGAATAATGATTTTGATAATTTTAGAAATTAGATAAAACACATTTTTCATCCATTATAAGAACCCTTTCACCTTTAGTAGAATGATCTTAGTTACTGTTTTTAGCAGTAAAATTGTCAGTGTGCATCTCCTCCACTAGAATTCTACTGTACACGCTGAGGGGGAAGATCAAACATGAAAGAAAATAATTATCTGCTAAAAGAACTGAATGATGCACAAACTTACCTTTGTATTTAGCAGCCAGCTTAGGATCTGAAATTGTGAAGTTTGGACGGCTTCTAGACAGGATTCCTTTTCCAAAATAACCCTTCCATGAAGAGAAAAAACAAAATTAGGGCACCTTTAGTTATCCATTCTTTAGCTGAAGGAGAGTAGCTATTTGCGTTAACAAGAGATTTATTACATCTTCCCTCTGATTATCTAGCCATTACTAGCAAAGGTTTCAGCTAGCGAGTTTTCAGTAAACCTCCTTTGTCTGTAGCTCATGAGTTCCGTCCGGGTCTCAAGCTGAAGGCAGCAGGGCAGGCGGAGGTGGAGGCAGGGATTCTTCTTCAGGAGCAGCGTGTCTGAAACCAGGAGTCAAGGCTACCTGGTACAAAAAGCTTCTTGGCTTCTCCTGTACATTGGATTGAAGTATTCCTTTCCTTTCTGACGATTCCAGAAACAAAACAGATTTTTCCTCTCCCATTTCTTAATTTAAGCCCATAGAAAATTGAGAGAATAATAAAATGAATACCTTTTATTCTTACCAAGATTTAACAATCAGAATAATGTGCATAGCACTTTACATTTAAAAATATATATTTATTTTTAGAGAAAGGGTAAGGGAGGAAGAGAGGGTGACAAGCATCGATATGAGAGAGAAATATCGATCAGCTTCCTCTTGTACGTACACCAACCGGGGATGAACCCATGACCCAGACATGTGCCCTGACCAGACACTGAACCGGTGACCTTCCGCTTTGGCGGATGATGCTCCAACCAACTGAGCCACACTGATCAGGGCATATACACTTTATAAAGCCTCTTGTTTAATGTTATATATTGCAAAGGTGGAGGGACTATCCTTGTCCTAGACCCCCATCTCACCAGGGTCAATGCCACCCACTATATCCCATTTTGGGAGGGTGGTTATAACCTATATATTTTCTAGAACCATCTGGAGGGGGCACATGTGTAGAGACAGGGAGTGGACCGGTGGTGCCTCAGGCTGAAGGTAGGACCCGGATGAAGTACGATGGGCACAAGGGAACTCTGTGCAGCAGGGTGAGCTCTGAAATGGGTGGCTGCACAGCTCTATGAATTTACTACAATCACTGAATTGTACACTTACCATGGGTAAATTTTATGGCTGTAAATTGTACCTCAACAAAGCTGTTTATTAAAAAGTGCCCCAGTGATGAATTGGTTAAGGGATCGGGCCAGGGGTGGGACAACAAGCTACCAATCTCAACTCAAACCTATTATCAATGTAAAACAGCAAAAACGAGAATTTGCCCTCATCTGAGAAGAGGTTCCCAACTAGGAAGAAAGCAGATAAAGAGCCAGAGTACCTGCTGAAGCTGCATCTGATTTGTCCACGAGTCAGAACAATATGCCACTCTGTGGTTACTTCTGGGGATGAAATGGGAGTGAAGTCGGGAATTTGAACTTTTTAACCCTTAATTTAATTTCTCTAAGTTACCTGATTTTTTTTTTTTTTTTTTTACAATAAACACACATTACTTTTATCACTGAAAGACAAGAAAGTTCAATGTTACTGACCCTACTTCATCGCTGAAGTGTGGGTCCAGAATGAGGGAGTACCCTCACGATACATGGTTTCAGGGCCCCTGAGTCAAACAGTAGTGTTCCGACATGAGACCAAACAGCAGAAGAATATGAGTCATTTACAGTTTATTTATTTTGGGAGTGGATGGGGAGAAGAAAGAGAGCTGGCTCCAGGCTGTCAGGAAGTAGCCCTGCCAGGGCCTCCTGTACTTACTTTCCCATACAGCTGCTCGATATCCTCTACGCTCTTCACAATGACATTGTTGTTTATCATCTCGGCACGGAACATTCTGAAGTCTTTCTTAGGTCCACAGTTCTGACCAAAAGGGATTGGAAATGGAGACTCATAATTCTCATACACTCTTCTTTTCCTCTTTGGGGCATGGAAAACTGCTTCCGCCATTTTTCAAGTTCAACTATTCTTTAAAGAGTATAATGAAAAGAAAGAAATAGTCAATCAGTGAATACACTGATCAAAAATGTGAGTACATTGTACCTAGGCTCAGAAAACTTTGTGGTCTGTGGGAAAAATCAAGTATTTATAAAGGAGTGAACTAAAAGACACAATCATGAGAATTTTTTTTAAAAGAAGTGCAAATCTCATTCACCTAGAACATCTCAATCAATTCCCACAACCATGTCCAAGAAGTGGCATTATTTCTCACTATAGCTGATAAGCCTGAGGCCTATTGACATGCCCCAAAAGTCTCAATGCTTTGCAAAAGTCTCCTGATAGCAAGCACAAGAGGATTTCTGCCTATTAGGATTACTCCCCTTCTTTCACTCAGCCAACAGACTTTTAGCATGGACCTACCAGGGGCTCCTAGTATCAGAGGTACTGGGGATGTCAATCATCTTCCAATTTTTAAGGTAAGATGATGAATAACAATGGCAACAGCAGTTCCCAGTTAAGGGTCTATTACGCACTCCAAATGCAAGTGGCTAAGACAAGGAACTCGAGAGCTAGAGCGCCCCGACAGGAATCCGCTTCACTACCTCCTAGCTGTGTGACTGCAGGTAAAGGTTATTTAATCTTCCTGTGCTGTGGTTTCCTCATCTGAAAAATAAGGATAAAAATAAACTCTGTCTTATAGTTAAGACCCATAAAGTGCTTAGAAGAGTTTGTGGTTCATACTGAGCACGATGCATGTATTCACTCTAAGTATTATTATGGGGTGAGCACTATTAACATCCTCATACAGAAAGGAAACAGATTCAGGTTGGAAAGATTATGTAAAAGACTCCAGAGAGGGGGGCACTAGATCACCCCAGGCCTGCAGAATGCCAGAGCTCTTCCCTCCGGGCTCTGCAGCAAGCACAGGTAGCACCCATCCCCCTTTGTCTGAAGGCTCACTCTTTCTTAGGTTAGAAGCTAAAGGGTTACGGAGAATTGTGGAATTACTACGCATCCAGCACTAGGAGGGAGTAAAGGAAGCTGAAGTCAGTACCTCTCCCTTCCAGGCCTTATTCTCAGCCAGAGGAGACAAAACAAGCACCTAATGCACAACAGGCTACAATTCAATAATGGCTAAAGGAAGGAAGTCAAGTTGAGTGTATTGTGCGATAAAGACATAGAGCTGTGGTAGATACATTTAACTTAGGAAAACTCAACCATATGCAAGGGGGAAAAAATGTAAACAGTGCAAGAATTTGGGCCAGCCACTCTAAGCAACAAGCAGACGCCCTAGAGAAGGGAGGCTTGAATCTGCTGCTCCCTTAGTCCAGGGCCTGGATTTGATTTAAGCTGTGAATGTATCTGGTGCTTGAAGAAACAGTGGAGCTGTATCACACACATTTAAACTGTGTGGCTCCAAACTCTCACAAAGAAAGGACTGATTATTTAGGTGCCTTCTGCATTCAGAACCAGCATTCCAATGGGCAATGGATGTAACCACACCTGTTACAACCAATGAAGGTGGCCAAAGCTGAGAAAGGAAGGTGAGTGGTTTTAAGGGTTCATGACAGTTAAAAAAAAATTAAAAGCTCTGTCTAATGTGTGATGTCTTTATCAACTCTCAAGGAGGTTGAGGAATTAAATGAGGAAAAAAACAAACAAAAAACAAGAACAGAACAAGGAGAGTTAGAGAAATTGATAAATCAGTGACTAAGATAACTATGAAAAATAAGAATCAGCACATTGGACCTTCGTGGAATTGCCAAAGTATTCTGAGCAGCAAACTGCTTGACTTTCTAAGGAAGACCCCTCACTGCAACCACACACCGAGAGCAACTGTGCGCATTACACACTCCGAACAACAGTCACGACAAAAGGGCGTATGCTGCACGGTAATGATCAGTTGAGAGGTTTTCTTCCAAGAGCATTTTAACTAGGTTTTCACTTGCTGACCTATCCCCCAACCCAAGCCAGCTACTACATTTACTATTTGGTTGTAGAACCAGTAATTTTTTCTAAAGCTTAAATAATACTGTGTTGGCTTTTTTTGAGGCAGGACATTGATCTTCAGTGAGGAACTTCCTAGGGATTTCCAGGAACAGTTCAGATTTTTAGGAGATTTTCACTTTTATAACTTAACTTCTGGTCAGTGTTTGACTTGTATATACTGCATTGGAATTTTTTATGCTTTAAATTTTTAAAAAGATTTTATCTATTTATTTTTTAGAGAGAGGAGAAGGGAGGGAGAACAAGAGGGAGAGAAACATCGATGTGTGATTGCCTGCCACACCCCCCAACCAGGCACCTGGCCACAAGCCAGGACTGTGCCCTGACAGGGACTGAACCGGACTGAACCGACTACACTCTGGTTTGCAGGCCGGCATTCAATCCACTGAGCTGCACCAGTCAGGGCTGGAATTGTTTTTTAGAAGAAAATATTGAATGGCTAACTTGGAGAACTTCCAATTAAATTCTCTCAAACAAGCAAAACTGAAAAGTTATGCTTTAATTTGCCTGGTTTGTTCAGGATTTTCCCTTTCAATTGCTCATGTACTCTGAAAAAAGCAATACTGAGCTATGACACTTGATAGTAAGAACTCTGTACTCGGACTCAAGTATGTGTGACAGGTTTCTTGCCACAAACAAAACAAAACAAAACAACCCCCAGTTTTTCACAAAGCCTCCAAATCCATGACCTAGTGTTGTCTCTGCCCATGTGACAGCATACACATCAAGAATCCGGCCCATGGTAGGCCTTCCATACATACAGAGATGCCATCATCATCGTGTGACCGTCACAACCACTTAAGCTCTCTGAGCCCAGCTTCTTCATCTTCGAATTGAACAGGACTGGAAAACAATCTGGAAGTTACTGTAATGTTAACTACAGAATAACCATATGGTCCAGCAATTCCACTTCCCGGTATAGATACAAAAAGAGTAAAAACATGTCCACGCCAACAAAGTCTGTATGTGAATGTTGACAGTAGTATTATTCATAAAAACCAAAAGATGGATACCACCCAAATGTCCATCAACACATGAATGGGTCAACCAAATGTGGGGTATCCACATAGTGGAGTATTACTAGCAAATATAAAAGAATGAAATACAGATACATTCTACAACATGCATGATGAACCATGACAGTATCATGCTAAAAGAAGCTGGTCACAAAAGACCACATACTGTATGTGTAAGACCATAATATGAAATGTCCAGAATAAGCAAATTCACAGATTCGATTAGCAATTGCAGGTGCTGGGAAAGGGGAGGAATGTTGGAGTGACTGGTACTAGGTATGGGGTTTATTTTGAAGATGAAGAAAATGTTTAAAGTCAGATTGCAGTGATGGTGATGGTTGCCTAACTCTGAAAATACTAGAATCACTGATACATTTACAAAGGTGAATTTTATAGTATGTGGATGATTTCTTAGTAACGATCTTATACTCAACAGGACAAACCAGATGACCTCTAGTTTTGTAGTTTTGTGGAAGAGCTGCCTTGTGCTGAACTTGGGAGGCAAAGAAGAGGAGAAAGGATTGAATTTGCTACTCTCCAAACCTGCGATACACATTTAAGAAATGCTGCTTTAGTGCCACGATAAGAGGACAGCATGATGGAAGATGTAGGGTGCGAGTTAAATGAGAAAAACCAACCATGACTGGTAGGTACATGCTAGCACTGACTGCACTGTATGCAACACAGGTGGGTACTACTGTCCTGATTTCAAGGACCAAAAAACCCAGACTTGGAGCAAGTCATTTGCCCAAAGTCCCATTGTTAGAGAAGACACCAGATTAGTAATGCAGGGAGACAGGCATGGTTAAGACTGGCCTAAAAGCGGACCCCTGTCTGAAGCACACACAGATGTATAGGAAGGACTGGGTCAGTCATCAGGAAGTTTGAGATGTGAAGGCTGGTTTACACTTGGAGCCACTGCAGATTATGACAACTGAAAAGAGATTAAGAAAAGTAACGGGGTGGCATGTAACAGTGGCTCTCAAGCTTGGCTGCCCTTAGAATCACCACGGAAAATTAAAACTCCTAATGTCCAGGCCTTACCTGCAATTCTATCAGAAATTCTGGGTCGGGGCCCAGAATTTCAACATGTATCCAAAGTTGCCAACCACTGGTTATAGGATGGCCTATTCAAACACACTTAATCCCAACTGCTCCCTGAGGTACATTCTATTACTATTTCCATTGTACACATGAAGAAAGGGACTCAGAAGGGCGGAATGCTATGTATCTGTAAGTGGTTGTTACTCTTCTCTTCCCAAACCTGGGCATTCCTGATTCCAGACGCTCACAGTGTTAAATACATTTACTTTTCTATTAAAAGCAGGGCTTGTTCTTTATTTTTCCCTTGAGCAGATAAGCTAACACCTTTTAGGTGTTCAAAATGTTTATTCCAAACAAAACAAAGCAAAACTGAAAGGGAGAAGGGAAATAGCTACATTTAATTTTCCAATTCCCTGGGTCCACCCTGCCTTAACAAGCCTGGTTAAAACTTCCCACACAGCAAATTTCACCTTTTCCCAACTGAAAAAAAGAAAAACCACACATTTGAAATTCCAACTGCTTACTCCTGGGTCCGTGAAGACAGGGATAAAAGGGACAAGGCAATCCTGCCCCTGGGAAGCTGTCAAGTAAGAACCTAAGACTACTTAGTATAAACAAACAATAAACCTTTGAAGGTTGTTGTGAGGGTTAAATGGGTAATTGTGCAAATACGCAAGGTACTGGGCCTACCATGGGGAAATGCTAGCCAGACGGTAGTTGCAACTGCAATGAGTGATGGCACACAACTCGAAAAGTGTTCCGGGCCCAACAAATTCCTAAATCTGTCTTAACTTATTCCTTTGCTGGTTTCCTTGAGCGCCCGCCATCCACCAGCAACCCAACTAGCGGCTGAGGCTCCTCTCGGGCACAGAGGGGTCGCACGAAGCCCGTCATCCAGCGGCTCTGGGACGTGGTGTCAATGCTTCCAGAAAGACAGGAGAAAGAGGAGCCACAGGTGCACTGGGAAGAAGGCGAGGAGTTAATTCCGGCAGAACCAGGAAGCCTAGCTCCTCCCCCTGGGCCTGTTCCGTCTGACCGTGGAACCCGGGGAAAGTCTCTCCGCCCTTTTCACTCTCTCTGGAGGGCTTTCAGAGAGGCTGTGTCTCCTCCTGCAGTGAAACCTCGCCCTTGCCCAGTATGCTGGAGCCACCACGCTCAGTGCCCCAGCACGCGGCGCGCCCGTAGCACTGGTGCCTTACCTTCATCGAGCCCACGCGCTCGCCGTTACCCCGACAACGCCAGCGTGGGGGGAGGGGCGGGGGCGGACACCGCTGCCGTCAAGTACTGCCGCCGCAAAGCCGGAGGATTGCGCAGCCGCAGAGCCCGTGGGCACACCCGCCGGATGTTCTCGGAGCACGCCTGCGCACAGCCTGAAAAAGGGAGGGGCTTCTCCTGAGCGTGCAGCTCATTCCTCGAGAAGTGTGAGGCAGAGGTAGCACCTCCCCTTTCCTGAGCGTCGCACGTTATATGGACAGCCTGCTGCACGGCTACTATTCTTGTTTAATTCTCACGACAGTTTCGCATGACCTATTGTATATATGAGATCCGAAGTTACTTGTTCAATGACACATGGCTAGGAGGTAGCGAAGCCACGACTTGAGTCCAGGTCTAAAGACTTGGAATCCTAGCCTTTGGAGAGATGGGATGCTTGAAGCTACCGGACTTTGTTACACGACCCCGGCCCTGACGCAGAACTCAGCTTACTCAATACATATGTATAAGCTGCAGCATTTGGGCTGTAAGGAAGCTCCCTCTCGCAGACAGCTGACTAAAGGTCACTGTGCACTGGCTGCCCTGTGCAGTGTAAAGGATGGCAGATGGGGAGTCAGACCTGCATTTGAATCTTCACTTCCTCCGTGTTATGAGTGACCAAACCATTCTGAGCCTCAGTTCCCTCTTCTGAAAAATGGGTCGTCAGGATTATACGGGATAAGCAAAACAAAACTGCATTGGGAAGTGTAAAAGTTTCTTCCAACCTGGTTTTTAAAAAGGAGGACTGGTAGGGAGTCCAATACATACCTTCTCAAATATGAAGCCCAGGATTCCCAGTACACACACCACACATGTTGGGCAGTTGGGGAAGGTGGGTGACAGGGTGGGGCTAAGTTTGACTTTTTTTTTTTTTAAGATTGTATCTATTTATTTAGAGAGGGGAAGAGAGGGAGAAAGAGGAGAGAAGTATCAATTGGTTGCCCCTCACACATGCCCCAACCAGGGCCTGGCAGCAATTCAGGCATGTGCCCTGATGGTGAAATCAACCTGGGACCTTTTTGCTTTGCAGGATTATGCTCAACCAACTGAGCGGTGCCTTCGGGGCTAAGTGTGAGTGTCTTTGAAATCTGGACCTTTCCTAAATTTCTCATCTCCAGGCCATGGAACACCCTGTTGCCTTTGCCCAGAACATCCTTCCCGACTCTGCAGCAGTAATTCCTGGTCACCCTTTAGGTCTCATTTCAGATATCTCTTCCTCCTGGAGACTTCGTCTTGCCTCCCCAGGCTGGCTTGGTGACTTCCCTCTGTGCTTCCTGTTTTCTGGTCCTCCTTAACTAGACTGTGAGGTCTTGGTAGAAAGAGCTCAAGGCACCAAATACCTTAACTGCTCAGCTAAGGAGTTCAGACTTTAGAGAGACCAAAATCAGAATAGCTTCCTGTTGGGTGTTGCAAAAAAGAACCTCGGCAAGATTCAGAGAAGAGTGGTATCAAGATGGTTTGGGCAGGGAAGAAGGAGGTGTGGGAAGGCTGTAATATTGCACCAGAATATGCTAATTTAGGAAATACTGGCTTTAGAATTAGAGGGTTTTAAAATGAAAGGCAACTCATAGGTTGTCCACTTCAACTTCCTTATTTAACTGATAATAAAAAAGGTTCAGAGGCACTGTGAGTTGCCAGAGGTAGCCAAGCAAGTCAGAGGGTTGCTGAGACTAGAGATAATCCCCTGAAGCTTGGCTCGGTGCTCCATACCCGGGGGTTTGGGATTCCAGATTCTCCCATAATGGGAATTTCCGTAGTGTCATCTGGAGTCCTGTCCCCACAGAAGGTCCAGACTAGGTTACCGAATAATATATTCTTCCCCCAAGATTTTCTCTCAATGTGTATTTTAAGCCTTTTGTTGTGGACTGTTTCAAACATGCATATAGTAGAGAGAATTATCTAATAAGTCATCACTTCCACAGTCTGCGGCCTTTGGTATCTTATTTCTTTTACACTCCCCACACACACACCTTTATCCCACTGCTGGAGTATTTTTAAGTGATCCCAGACATCATATAATTTCACTCAGAATATTTCAGTATGTATCTCTAATCTTTACATTTTATTACACACACATATATGTATGTACTTTATTTTGCCATGTTTAATGTGCTTCCATATATAATGCACACTCATGTTTTTGGCCCAGACTTTCAGGAAAAATATCTTTCATTTTATTTTTTTAATTCACTAGTTTTATTTATTTATATTTAGAAACAAAACCAATTATAGTATTCCAGAGTACTCTTCTGCATACAGATATTGTCATTGCTTCCTTGAGCTTTAATGCATAAGCATGCATAAAAGAATTAAAAATATTTATAGATATGGAATTAGTATTACCCATGTATAATGCACATCCTTATTTTTCCCTCAAAAATTTGGGCAAAAAAGTGCACATTATACACAGCAAAATACGGTACATATAAAAAAAGAATGTATGTACATATACAATTTTTATTATTGCAAAAGTTCTATAGAATCACTGTAACACTGAATTAGTGAATACTGAACCATTGCCCCTAGGGGAAATACAGGGTTAGGTTTCTGCTAGTCTCTCGCAACAATATTCATCAACCAATTAATAAATAACCTTATTTTGTGTGTGTTTCTGTTTACAGATACTTTGTTTAATATCTATCGTTGATTCAATAACACTGTACTCATGACCAATATCACTACCACACACGCCTAAATGAAGCTCTTCTAAAGCATGCATTTTCTCTGTAAGGCACAGCACAGCCTTCTGACTCAGGGTCAATGGACAGCAAGCACTTCAGCAGTCTGCTTGGGGTCCATTTTAAACAGCCAAATCACCAAAATCACCAGAAAGCACAAAAACGTGAAAAATGTGGCACTAAAGAGACTGATAAAAAGCACACCTGTTTATGGTATGAGTGCTGAAACAAGAATACAGAGTATCACCTGTTTACTTTGGCTGAGAACATGCATATTGGGAGACACGCATTTCACTCCTCCCCGTGCCTGTGTGTATTTGTGAATGACCATGCACTGTGAGTATTGATTTTGGCTTTGCAAATAAAATTTAGCCAGTAGGTGAGTTTGCAAATGCAGAATCCGCTAAAAATGAGGACCAACTGTGTGTGTGTGTGTATCCCCATATCTTTAGTACGTCTAACAAAATGAACAAGAATATCATTTATATGTGAAATGTTACACAGAATCTCCATGACCACCATAAGGACAATTTATTAAGCATTAATGTCTGCTGGCTACATTTCATCCTATCTTATTAATTCTTACCACAGCCCTGTGAGAGAGGTGTTCTCACCTCTATTTCCCAGTTGAGGTTCCCTCTTCACCCAAGTTCTCAGAGCTAGGAAGCAGTGGAGGCCAGATGAGGATCCAGAGCCAGGGACTATGGGGCTTGCATTTATTTTAATCCATCATGCAGGATATGGAAGGGCAGTGCATTGACAAAACAGCTTTAAATATGGAAATACAAAATTGAGACAAGTGTTTTGGGAGGTCAGGGGAGGCTGGGATAGGTCAAAGGATGGAGGAGGCTTCCTGGAAGAGGTGGCCTGCGAGCTGAGCTTGAAAGGAGGGTTTCTATCAGGAGAGTGGAGAGGCAGAAGGGAGGTGGGGTCTGGGACACCGGGCTGGTCCACGTGCCTGGCAGGTGTGGACTTTGAGGTTCCGGAGTGGGGAGGGGCTGGGCCGGGCTGGGCAGGAGGCCGAAGCCGACGATAAGGTCCGATAGGCAGGGCGGGGCCCGGTTGTGCGTTCCCTGGAATTCCAGGCTTGGCCTTTGGACTTCACCCTGTAGACAAGG
Source organism: Tonatia bakeri (assembly GCA_004024845.1). Classification (NCBI taxonomy): domain Eukaryota; kingdom Metazoa; phylum Chordata; class Mammalia; order Chiroptera; family Phyllostomidae; genus Tonatia; species Tonatia bakeri. The sequence goes on from PVIA01001020.1 coordinate 132,971, forward strand.
GGGAGCCACCGGCGTTTCTGAGCAGGGCGGGGAGACCCCAGCTGTCACCCCGCTGTTCCCCCCCCCCACCCCCGCCGCCCCCAGACTGGGCCGAGCCCTGCAATATTTCAGCAAATCCACTAGATGGAGATATTTTAGCAAATTTAAACGACCAGGCCTCTGCAGAGGCTGCTTTCCGGCGAGGAAAATAAACCAGGGACCTTCCAAAGCCTCTGCGCCGTACCTACTCGTTTACTCAAAGCATCCGCATCATAAAATGCAGGGGCTGTGAAACCAAAATCAAATTAGGGACGTAGTTCAGCTTTACTCTGCTGATGAGCCTCAGATAATTTCACAGCTTTGAAGGGGAAAGGGTTCAGGGTGAGCAGGAAGGGCAGACAGTTTTAACAAGTGCCCTGCACACATTGTCTAGCATTTCATCCTCACTACAGCCCTTCGAAGTAGGCGCTGTTTTCCCACCGTACAGGCCAGGAAACTGAGCTGCAGAGGGTACATCTGCCGAGCTGACGCCAGGCTAAGCAAGTGAAAGAGTTGATGCCATCCCATAAGAGGTGGGCTGGGCAAGTCCCTGAGGCATTGCTTTGCTGGGCCCAGGGTCCCTTTTGCAAAGGGTTGGGCATTGACTTTAGGTCCTATGTTGGTTGCTAGGAAAACCTGTAGCACGAATGATGAAAGCTACTGGGCTCCTACCATTTGCACAATTTCAGGTGCTTTTTAGAAATAGTTTCACTTAATTCTCTCATAACCCAGTGAGTTAAGGAATATCACACTCCTATTTTACAGGTTAAAAAACACACACACACAACAGATTTAGAGAGGTGAAATGACTCGCCCAAGGTCATACGGGAAGTAAGCACCAGAGGGGTCTGGATCTCAGGTATGCCTACCTCTGCTCTATGACTAACAATAAAACACATTTGACTTCTGGGTAAGTTTCCTAGAGAAATTTGTATACAGATGCCTGAAGAGACACATACAAAGACTTTTTTTTAAATCAGAGAATGATGGTTTGTAATTAAAAAAAGAAAGGAAGGAAGGAAGGAAGGGAGAAAATGACCTAAATGACCATCCCTAGAGGAATGAACATATAACATGTGTTGTAAAAGTTCACAGGGTAGAATACTATGCAGTTTAAATTAAAAGGAATAAACTAGCTCTTATATGCATATCAACATGGATAGATTTCAAAAACAATGTTGGCGATAAAGGCAAGATGCAGAACAATGTGAATCCTTTCTACTCTTTATATAAATTAAAATACACACAAAACAATATTAAACTATACAGTATGTATAGGTAAATTAAACTAAAACTAACAGGAAGGCTAAGCACCAAATTCATTAGTTATCCATGGGACTTAGGTAGTAGATAAGAGGACTTTATGTTTCATTTCTTAAACACACACACACACACACACACACACACACACACACACCTAGGAGCAAATATGAGAGCGGTGGTATAGATGATTGTTCAATTACTTGTTGTATGTCTTTATCTGTTTTAATTTTCGCACAAAATGCTTTGGGCAAACAAACAAATGTAAAGATAGAAAACTACAAAAACCTAAGTAATTTTCCGATTTGAAGTGGGGGTTGCCAGTGCTCTGGGACGGCCTGAAAGGGGCACAGAGCTTATCGCTGGGGAGCGCAGGCCTGGACTCTCCTTGGTGGGAATGTGGCTGGTGGGATCTAACTCCTGGACGCCACAAAAGCAAAAGGTCCCACCACCTGTGACTGTCCTCCCCTCCAGGGAGGAGCAAGTGCCCGGCGAGGCTGTGGGAACCCTGGGGTTGGGGGGGGACAGAGAGGACCAGGAGGAAGTGCAGGGCTCTGGGAAGATAGGCCTCCGCTGTGGGAGCAAGATGACTGGACGTGGCCACACCCTCTGGCTTCTCTTCCTCCCTCCTGTTCCTTCATCATTTTCTCCGAACGCACGGTCACATGAGAACATTTAGTGTGTTTCCTTGAGAGGCCACACCCGGTTCCAGCACAAGGTGCTCCCACCGGAAACTAAGGGCAATTCTCATTTTGCTCATCTCCCCCGGCAGAGGCGACTAGCGTGGGAAGTCACGAGTGCTGACGTTCTTTGCAAACTGTCAATCATCTCAAAGAAAAAGAGAGAAATAAAGTCTTACCGCTTTTTCTCTTTTTCTTTTTCCTTTATATTTGTCATATTAGACAAAATAATATGATATATGTAGAGAGAGCCCAGCACTTTCCTTTTATTGACTCATTTCCTCACTCATTTATTGCATATAACAGCTCTATTAGTAAATAGATTGATTCTCCCCAATTTTAAGATGAGGAAAGTGAGTCACAGAAGTTTCATAATTGACCCAAGTTTACCCAGCTAAGCAGTGATGGAAGTAGGATTTAAGCGGAGACCTGCCCAACAGAAAGGCCTCTGTGCTGCATCCATGTAGTATGTTTTATGATCTCATATCTTATCCTAAAAAGGAGGCACAGAGAACCTTTTGTGTTTTGTTTCTCTCTTTCATAAAAATCTTTGTTCCAAGTTGTTTTTGTCTTTTGTGTGACCCCCACAGGTGCCCACCACTGAGCTTAGGACCATAATTTCCTGGGTGGTTGAGGAACTCTTCGGTTTGCTCACTAAAGAGAGGGGAGAAGAGGCCAACATGGCCCAAACCTGCTTTCCTGCTTGCCTGGGTACGTCCACCTCCGATGTCAAAAGGTCTGAATTCCAGGCAAACCAGGAATAATGCCCCAGTCATCAAATTTGAAACCAAAATTCAGCAAAGATGTGTATTTGCTGCCAGAAAGCAAATAGTTTTTTCTTTTCTTTCTCATTTTTTTCACCCAAACAAAACATCCTCTTATGAAATATGTCCAATTTGCAATATTTACTTTCCCTTTATTTAATAACAGGAAAGGGTTTGCTGGACTTTTGTTGATTTTTGCATTTCTTATTAAAATTCTTAAGGGGGTTTTGGGGGAACTTAATCAGCAAAAAAGGAGGAGGAAAAAAATCTCATCTGCATTCCACAGGCCTTATTAATGGAGGAAACTTGCTGTTTGCTTAAGAGCATTTTCTGATGGGAGAGGCAATCATCACGTGTTCCAGGGCCTTCCTCTGACTCTTTTTAAAATTTTTTTTGACTGTGCTTCCTTCTCAGCTGTCCCCAAAGCTCCAGATTCCTTGTTCCAAGCTTTCTAAATAAGAAGGTTGAGCTGGGGCTTATGCCACACTGCCAGGCTGGGAGGGAAGCTAACGTTTATGGAACATCTCAGCACAGGTTTCTGCACCTGTGATCTCACCTCATCTCAAGTTGGTCCTCCTGGCGGCCCTCATGTGGCCAATGAGGACAGAGAGGCTTAGAGGGATGAGGTCCCTTGTTCAAGCTCTCTTTCCTTGTAGCTTATATTCCTTGGGATTAAAAGGAAAGGATTTCTAGCATTCGCGAGTTCCTATATCACAGCAACTCTCTGAGACAATCTCCAATAGTTGGGACTCAGAAAGATAAAGTGACTCGCTAATGGTCGCACAGCTGGAGGGTTGCAGAGTTGGGATTTGAGCTCCACCTCTCACATCCGTGTTCATTTCGCATCACCACACCACCTCTTTGGGGTCAAGAGTGGCATAATGATTCTTATAATGAAATACACCTCTTCCTCCAATTTCAAACCTCTCTCCCTAAGAGGTCTTGGTCTTCCCTTCCTTAGTTCCAGAACTGGGCTGCAGATAACTTCAAGGACTTTGTTTTGTATTTTCAAGCTATTGGAAGTGTTTATATACCTTATATAATTATTATTATAATGTTTATTTCTAGAAAGGTGCCTTGGACAGAGTAAGTCTTAATGAATAGCATCACAGATAGTCATGTTCCAATGCTCTCCTTCTACAAAGAAGGGAACTGAGGTCTAGAAAGAATAAGAAATTTGCCCAAGGCTCCAGGGGCCAGAGACAGAGTCCAGATCTCTAGTCTTCTCTGCATGGTGCTTCCCCATGAGCATTGCTATGACAGTGACCTTGCTGTTCATCCAGCCCCTACTACATGTGGCACTGTGCCAGATGGAGGTTAAGACACCCAGACAAACTAAGCATGCTACTTGATGTCAGGGTTCTCAGGGGCCAGCAGGGGAGAAGGCTTGGGAAAGTTAAGCTCTCACAAATGTGGTAAACGCTACAGTTAAGTGTTTCAAGAAGGGAGGGGCTCAGGGAAGACTTCAGCGAGGAGTGGACATTTGAGCTGGGTCTTAAAGAATAAGGAGGAATTGGCTACGTCGGGGAGGGCATCCAGGCAGAAGGCTCTGCCTGAGCAAAGGCTCACAGGTGTGAACGTGCATGACACATTCAGGAGCCACCCAGCAGTCTTCTGGGGATGAGAAGCAAGCCCAGAAAGGAATGTGGTTTACTGTGAAGGGCCTGGTTGTCTTTAGGAATTCGAATTTTATTCCATGGGTGGTGGGGGCACAGGAGGGCTGAAGGAGGGGAGTGACTTGGTCAGGTTTGGTTTAGGAAGCTCACTCTGGAGGCCTGGAGTTCAGCGGGTCAAGGGCTGAGGGCCACCAAGAAGGAGGCTGAGGCTGCTGCATGTGCAGGCCAGAGAGAACCACCTAAAATCCTCTTTCTTATATGGTCCTTTAATGAAATATTTCCTGTCCTTGCTGCTCCTGGCACACTCCCTGACCATGCATCTACTGGGAGCCATTCTTCCTGATTCCTTTAGCTCTTATCCTTTGGCTATGCCATCCACACCTTCCTGTTCATTCTCCAAGTCCTCACGGCAGTGTATCTTAACCTTGTGGAGGTCAGAGCCCCCCAGGAGAGGCTAAGGTAAGGCTTGCAAACTGCACAAGTGCGTGAACATTCCAGATGCAGGATGCACTGTGGAGTCTCACGGACCTCTAGAGCTGCTTCCACTTATGGAAGGGGGCAATTCCAAGACAGTGAGGGAGGCAGACAAGGTATCAGCCACACTCTGTAAATCCCCCAAGAATGGGAAGGCAGTCCAGGGAGGCAAAGGAGCTGGGAATAAAGATGGCCTTGAATGATCAAGCACACAAAGCAGGAGGGAACCCCAAACTAATGTAGTGATGTTTCTAAAGAAAGAACGTGTCCATCTGAAGAGGGGTTGGGTAACCAGTGCAGCAGAGGAGAGAAAAAGAGGGAGGATGCGCTGACCAAGGATTCCGTGATCCCAGCGGTAGGTCCAGCTTATCCTGATGCCGTGAAACCCTGGAATCCCAAAATCAACCCCTCCCTTCTTTCATTCTGTGCTCATCGAGCACTGTTCTGATTAGAATTTGGCTTCCCCTGGGGTGTGCCTACAGGGAGCTGGTGTGTTGGCTGGAGGACACGTGTATCCGGTCCCTTTGGCAGTTATATTTCTCGTTGTAAATTAGTAAATTGGGAACAGACAGTTCGCAGAAGCAATACAAATGACTAATAAGCACATGAAAAAAATGTTCATCCTCACCAGTAGTCAAAGAAACGTAAATTCAAACCAAAACTGAGATTGTTTTCTACATATTACATTAGAAAAGATTTCTTTTTTTAAAGTGAATACATATTGCTGAGAAAGGGGGGTGCAAGGGGCACCCTCATATCCTGCTGATGGAAACCTAATGCTGCCTGCTGGGGTGGGCACCACTTGGTCCCATTGTGCATGTTCTTTAAACTCCTATGAACAGATCCACACGATCTCATCGGCCTGGAAGGAATGGCTGGAGGGGGTCTCTTCATGAGTTTGTTCACCAAATGTTTACTGGGCCCGATTCTATGCTAGGCTTACCAGATATCATGCAGGGTAGGAGCCACATAAAAATCTCATCCCAAATGCACAGTAGTCTCCGACCAAGAGGGAGGCTAGCGGCTAGTTCTGGGTGGGCTGGAGAAGGAGATGGAAGGGAAGGTGAGGGGGAGAAGAATCTGCTAAACTTCATGTCTTCTTCACCACAACCCAATTCTCCCTTTTGTTCCAGGTCAAACTGAGGTTCTTGGTGGAACACCAGAAATTTCTTAGAGCTGAGGTCTTCACACTGCATCCGTTCTCAGAGAGTCCCATGAAGTGGTCTAGGATGGGTCAAGCCAAAATATTTTTTTAAAAAAGTATCCTAGGCATTTCAAATGTGTGGCCTGGGTTGAGAACCACCGAGAAAATGGAAAATAAATGTATACAGGTCACAGTTAAGAGCACAGGCTTTAGAGCCACTTCAAAGACCAGTCACTTACTGCCTAGGGGTCACCTCCAGCAAGACACTTCCCTACTCCAAGCCTTGGTTCTCGTCTCTGTAAAATGGATCTCAAATATCTGCCGCACATGGCAGTGAGGATTAAATGAGGCAATGCATGTCAAGTGCTTGCCAGTACTTGATGATATTCATGGTTATGATTGTCATTGATTAGCCAGATACCACCCCATGTGACATCTAGAAGGAACTAGGAACACTGGACTCCCAAGGTTTCTGAAAACTGCACAGGAGAAGAATTCCCAAGTGAAACAGTTCTGACTTGATTTTTTTCTATGAATTGGGAGATGATCCCCATGGCTTTATTTGAGCTCCAGGAATTCTTGTCCCAGCTGGTGGTGCAGATGGGAAAACAATGTGTGATTCTAGCCCAAGCAGCATAATGTAAGAAGGGACAGAGCTGAAGAGCATTAGGACTGAGCTGATATTTCAATGTCCAGATTTACTGGCCACACTTCTGTGAAGACAGCAATTTAGAATATGGGCTGTCAGTCCTAATTCTGCCAGATGCCACCACTACTAGCTGTGTGACCTTGGGCGAGTGACTTCACCTCTCTGAACCTGAGTTTCCTTATCTCTACCATGGGAATGATACTGGTTCCTGCCCAAATGGCTTTGGGGGATGATGAAACAGGTTAATGCCAGTGAAGATCTGAGCCCAGGATCTGGCCTACGTTAAGGCCTCCATGAACAGCCACCATATGGCCCTCTCCCCAGCCAGGAACAGCCCTTCTCACAGTAGTTTGATTGCCACGGGGCTTGGGGGTATAATTGCTTATGTGTGTGTCTTATTCAGGGCCTGGCCTGTGCTACCCATTTCCTTCAGCTCCATGCTCACTGTTACATTCAGCCGCTGCTCAGGGAATGTGTGTGGAACTGAACTGACCCCTCTCCCTTCCCAGATAAGGAACTGAGGCTCACAGAGGGGTGATGACAGGGCAGCTGACCGAGGTCATGCACTGGGTGCACTGTACTAAGGACACTGACTGAGATAGGGCTCTCAAAGGGGGCCCACACATGGGTAGAGGAGCTGGGGCCTTCCTGGGCAGTGAATTTTAATGGGTGGGGGATGGAGGGAAAGGCAAATGTAGACACCCAGAGGGGACTCCCACCAGAGATGGGTGAGACGTTGCAGGTGGCCGGAGGACCAGGGTGAGCAAGGGGAGGGGCAGGGGGAAAGAGAGTAAAATTCACCATATTACGGGTAGGATGACTCATCTGTGCCAACAAGCTGGTGAGACAAAGAGAAACTCTGGGTACAGGAAGATCAGATGGGATAACGCTTTTGAAAGTTCTTTGAAAATGGTAAATGAACCTTAGAGCAGGGTCTCTGGCTTCAAACAGACCTGGATTCAAAGTCTACTTCTGGAACTTTCTTTTGACCTTGGGCAAGTGGCTTAACCTCTTGGAGCTTTGGTTTGTTCATCTGAATGGAGCGGTCACTCTAAGGATTAAATACCATAGTGTGGATAATGTGCGTGGCCCAGAGCACATGCCATCCACGAGAGCCACAGTGATGGTGAGGAAGAAGTTCAGAGGGAGGCAGTCCTTTCTCACTGTGTTTTCCTATTCAATTCCTACCCATCCTTCAGCCTGGCCTGATTTCCCTAGACAGAAAGGCCTTTCCCTTCACACGCTTTCGACCTTATCTAAGTCTTTCCCACAGCACTTATCAGACAAAGCCTGGCACCAATTGCTATTTAATAAGCATGCCTTATCACCCCCAGTGGCCTTGGTCTTACTCATCTGTGCCCACTGTGCCCTTGACCCTCTCCAGAGAGGTGTCAGTGAATGCTTGTGGACTGGCCAGAAGGCAGAAACGGCAGCTGGGTGGTAGCTGTCTTGCTCTTGATACCAGAAAAGAGTATGCTACATGTGCTAATGAAGTACAGAGGAGAAAGGGAATTTGCAACTGCACTGAAAAAAAAATTTACAGGCTTCTTTTGATTGGTACAATTTAATTCATATATGTATTTTTATTAGCACAGTTCCCTGTTTGTTTTGTCTTCAGGTTGTGATACTAATTAAATAAATGAGGACTTCCCATATAACTCACAGGATGATAAGTCCACCTGGAATGTTTGTTAAAGAGCTGGGCAGGGAAAGTTGGCCCACCTGTAAAAAGACCTAGAGTTAGCCACCAGCAAAGACCAAAACAGATAAAAAGAAAAAGGATATACTCCCAGAGATTTGTGGATTTGAGAGCTTGCACTTACATGCCCTGTGTGACATGACGCCCCTAAGCCACAGGTTGGTCATCGCTGAAATGAAAGAAGTAGAGCTAACTTTGCAAGGACATCGAGGGGTCTAATGGCAATGTGCACAAAGCCTCGCAGTGATGACAGCTACTCTCATCATTCCTACCTGGCAATGGCACACACTTATTTTTTGGACTTAGTACACACAGCTTGAAATGAGTTGTACCTAATAAAATGACCTGTAGCTATGTCTAAGGGTAAGCCCAATCCAGTATCTCTAAAATGGATAAACCTTTCAAAATCAAGATTTTGATTTTGAGTCTACTAAACAGAAAGTAGGGTGGAAGATACAGAAAGATGATTGTCAAAGAAGAATGAGGCAGAGTGGGGTCTCAGGGAGGCTAAAGGCTTGCCTGCCAGAGTTTTCTTCAATAAGAAAGTTCAAAAACTACTTCGAACAGGCAAGTAAACCTATGCTTTGTCTGCTATTAATGATCCGGAAAAATAACCGACCAAGAAATAAAATCATTCATTTTCTAAATATTCATTGGGCTGAGAAGACTTTCCTTTCTTCCTTCTCTCTCTCTTTCCCTCCCATCCTCTCTTTCAATGGGCAGCCCACTTTCTGCCTGGTAATTTTCCAATCCAACTCTTCAGGAAAAACACCCATGGTGTTTCTCCTCACCTGTCACAGGGTAAATGTCCAGCTCCTCCGCTCCTGATCTGCAGCCAATGTAGCTGGCCTTAGAGTCATAGGCTAAAGAGCCCAGTTCTGGCAAGCCCGGTGTCCTCTCCCTGCTCTGCTTTCTCCAGGTGCAGGTGCAGTAGGAGCACGAGACACTTCAGGCCCCTTGGCTATACCATTGTGAACCCATGAGGCCATCCGTGGCTCTGGAGCCTGACTGACTGGAGTTCCAATCCGTGCTCCACCACTTGGAGCTGATGAGCCTCGAGCAAAGCGCATACCTACCACTGGGTATACTGGGGTAATACTGGAATGTCTCCTTCTGGGTCATGGTGGGGTTTAAACAAGATGCTATACCCTAGGGTTGATGCTTGGGCCAGCACAAAGTAAGCACTCCATAAATGTCCTCTGCTACTGCTCTTACACAAATGAAGGTGCCATAACACGATCAGATCAGTCTCACGCTGATGCAGGGTCCCATCCCAGGGTCTACTCTCTGTCGGTTTGGAAACATGGCAGCCCTACTCACCAGTACTGTGGCATCTTATGATATAACACTCATGAAAACAGGAGGTACAGTGGCTTCTAAAGGAGCTCATTCCAGGACAGGATCATGTTCCACCCTCTGGGCTTTCAGGGGTCCTCCACCTTGCTGCAAGGGTGGACATGTAAAGCCATGTAGGTTGTGTAAATGGGTAAATCCCGTGTGCCTAACAGGACCGGAGAGCACATGCCCAGCCTACAGGCACAGAGACCAAATAATGTTTTCAAACACTGCCAAGTCAAATAAGATTCCACAGCCCAATTCAACTGCAGGTCTAATTAAGAGATTCCTTGTTTGGGGTGCTGCTTGCAGAGGTCTTGAGTCTTGGTCCTCATCACCACTGTGTGTATGCGTGTGTAATGGCTTCATTAGGTCACAGTTCACATACCACACAAGTCACCCTTTTAAAGTGCACAACTGAGTGTTTTAAAATATATTTACAGTTGTGCAGCCATCACTACAAGCAATTTTAGAATATTTTCAGCACCCCCAAAAGAAACTCCCTACCCTTTGGTAGTTACTCCTCACTCTGCTCTCGCTCCAGCCCCTGGCATTTACTTTCTGTCTTTATGATTTGTCTATTCTGGACATTTTGCATATATGAATTCTTACAATATGTGGTCTTTTGTCACTCCCTTCTTTCATTTTCCATAATGTTTTCAAGATTCACCCATGTTATGACATTGATCAGTATTTCCTTCTTTTTTATGGCCAACTAACAATGTATCGTATGGATAGATGACATTTTGTTGACTCATTCATCTGTTGATGGGCATTTTGGTTGTTTCCAGTTTTTGGCTTACATGAGTAATGCTGCTCTGAACATTCACGTACAAGTCTTTGTAGATATATGTTTTCATTTCATTTTTGAAAGTACCTGGGAAAGGGTGGCTGGGTCATACAGTGAAGCACATATTTAGCTTTATAATAAGCCACCAAAGTGTTTTCTCAAGTGTGTATTGTACTGCTTGATATTCCCATCAGAAGTGTATGAGTGATCTAGCTGCTCTACACCCTCACAGACATTTGCTATGGTCAGTCTTTTTAGTTGTAGTTGTTTTGATAGAGGAATAGAATGGTCTATTAGTTTTAATTTGCATTTCCCTGTCCTCATTCTGAACCACCACAGTCAGCTGCCTGGCCCTGCACGGGACACAGGATGAGGAAGGGACAGTGCCAGCCCTCAAGAGGCCCCCTGTTGGCATCAAGGGCCCCAGTGACTGCATTAACCTCTGCTTCCAAGGTTGTCTCTATTGATTCCTCCAGGTAAGCAGAAAAGAGTAGATGTCTGTAGTGGAAAGTCTGCAAAATCAGACCAAGAAAGATGTTTGGGTGGGTGGGACAGGGAGCTGGGCAGGGGGTAGAGCAGAGAGCTGACTTAGCCGTTTGCAGGTTGGCTGCTGTTGTTTTTTCAGCACAGTGGAATCTCCCGGCTACTAGTCTTTTATTTCCTTTAATTAGCCTTCCCCATTGACAGTGACAGGTCAAGATTTCTAGGAAGTGTTCCAGATGACTCTGCCTGACAGACATAGATCCCAAGGAGTTCTTCATTCCTTAGGGCTGAAATGCATCCTATTTCTCATCCTTGGGGATGACTTAGGGGCTGACAAGATAGTAGTAATTCTTCTGGAGCTTTGACTTTTCATTGCCTGCTGTACTTCTAAGAAGTTTGTTATTATTATATTTTAAAGATTTCATTTATTTATTTTTAGAGAAAGGAGAAGGAAGGGAGTAAGAGAGAGAGAAACATTGATCAGTTGCCTCTTGCACGTGCCCCAACAGGGGACCAGGCCTGTAACCCAAGCCTGTGTCCGGACCAGGAATCATACCTGCGACCCTTTGCTTCGCAGAAGGACATCTAACCAACTGAGCCACGCCAGTCAAGACGTGTATTATTTGCAAAATATCTCTATCATCTGAAAAATACCTCCCTGGGAAGAATTAAACAGTTACACATTAATGCCTTTTAAAAATGCAGGCATGCATCAGCTGCTGCTAGTTCACTGACCACTGCAGACCCTTTTGGAGTCTACCTGGTAGAAAAATAAGCTACTAAAGCTTCAAGGCAAAGTTGGCTCCTTTGCAGGACACTTGGTTGTAAATTGGGCACCAACCAAGATTCCTTAAACAGCAACAACCCACACCATCACCATTTGGGGGAGGGCAAATTCCTCAGTGTGATGTGGAAATTTTAGGAGTTCAGAGCAAAGTACTCAGAAATCAATTTCTAACCTATTAAGCTTGTGGTCTCAAGTAGAAGACAGGTCTATAAAAACGTAAATGATAAAATGGCATGAAAGCTGTTGTGACAGAGAGGTGGAAAGGGGACCAGGGAAGCACAGAAGAGACAACTGTTTGGAGAATGGATTAGGGTTGTCTTGACAGAAAAGAGGACATCAAAGTTGGTTAGAAGATAACACAAGGAACAACTCACTGGTCAGAAGAGCATGCATACAGCACCAAGGCAGGTTCAGGAGACTGTGGATCCTTGAGTGAGTCTGGAGCACAGGGTGGGTGACAGAAATGGTGACAGGGAAGCTGGTGAGCACAGCAGATGACAGACCCCAAAGAATCTTGATGACTAAGATAAAGAGGGTGACCTGGTCCGAGTATATTCTTGAGAGAACACCCTAATCACCACTAGGGGAATGGATGGACAGAGCAAGGCTAGGAGTGATGGACAGAGCTACATGGCCTGTGGACGTGTGATATGCCAACTCTGTGCCAGGTACCTGCGACAGGAAGGCAGCTGACATCACTGTCGGGAGCTAGGGTTTGCTGCAGCTTGAAGGAGGGGTGTCTTTTGCACCACACATGACACCTTCCCAGTGGTGAACCAACTCAACCTTCACAACTAGAAAGGGGACCCTGTTTCTTTCTCAGCACAGTCCTGGGACACCATGTATCACTCTCATTCCAAGATGGGAAAATGGCCAGGGCTCAGCTGGGGTTGCAACAACTTGAACACTGCGGGCACCATCTCCTTGGTACCCAACCCCTCACAACCCAGTGTCCCAAGCCTGGGTTGGCAACCCAGCTCCCCTAACAGCTACACTACACCTGCGAAGGCAGGCAACCAGGGCTAGTTATAGCCCTTGCTTTTCCAGAGGAGGAAATCAAAGTACAGAGGGGGCAGAGCTTGCCAAAGCTCCCAGGACTAGGAAAGGGTAGAGTCGCTTTTGTGTGCTGCTTCTCACAAAAGGTCAGGGAGATGAACACGGTGCCTTTGCTGTACATGCATTTTCTTACTTTAATTCCCATGACTACTCCCATTTTGTAGATGAGGAAACGGAGGCTCCAAACAAGGAGACTACGTGTAGTAAGAGGCCTGTCCCTCTGATGCCTGGCAGATACCCCAAGCTGCCTTCCCAACTCTGAAAATAGACTTGGATCAAAATCCTTTTCTACAGGCCTGCTTTGCTAAGCAAGGACTGATGGAGACACAGGTCTCTGGAGATGGTAATACTTTCCTCATTGACACGGCAAATCACTTGCAAAATACCACGGTATTAAGAAGGATTTTTGCAACAGAGCTCTTGTGACAAGACAAAGAGGCCAGAGTGCTTTGGGACTTGTGCTTTTTAAAAACAATAATTTTTTCTCTTTTTGACAAATAATTCAGATCCTGGGCAAGCATCAGGCAGCCAGGGCTCATTGCCCTCCCCATCCCCCCGCCCTGGGAGCAACACCCACTTCTTCCGGGACCCAGGAGCAAGCTGCCTGCCTGCTATCTCCCGGGCCTCGGCTCCCTGAGCCGCCCCAGGTACCCGGAGTTTGTTTTATGGATGGGTCTGTCGTGAGTCAATATGATAATGTTTCCTGTGAGAACTTTATTTCCCTGCATTGTTTGCAAAGTCTCCGTGTGTGTGTCTGAGCACGTACTCCTAATCACTGTGCCCTGGTTACAGGACACCCCTGGGGGTGGAGGCAGGGGCCCAAGGGGACCAGACATGGGTTTTTACCGTCCCCTCTGGTGGCAAGGAGCGGTGGGGTGACTCACATGCTTAGGTCTCTCCTCTAGTCTGTGGTGGGCTGGCTCTCTTCTTCAGGAAAGTCACTGAAATCAGTCACCTCCATCTCAGACAGACTTATTGTGAGCCCAGGTCACATCAGCTGCACCCACCCCAAAGGCCTCCCTGCACTCATGGCCCTCCGGGGACATCTGGAACACTTCTGAACTGTCTCTGTAGGGCAGGAGAAGGCCCTGTCTTTTAGGTCCTGGATTTGCAGATTGGGAAACCCAGAGAGGTTACATGACTTGTTGAAACTGAAACGACCAGTGAAGAGACACCTGGCACAACAAGAAAGCAGGGCCTTTGGAGCTAGCTGGTCCTGGGTTCAAATCCCAAGTTTGCCACTTGTCACTGGGCAAGTCACTTTGTCAGTCTCAATTGCCTCAACTGCCAAATAGGGCTAATAATAACTCACCGACAAGCTGACAACATTGAACAGAACAAGAATGTAGACCCACAACATGGGCCACACAAGGAGTTCATACAGTATTCTTTCTTTCCCTCTTTCCCCTGAAGTACAACTTGGAGCCAAGGGAGTGGGGACCAAATGCCCTGGGAGAGGGCCGGGTAGGACCTCAGACCACCAGCACACCTTGCTCAGAACGGTTCTCCTCGGACCATTTAGTCAAAGCCTCCTGAGGTTTCCAGAACAGAAAGGAAATGGCCCTGGTGCTAAGAGATGGCTATCAGTATAAGTCAATAGCTTAGCCAAGAGTTTTAAAAGAACAAGAAAGAAAAAAGAAAAAACCATAAGTTGCCCCAGCTTTCCTTAGCTTCTTACCCCATTGCTCAATTCTTTTTCTGCGCCCTGCCCGCTGTGGCACTCAGGGGTAGACCCTAAATGCGTAGTTCTGAGCTTACCTGCCTTGGTGACACCTCCCTTAATTCTTTCAACTCTCATTTCCACCTTTTGCCGTTATGGAACTTTCCAGTGAGCACTGGTTGCTCTAATCTGCCTAGCATTTATCTCCTCTTTCAGAATCAGAACCCGCTTTTGGTTTTGAGGCCCCTTCACTAAATGCAGTCTTTAGAGACTGTCAACAGAAGTGCCCTACTGTTTTCAGCCAAGCGAGGGCACAGGACCCCACCCATGCCGCCCAGAGGCCCTTCTCCTAGATCTGAATCTGGAGGGCAATAACACAAGGATGGAAAATGTTTAGAGCTGATTCATCCCATAGAGATTTTCTAGACAGGGGAGCAGGGTCTGCTGCCCAGACCCTGGGAGACGTTTTGATCCCTGCTTCTCACGGCATGATCTGTGAGCCCTCCGCCCCATACTTTCCCAGTACATTTTGTTTGCACTGAAGTTACAGTTGTTTTTTTGTTGCTTGCACCTGAAGCATCCTAAGTAATACACGGTGTGTGTAAAAGCATGGATATCTTGCTTTCTCAACCAACTTCTCTCACGAGCAGGTGCTAAGCCACTTATTCATTCACCCATTTATTTATTCAACAGACCCTTACCAAGTACCCACTCTGCCCCATGTCTGTGCTGGGAGTTGGGAGTTCAGAAATGAAGACACAGTAGTTGCCTCCAAGCAGCCCAAAGTCTGGTATATTGGAATACCCTTGTAAAAAATGTACAAGTCATGCCTTCACTCATTCAGCAAATGTTCAGGTACTCTCTGTGGGCCAGCTGCTGTGCTGGGCCTGGGCTGACAGTGTAGAAGATGGAATCCCTGTCCATATATAATCCACAGCAACTGCATAAACCAAGTACAAGAAATGAACTCAGAATTCCAGGAGATCCAAGTCTGAACGTCACCCAGCCCATTGGTTTTCAAACAACATGCTCGGGTCCTGGGGGTGCATACCGATGTTTCATAAAATGTTCTATAAATTACAGGTTTATTGAGGTATAATTTACACACCATAAAACACACTCATTCAAAAATGTTTAGAAAATATATGCTGTTGTGTAAGCATCAGCACAACCCAGTTTTAAAATGTTTCATCACCTTACAAAGTTCTTGTGTATCTGTCTGCAGTCAACCCCTGCTTCAGACATGTTTAGACACACATTGGAAAGAGTTCTGGCTTTGAAGCTGAGGGGAAAAAAAAAAGCTAGTGCAAAATTTAAAAACCAGTGATCTACTCTAACACTCTCATGCTACAGATGGGGAAATGAAGGTCTGGAGAGGAGAAAGGGCCAGCTGAGGACATGTCCTGAGCCAGGAGCATTGCTAAGATTTAACTCCAGAGCAGCCTGATTTCAAGGCCCATGTTCTTTCCATTCATGGGAGGCAGTACAAGTAGTGAAGGGTCCAGGAGTCATACAGTGTGAACTCAAATCCTGGCTCCACCATTAATAAGCTGTGTAGCCATGGGCAAGTTTAGCCTTTCTGGGCCTCAGTTTCTTCACTGGCAAATGTGGAGAGGAATAATGCCTATCTCAGAGGTTTGGTGTGTGGATTCTATGAGATCATGTCTATAAGGCACTCAGCACGCGCAGGACAGGATGCAGAGTAAGTATTCAGGGAAAGTTGGCTAATTATGATCATTTCACCACATTGTTGTCTCCCAGTTTGCCCTCAGAAATTTGGAAGTGAAAAAGGCAGTGATTAAACAAAATCAGTCCAGGCCCCCAATGGAAATGCATGTACAGAGGCAGCTTTCTAAGAATGTGGTGCAATATCCCACCCTGGGGCATCATCACCCTGGTTGGCAGATGGAGCAACTGCCGGGAGCTTGCTCAAGCTGCCTCGCCTCGGACGCAGCCGGGAGACACAACGGCTGCTGTTCCTTCCTCCCCAGTTTCAGCATTTCCCAACAAGCCCACAACAGAAGCATTGCATCAGCATCCTGAGAGCCTGGCTCCCTTCCCCTCCCACCCAGAGGAGCCAGATGTGTGATTCTGGAGGACAGTCGGGTGGAACCCAGCCCTGCCCTCCTGCCCTGGCCCAGCCAGCACTTCTCAGCCACCTATGAAGCATCCGAGCTGCATGGAGATGGGGCAGGGCACCCAGGAAGGAAGATGACTTATCACAAGGCCTCATGCTTTATGCTGTTATCTCTGTCAGCCTAAGAAGGAAACTATTAATATCATACCCCTTGACAGTTGAGGAAATTGAAATTCAGAGAAAGGGGGTGTGTACCCTGGTAGGGAGTTCCAAAAAACATGCAGACCCAAGAAACGAGAGGTGGGATTAGGTCCAGGTAATGCTGCTTCTATGAAGCAGCGTTTTGTATGTGTGTGTTTTAGCACACACACACACACCAGACACATTTAGACTCACATTGGAAAGACTTCTGCCTTTGAGGCTGAGTAAATACGGCTTTGGGCAAGTTACTGAACCTGAGACCGCATTTGGGGGAAAGTGCTGCCTGACTGGCTAGGTTGTCACAGACATTAGAGGTCCTGTATGGAGAATGCGCCCAGCAAGGTGTCTAGGGATCTGCGGAGCTCCTGAGCACAGGATTCAAGGACTCATTGGCAGAACAACACCGCAATCCCACCAAGTTCCAGTCCATGTGAGGGACAGACAAAACCCTGCAGTAATCTAAATTCGACTTTGATGAGGATTAGAATAAATGGGGGAATGAAGGAGGGCTCCGGCCTTGAAGGATGAACGGCTGTTGACAGCTGGAGAAGGCTGCGGGGGTCTCGTGGAGCTGTAAGTCAGGGTGGAGAAAGGGGAGGTGGGAGGTGAGAGAGGAGGATGGAAAAGCCAGCTGAAGTCAGACTGTGAGAGTCTTGACTGGAGATTTCTAACTTTATCGTGTGGGTCAGAAGGAGCCATTGAAGGTGTTTGAAGAGGGGACAGTCCCAAGCATAGGGGCCTGGATCTGACGGCAGCTACACTGGAGTTAACGGGGAAGGTGGGTCTCCTTTAGGCCCCTTGCCTGGGCTCCCTGACCGAATGGAAGAGCAAACACCAACTGAGTGCTTGCTCTGTGCTAGACACCTGTTGAATTTAGAAATGACTTAAATGCATTGTGCTGCTTTAATAAGGTGATTACTCAGTTCCCAGAGAGCGGGTGATAATGTGGGGAGTGAGGAGCACTGCTGCACCCCCAAAACTAACGAGAGGTCCCAGCCCCAGCCCAGAAAGAAGTAGAAGTGCCATAGGACAGTCAGAGGAACAGTCAAGTTCAGTAGTTGGGGGCTATTTTGTCTAGGGACAGAAGCCACTCTCTTACAGTTCCTAATGATGATACTGGCAGTGAGAGAAAGTCACCAGAGGTCTGGACACCCTGTTTGCCAAGGCAGGAAATTGCTCATTTTTATCACTAGAGTGAATGAATATGCAGTGAGCACATATAAAAAAATAGTGATAGACACAGTTCCTTCCTCTGGGTACCCCTTGGGCTATCTGGGACAGCCTGTATTATGCTCCAGCTAAACCAGATCAATTGGGTGAAGGCACAGGTGGGACTGGGCACTGAAAAGGCCACTCTTCGGCTCTTGAAGCCAGTGGGTAAGCCGTCGTGCACTCATCGTCCACCTCACTCACACACTTTGAGGCCCCCACCCTCACCTCTTTACCACCTGGTACCACGTCATGTTACACGATGCTGTTGCCACTAACCAGGAAACTGGCCACCAGCCTTGGGCTTCACCATAATCTAGCTGTGGAAGATGATGCTGAAATTCTCCCTGGTTTTCCCCATTGTTCCATAAACATCAGGTTTACCCTTAAGCTTGGGCTGACACTTACTGCTCTGGCCATACAGACACATCCTGGGAGGGGCCTCTCTGTTACATTGGTGGCAATAAGCTTTGGGGATGCAGGTGCACTGTCCAACTTCATAACTCTCAATCAAGAGTTACTCCTGCTTAGCGCCGGCTGCTTTTTTCTGGGTACTGCCAAGGTCAGATGCAGACTTGATCTCATGGCATTCAAACACCAGCCAAACCCAGCTTGTGTATTAATGGCCTCTGTCACCCCCAACCAGAGACCCCAAGATCCGTGATCTTGCAGCCTTAGGAGTTCAAAAGAGGATGAGGCCACAGAAGGCTGGGATAATCAGGAAAATGAACCCAGAGGAGAAGAACAGCTTGAGTAGGAGAGAAATTATGAAGAGAAAGAATGGAAAAGGTTACAAAAGAGTGTGTTTGCACTTCTGTTTAGTGCTGGAGTATGCCATTGGCGGATAATTTGTTGGCATTTTAATTCCTGACTTGTTCTTGCCAAGGTAAGAGACTCCAGGAAGTAAGAGACGTGTCATCGCTTTCCCTCCACATCAGCCTTCTCCCAGAAAGAACTTACCAGCCTTTCCCCCCCTAAAGCCTGTGCTCCCAGAGGTGAGGGCAATGGATAGTTCTGGATGAAGAAGGGTTCAAGGGTCAGAGGGAACAAAAGTAGAAAAGAAAGGGCTGTGTCCACTGACTCAGGTTGAGGGGGCTAAGGGGTGACCTGGAGGTGGTTGAGCCACCGACGGGTGAATTGGCACAAAGGCTCATGGGCATAGACAGTGGAGACGTGATCTGCGATCTTGCTCAGCTTGTCGGGGTGCAGCCCCCTGCCCCCGAGTGGCCAGTAGGCACCGCAGAGGCAGCCACGAGAGACTGATGATTAGAAGCTCTTCTCCAGCTTTCTAGATTGTCCCCACCCTGAAGCCATACTCATCTGATTCAGAAAAACAATTCACTTCTAAATTCAAGTGCTGTGACAATGTCATACCTCATTCTATAGGCATAGAAAACTTGGTTAAGATTTCTTAAGAAATCATTTCGGAGAATTTGAACTGGGCAAAATAACCTTTGGACTGGGCCAAACCAACATGGTTTTAGTGTGTCAAACTAAGAGGGAGGCAGGCATCCCACCACAGGACCATTGATTATGGACACTCTTCATGCAGATAGAATCTTGCTAAGGAATAACACCACTTGTCAGCACCAATAGACATTTCTCTCCTCTATTCATGTCATCATTTCCCTTCCTTTTCTCATAAAAACCCATTGCCTTTATCCTATAATTGGAGTACAGTCCCAGTTGCTGTCTGAATCTTCGGTGCCCCTGAATTGCAGTTCTATGGTATCAAATAAATGCTCGTTGCCTTTCAAGGTAGAGGAGGAGGAGGGATAGGAGGAGGAGGAAGAGGAAGAGGAGGAAGAAATCACCACCCGGTGTCAGCAGTGGTGGCGATATTGGTTTTGTCCTTGTGTCATCCAGTTTGCGCTAGGTCCATAATGAACAGGAATTGTTTTTGTCATAACATTTTTTTAAAGATGATGAAACAGGTTTCCAAACAGCATTTTGGTTAATAAATGTATGTATGTATCCACTTAGACCAAAAGCTTGGGAGATATTAATGGCACTTGTTTCTTTGTGGTCAGGTTGCAGGTGATTCTTAATTTCTCATTTTAAAATGCATGGAGAATTTCACTCTCTATTGACTATGTGTTTTTCTATATTAAAATGAATTGCACAGTCAAGAAAAAGATAAATGAAATGTTTTAAAAAGGGGAGGTAGGGAACCACTCTCTTCACCCTCACACCAGCTCTTCCTGGATAAATGAGAAGAAGAAAGGACATTCAGGTGAGGGGTGGTCTAAGCAAGGGCCTGGGGGGATATGGAGTCCAGCTGGGCCTGAGCTGAGAACAGTCCCCCTGGGAGCCTGTGTTGAGCAATGAGGTTGGGCCAGGCATGGAGAGAGGGACCAGATTCCAAAGACTGTCCATCAAACCCTCATCTGTCCCCACATTATCATTACATCATTGGTGAAAGCATCCTTATCTACCCTTGCAAAGTATACAGCCCCAAGCCCTGATAAGTGCAGGGTGGGCCTCTCTTGCATCATCCAATGTGAGTCTGGACTGTGATTCATTCAGCAGGCATTCATAGGCCTTGGGATACAAAGATGAATGTGGTAAGTTTGATGGAAGGAGCATGTGCTTCTTGAGACAGACCTGGGGTAGAATACCTGTGTCATGTCTTTGTGGCTGTGCAGCTTTAAGTAAACTACTTAACCTCTCTGGCCTTTAGTTCACTTCTCTGTAAGAATATGTGAATGCCACCTACCCTGAAGGGGGTTGTCACCAAGGTTAAATGGGGGTGACATAATATACAAAGTCCCTAGCATGGAGATCGGTACATAATAGATGCTCAACAGAGGTCCTAATCCACTGTCTTTCTCTTGAGTCTCTTGCAATTATCTAATCAGAGCCAGAGGGGAGAGGCAGCTGGACAAAAGGATATTTACTCAACAGCAGTCATAATGATGGCAACAATAATGATGATGATCCTACATTTACTAAGCATTTATTTTCTGTCTTTCCCTGTGCTAAGGGCATGAACAGCATTTCATTCTCTTAACTACCCCCAAAAGGATGGTGTTACCATTCCTATTTTTTTAAGTTTATTTTTCATTGTTGTTTTCCATTACCATTTAGATCCTTTATACCCCCTCCTCCTACCCCACAATCTCCTCTCTGTTGTCCATGTCCATGAGTCCTTTTTCCTGTTTGATCACCATTTCTATTTTACAGAAAAGAATCTAGAAGATCAAAGAGGCTGAGTAATTTGTCCAGTGCCACACAAGTAGAAAGTAGCAGAGGTAAACTTGACACTAGATTTATCTTGCTATTGACCATGAGACTATATTCTTCTCTAATCGGATAAATGCCTACATAGAAGTCTGCCCAGGGTGTTAAAGGAACACAGAAGTGAGCACATGGTGAAGAGGGCCAGAGGAATCAAGGGCAGATTATCAGAGGTGGTGAAATTTGTGTGGGGCCTTGAACCACCTGTTGCAGTTCGTCAGTCCCCGAGTTCAGGAGATGCAAAGCAAGATGGTTATTGTACTATCTTAAGGGTTCCAGGCTCACATGGACCTCAAGGTCCCTACTACTAAGCCCCTAGTTTCCCATTCGCCTTCCAGAATAGTGGCTTAAATTGTTAGAAAAACAGCCACTGGAGTGACGAGTGTTTACTAGGTGCTTCCAACACCAGGCACCTCAGAGACATCAGCTCCTTGAATTCTCACAGTGGCCAGCAGCTTGGAGATTCTCACCCTATGTTAGGTATGAGGAGATTGAAACTCATACAGGCCAAGGGACTTGCCTGAAGCCACAGGACTTGCAAGTGGCAGATCAGGACTTGAATGCAGGTCTGTCAGGCACCTGGCCCCATGTTTAACCCCGGGCTACACTGCAAATCTGGACAGTTGTTGGAAGAGGTATCCTGCTGTGAACACAAAGAAAAGGCTTCCCACCCAGCCATGCATTCTCAGTGCAGACAGCCCATTTTTAGAATGGAGGTGGCAGTCTGGGGTGGAGGGGTTTGAAAGTCGTATAGCCCTGAGTTCCAATTCTGCCTTGGGCACTTAGTAACTCTGTGAACTTTGGGGTCATTTCTCCTTTCTGGGCCTCAGTTTCCTCATCTGCAAGGGGAAGTGATGATACCTCCCCAGCTTAGAAATGCTATGAAAATATGAAATAATGTGTTTTCCATGCCTGTTCTGTGGCTGTCAGTCAATGGATACCCAAGAAAAGCTTGTTATGTTTGTATCTAAGGAGCCCAGCATTGTTTATCAGGGCGGTCGACTGGCAAACCCTTGACCCAAACCATTGCACAACACTGGTCCTGATCATATGAGCCTTTGCACCAGAGCTCAGGTCCCCTGAGTCCCCATGGCCTTATCCTAAGATGCTGAGCCCCATGAGTGTGGCAATAATCATCTCACGTGGCGGCTACCCTTCTTGCAATGGGGAGTGTGGAGACAGCCAAGACCTCAACAGTGTCACCACCGTGTGCTCCGTCCCAGAGCGGGCCCGCTCTACTTTGGGATTGCTAAACATGGCCCTGTGTCCCTGGCACCATTCGGAAAGCTCATGCCCGGGCTGGAGATAGAAACGGTCCCCAGAGCCCATGAAGGGGCACAGATGTCAGGCCCCACCTTCTCTTCCACTTGTATAGCTTCTATCCTGGAAGACCATGACCTTAATGGACAATTCTGTAACTATCAATTTGGCTGTAAGTGTCAGAGTGGCTGGGGTTCAAATCTAGGTTCCACCAATATTTAGCTCTGTGACTATGAGCAGCTTACTTCCCTTCTCTGACACCCAGTTTCCTCATCTGTAAAATGGGGTTTATCATTCCTACAGTTCAGGGTTGCTCAGATTAAATGGCATGATGGATGTGAAGGTTCCAGAACAAGGCCTGGCTTAAAGTGGGTACTGAGTATGTGTTAGTTTTCTAACCCCTATGAAAAGGGGTTTCATAACCCCTTTTCTCTCTGGACTTCAGTGTTTCGCACCCAACATGAGAACAGATGGCCTCTCGGGACCCTTCCAGCTCTTATAGCCTCCAGGCTTGACCCAAACTGGAATAACAGTCTTGTGTGGTGCTAGCCATTGGGCAGGAAATAGGCAGAATCAGCTCAATGTCACTTGGCCACTTGGCTAGAGGCTCAGAACAAGCCACAGAGAGGCCTAGGGCTTCTTGCTTCTAGCTTCCAAGCAGTACGGAATGTTCCCTTACAAGATCACAATAGAGGTTTAGCTGGCTATCTGTCTGCTTGAGGGTGACTGGATACTCTCCTGAGCCACTTTTAGCTACCATGCCTATTCAATTTCTGGTTCTCTTGAGCACCAACTTGTATGAGCCTCTCCTATTCAGTCTCTGTAGTAACCTTCCAAAAATAAGATAAGTTCTTGGGTGAAGGTGCTGTGGGTCAGGCCTTGCTAGGGCACAGTCAACACTGACCAAACACTAATGAGTTGCCTGTACATGCCAGTCTCTGTGTTAACACTTGGCCCCCAGTAATACTAGCCTCTTGGTATTTATGCCCTTGAGAAGTCTCTCCTACGGTAAATAGGGCTGACCTGTGGGACCAACAAGATCTTGTGAAAATGATGAAATGTGATTTCCAAGGCTAGGTCATAAAAGCATTGTGGATTCCGCCTTGCTGTTCTGAGTCACTCAGTCTGGGGAAAGCCTGCTGTCCTGTCGTGATGGCACTCAAGCGGGGAGGCCTATTAGCAAGGAGCTGGGGCCCCCTGTCAATGACCATGTGAGTGGGCCACCTTGGAAGCACATTCCATGGCTCCAACCAAGTCTTGAGATGATGCAGCCCAGCTGACATATTATTTATTCATTTTTAAATCATTTCTTATTTTTTAATTACAGTTGACACACAATATAATATTAGTTTCAGGTATATGCCCCAAAGATTAGACATTATATAACTTACTAAGTGATTATCCTGACATATCTCATACCTGTCTCACACCACACATAGTTATTAGAATATTATTGACTATATCCCCTATGCTGTACTTTACATCCCTATGATGTTTCTGTAACTATCAATTTGTACTTCTTAATCCCTTTGCTTTTTCACCCTGTCCCATCTCTCTCCCATCTGGCAACTGTCAAAATGTTCTCTGTGTCTATGAGCCTCTGTCTGTTCTGCTTATTTATTTTGGTTTTTAGATTTAATTGTTGATAGATATGTATTTATTACCATTTTATTGTTCATATATTTGATCACATCTTCTTCCTCTTCTTCTTAAAGAAGACTCTTTAGCATTTTGTATAATACTGGTTTGCTGATGATGAGCTCCTTTAGCTTTTTCTTGTCTGGGAGGCTCTTTATCAGCCCTTTGATTTTAAATGATAGCTTTGCTGGGTAGAGCAATCTTGGCTGTAGGTCCTTGCTTTTATCACTTTGAATATTTCTTGCCAATCTCTTCTGGCCTTCAAAGTTTCTTTTGAGAAATCAGCTGACAATCTTCTGGGGGCTCCCTTGTAGGTAACTGCTTTTCTCTTGATACTTTTATGATTCTTTGTCTTTAACCTTTTGCATTTTAATTATGATTATGTCTTGGGGTGGGCCTCTTTAGGTTTGTCTTGTTTGGGCTTCTCTGCACATTCTGGATGAGTATGTCTATTTTCTTCACCAGGTTATAGAAGGTTTCTGTCATCACTTATTCAAATAGGTTTTCAATTTCTTGATCTCTCTCTTCTCCTATTGGTACCTCCTTGATGCAAATGTTGGTACACTTGAGGATCCTTACATCATCCTTATTTTTTTTTTTGATTATTTCTTCTTTTTGCTGTTCTCACTCAGTGTCTTTTGCTTCCTTATATACCAAATTGCTGATTTCATTCTTGGCTTCCTCTACTCTACTGTTGATTTCCCTTTAAATTATTCTTTATTTTAGTTAGTATGTCCTTGATTTCTGACTGGTTCTTTTTACAGTTTCCACGTCCTTTTTTATGCTGTTGAAGTTCTCACTAAATTTATTGAGCATCCTTATAACTAGTCTTTTGAACTCTGTATCTAGTAGATTGCTTGTCTCCATTTTGTTCAGTTCTTTTTCTGGAGTTTTGTTTTGTTTTTTTTGGGGGGGGCTTATTTCCTTGTCTCCTCATTTAGACAGCCTCCCTGTGTTTGTTTTTATGTTTTAGGTAAAGCTGTTAAATCTCCTGGACTTGGTAGAGTGGCCTAATGTAGTGGGTGTCCTGTAGGGGTCCATTGGCACAGGCTCCCTGTCCACCTGAGCTTGGCATTCCAGGTGTGCCCCTCAACCCCCAGTGTGGGCTGTATATATCCTTTTGTTATAGTTGAGCCTTGGTTGCTGTTGGTATGTCAATGGAAGGGATTTACTCCCAAGCCGATAAGCTACAAGTACAGACTGCAACCACTGACTCTGATCACTGTGGAGTATCAGCTGTGCAGGAATAGGACTTACTTCAGCAGAGCTCTGGTGCCCGCTGAGTCTGCCTCTTGAGTGTGTCACTTGTGGAGGTGTTTGGGTGGCACTTCAATGTGGTCTAAAGCTGTCCACTGGGTGTGATGGCTTTGGGGCATCTGGGAGTGCAGGCCAAGGTCAGCCACCACCTGTGTTCTGCCTGGCATGAGCTACCAAGAGGTCTTCAGATGGCTGCTACTTATACTAGGCTTGGAGGTGCCCAGGTTAGGCCAAGCCATGAACCAAGGCCAGCTGCCACTAAGGCCAGGCCTGGGGCCACTTAGTGAGGGGAAAATGGGGCACTCTGAGGATAGATGCTACTTGTTTCAGAGATTTTAGGAAAGTCTGAAGCATGACCCAAGACAGGCTATTTGTATGGAAAAGCCACTGGAAACAGCTTGGGTAAACCTGCAAGTTAGTAGGGTGGAGTCTCAGGGATTCACCAGGGCAGGGCAAACAGTGATAGCCAGGTTGATGGAGACTCAGATATGGTACTGCCTGACAGCTCTGTTCAGAGAGGGAGCAGGAAAGGAACAATAGCCTCTGCTAGCACTTCTGTCTTGGAGAAAGCTGCCCCTCTAGCCCTCTCCCTGATGCAGACAATTCAGTTCCTCCCTGTATATCCCTGGTGCCCTTTGATCTGCTGTCCTAGCATTGCAGCTCAGGGGGAGTGAGTTTGAGTAAGTTCATGCTTGATCCCTCTGAGAGGAACACTTGGGACTCCAGCGTCCCTTTGTCTCACTCAGCCACAGTTGCTGCAGGTTTTTACAGCCAGGAGTTGTGGGGACTTCTTTTCTTGACACTGGGATGTGGGTCCTGGTGTGGGAATGGGATCCCTCAGTCCTCAGAGGTGATCTCCGCAGCCAAGATATATCTCCTGATATTTATTTACCACATGTGGGTATGGGACCAGCCCATTCTGCATCACCACCACCCATAGCAGTCTCCATATGGCTTCTTCTACATATCCTTAGATGTAAGACTTCTGTTCAACTAGATTTCAGGCAGTTCTGAATGATGATTGTTCTGTAGTTTAGTTGTAATTTTGATGTGGTTGTGAGAGGATGTGAGTACCACATTTACCTACACTGCTATCTTGACCAGAAGCCTCATCTGACATCTTGATGCCACTTCATGAGACACTCAGAGCCAAAGCCTTCCAGCTAAGCCACCTCCAAACTTCTGACCCACAGACACTGTATGAGATAATAAATCATTATCATTGTTTTTGTCCACCAGATTTTGGGATAATTTGTTATGCAGGAGGAGATAACTGATATACTCAGAGTACAAAATGATGTATCAACATAATTAACCACTCATTCCCTCTTCTGAGGGACTCTGGCATGCTCATGACCCCCAGTGCCTAAAACACATTTCATTCTGCATGGAAGTTTCCCAAATTGTGATTTACTACCTATGTCTTTATTACCCAGAAGCACCTGGGATGTTTGCATATAGTATCAATTGTTGGGGTCCACAATGACCATGTTGAGATGTTCTCAGTAACATTGAGAACACTGCTTGAAATAGTTCCCTAACCCTGGTTGGGTAGCTCAGTTGGTGAGAAACTTGTCCTGATACATCAAGGTTGCAGGTTTGATTCCCAGTCAGTGCACATAAAAGAATCAACCAATGACTACGCAAATAAATGGAACAATAAATTGATGTTTCTCTCCCTTTCTCTTCTTTCTTTGTAAAATCAATAAATAATTTTTTTAAAGAAATTGTGCCCTGACAGATGTGGCTCAGTGGATTGGGCATTGTCCTACAAACTGAAATGTTGCTGATCTGATTCCCAGTCAGGGCACATGCCTGGGTTGTGGGCCAGGTCCCTGGTTGGGGGTATGCAAGAGGCAAGCAATTGATGTTTCTCTCACACATGGATGTTTCTCTCCCTCTCTTTCTCCCTTCCTCCCCCTCTCTCTAAAAATAAATAAATAAAACCTTAAAAAGAAATAGTTTCTCAGCATGAGGATGAAGGGTTCCAACACACTTTCAAGAGTTGCTGAGTTATCAGATGTACTGGCCACCTTCCATTTGCCTCTCGAGGTACACACTCCACCTTTCTCCTCAATGCTTTACACCCTGGAGGCTGATCTGAATGGTTTACTTCAACAAACCATTGGTTTGTTGGCCTGCTTCAGTCAGTGGGACACATGTAAGAGACCAGAGGGAGAAGGAGAGAAGAATCTGGGGCTCATTCCCCTGCTTCCCTCCCTCTGGGGTCCCCATGAGCTGGCTTCCTTTCTGGACCAAGGCCATTGTTCTTGTCAGGCCATGTACTTTCCACAGCTCTCTCTCCAGGTTCTGGTGACTGATATTCCCCTTTGTCACTATGACTAGCCCTGGGTTTTGCCCTATCCCTGTGGTTTCTCTACATCCAGCCCACACCTTTGTAAAATAATCTCTTTATTAAACTCTCTTCAAATTACCCAATCTGAGTGTGCCTGCTGTTTCCTGGTGGGAACCTGGCACAATTCTCTATGTCACAGGTGGCAAACACAGGTGGCTGAATCTAGCCCTCCACCTTGTTTTATCTGCCCAGCACCTAGTTTCTATCCAGCAGCAGTGCTAAGCTCCTTGACTCTAGTTAAGGAGTAGTTACGTTTATACAGTCCTAAAATTACATTTGGCCCTTTGAAGGCAACCACCAGGCTGATGTGGTCTCCAGTGAAAATGAGTTTAATAGCCCTGCTCTATGTGCTCCATGCCTTATTGCGGATGGAATAAATTACATTTCCTTCTTGTGACCATAGTGGTCACAAGGTATTTGCTCTTCCAGAATCCATTTCCTTTCTCCCTGATTTTTGTTTGAAGATGTTCTCACCTTCCCAACATGGTGGAGGTAGGGCCCCATCCCCTGCTTCAGGGTGTGTGTGTGATGTAGGGAGAAGCCCATTGGCTTTTTGCATTTCTCTAGAAAAAGTGATTGGTTAGGTGGTATATCATGTGACTTTGATTGGACCAATCAGATATGAGGAGGCCCTAGTTTGGGGCTACCTAGACTTCTATGGGGGTCAGAACTTCATCAGTAGAAGTACAGTGTGGGGAATTGCTCCCTCCCTTCTCTGCTGAGTTAAAGATGGTGTGCCCTTGGGCAAATGACAGCAACTTTGAGCTTCACTTTTCTTAAAAAGGGGCATGAGAATTTTATAAGAGCCTCACTGGATTCTTGGAAGACTAAACTGGAGAATTCATAAGAATTTGGAAGTGATTTTATTAAACAGCTCTTTTATATTTTACCCAGAGGTCTCTTCTTTCCTAGGATAATTCAGTGGAGCTGGAAAGGGAAGAGATTTAAGTGACAGCCTCCTGCAGTGCTTGGAATTGCCCCTCCCTTTACTGAAGGCTTTGTTACCCAATTGGACTGTTTGATCCCAATTCCCAGGCTTCTCAGTTTCCCAAAGGGGCTGGCTTTGGGTGGGTCCACTCCACTGGCTCACCTGAGGTGCCCAGGCATATCTGAATCACACCTCCCCCGAATCCACATACATTATTACCAAAACTAGATTTTCCCATATTTTCAATAGGCAGGATCTCTGAGGAGAGTGGGAACTGGACCTGCAAGATGTTCTACTGTGGATGGGCTTTAAGGGCTGGCTTTGGCTGGCTGGAGAGTGGGAGCTGGGTGCAGCCTGATTGGTGTTCTTCTGGTCTAATCTGTGAGTCCTTGATGCAGAGATGCCCCCAGCAACCTCTGCAAACAGCCATCTGGTTATAGCCAGGTCTGGAACACCAAATGAAGCAGGACAAGGAGACCTGAAGGACCTTGCTCCTCAGGTGTCTGAAATATACCCCCATTAGAGTTTCATTTCTTGGGGTTAAACATTGCTCTATTCAGATTTCCCTTTTAAAAATGCAAATGTTGGAAAAATAAGAGGCCTTTTAGGATTTGAATTCTGTCTCATTTCCCACTATTCTTTCCCATGAGCCCAGTGTCCCATCCCCAGTGAACTACTTAGTGTTTCCAGAACAAGTCCATGCTTAGCCATACTTTTGTGCCCTCACCTCTACCCCTCCTCTGCCTGGAATACCTTTCCACACTTTCTCCACTGATGGACTCCTATTGGACTTTTAAGATTCAGCTTAGTGGTTGTCTCCTCCATCCCCGAGGCTGAGTTAGGGGCTCTCCTTTTTCTATCCATGGCATCCTGGACCAAGTTGCATCGTTGCCTATATCACTCTGATAACTGTTGGTTTACTTGCCTGTCTCCCTCAGTAGACAGTGCATTTCTTTCTTTTTTCTTTTTTATTGATTTGAGTGAGAGAGAAATTGATTTGTTGTTCCACTTATTTATGCATTCATTGGTTGATTCTTGTATGTGCCCTGACTAGGGATTGAACCTGTAACTTTGGCTCATCGGGACAATTCTCTAACCAACTGAGCTACTTGGCCAGGGCTGATAGTGCATTTCTTTTGGCAGACTCCATGACGGGGTCTCCCCCAGTGTCCCTAGCACCCAGGACCTGATATACAGTTGGTGCTCAGGACATCCTCACTGACTCCAGGGTGTCCAACCTGTGGCCCTCAGGCCGTGTGCATCCCAGGATGGCTATGGATGCAGCCAAACAGAAAATCATATTTACTTAAAACACTCTGAGATTTTTTTGTGATTATGTGTTGCAGTGTATTTAATGTTTGGCCCAAGACAACTTTTCTTCTTCCAGTGTGGCCCAGAGATGCCAAAATGTTGGACACCCCTGTATGTGTGATGGCACTGTCCTAACTCTGGCTGCTGTTATTGCTACTCTGGTGTCTGAGTTTGGGCTCCCCCAAGCAGACCTTGAGCAAGGATCTGAGTGTAAGCATTTTATTGGGAAGGTGAAGAGGACACCAGCAGGGGAGTGAGAAAGTGAGATCTAGAAGAGAATACAGCCAAAAAATATGTGTTCTCAAACTGGTTACCACTATGGGAAACTGGACCTTAATCCCACCAGAAACTATGGGAATCAGTATAGATGGTACCCTATCTGGGGACTGAGGGAGCTGTGGTGTTTACCCCATTCCCATCATCCTTGACTGAGGGCTGCTCCTGGGGGAACATTAAGAGGCTAGCAACCCAATCAGGCAAAGGCAAGGCAGGGGCTGCCAGCTAAAGTCAGGCCATGAGCACTCAAGTGGCAAAGGTGAGGGGTGTGGGTGGGACTGCAATAGCCTCCCAAATGGTCTTCCAACCTCCACTCTTCCCCTTTCAATCCTGACTAGGCACTTCTTGAGGGCAGCAACTGTCTTATTCATCTGTATGTTCCTGGCTTTCAGCAACAGGGCCTGGCTCAGAAAAGAGGCTTGGTGAGTATTGAATGAATGAGTGAAAAAATAAGGAATCGAATGGAGTGGCCTTGAGGTTAGCAACTTTCTTCCTCCCTGGTGGGGGAGATTAGAGTCTTGAGATCCCTGGGAGCCAAGAGAACATAGGTAGGTGATAGGGCCAGGGCAGGAGGGATGCAGGTGGGCAGTAACTGGGAAGACGGAAGACTGCCCTATGGTTTTGAGGCTGGCTGGCCAGGTGGTCATAAAGAAAGGCTCATTTCATGTGTTTTATGGGGTGGAGAGGCTCCCCTGCTCATGCCTCAGTGCAGTGGGAGTGTTTCTGCCCTAGGCCTGTGGGGTTGCGTGACTCCTGGAATGCTGGGCCTAGGGCGTGGAGGCGAGCAAACGCCATTAGCCCTATCAGTGATCTCCCAGAGCAGATATGGAAGTTTGAGGAGGCCCGACCGGCTCTGCCTGACTGTAAAGAGACACGGTTGAGGCGGGTCATGGGGAGGTGGCGGTGATTAAGGGGGGTTGAGTCCGTCAGACTTCCTGCCCAGCAGGTAGAGGCGACTTGGGGACCGAGAGGATGGGATATTAGTAATAATGTAAACCCTCTCTGAGCTCATAAAACCTAGGCAGAGAGTTGGCTCGGGAGCCTCCCATAGCTTCAGGGAGAAAAGCTGATTCCCTGGGGTGGGATTATACAGTCCTGGGCTTAATGTCCTAGCCTCAGACTAAAGTGTGGGCTTCAGTCTTGGGTGTACCTGCCCTGGGGCCTGACTCAAGGAGCCAGGTGGATACAATAGCTATAATAACACTAAAAGTAACTCAGTGGCCCCATGATTTCTAGTTTATAGTGTTTGCAGAGCACTTTCTCCTCCCATTATCTCATTTGATCTTCCAAACAGCCTTGCTAAAATATAAAAGTTTAATTTAAAATGGCTATCACCTCCATTTTATTGACGAGAAAACCTTGCCCCAAGGTTTCAGGCCTGAAGAAAATGGAGGGTGAAAGGAAGCACACCCAGGGAGTCAGACCGGGAGGGATGAACTTCAACCATAGCCAGCTGTCCCTGCCTCTGGCTGAGGTGCAGGACACAAGCTGGGGTGAGGAGAGAGGTCTCCTGGGCTGGAAACTGGAGGCAGGAGCCTATAGGAAGAGGAATCTGTGAGTGAAAGGACTCTGGCCCTGGGCCCCACCTTCTGTCTGGGCCACTGTTTCCTGATAATAAAACTCTTGTTCTAAAAGGAGAGATAGGAGCTCAGCAGAGTGTTCTGTTGAGTTACAGGAGAGAATAAAGTCCTCGAAGGAGTCAGAGCAAGACACACCTCTGAAATGGGGTGTGTGTGTCTGTGTGCGCAGAGACTGGATCAAAACACCCACAAGGACCCATTTAGGCAGGTCTCTCACCCCCAATTCCTAGAGGCAATAATGAAAATGCAAAGAACTATTAATCTCGGATGGTCACTGTGTAGGAGAAACGAGTTGACATAAGTCCTTGCCCATGGGAGGCTGTTAAGAGCTGGTAGTTGAATGGAATCCTATTTCTCCAGTCTCTAGCATGCAGAAACCACTAAATATTTAGGGAACCAATGGAGATTGGATACAAATAAGACAAAGGAGGTCAACTCTCCTGTTGACCTTAGTGGGAAAACTGGAACATGTGTTAGAATATCTTTTGGTCTTTCCTTTACTTTGCCATCCTGTGATGACCTTCCATCACTCCTACCATCTGTCTAACAGCCAACCAGACCCCCTGCCTGGATGCCCAACAGGTTCCCACCCTTGCTCTTTCTGAGCAGAACTTGTTACCCTTCCCTCAAACAAGCCCCCATCTCAGTAATGAGCATGTCCCTGTCCTGCTCCATTGCCCAAGTCAAACCTTAAGAATCACCCTGGAGTCCTCCCCTCTCTTGCCCCGACATTAAGCAGAGCCTGGACTGTTTCCCAAATCTGCCTGCTCCTTCTGACCCCATTGCCAATGCCTTCCCCTCACTCATGTTGCCATCACCGCTTTTCTGCAAGACTGTTACAGCCACCCAGTCTTCCTACCTCTTGTCAGGTCCTATCTCCTTTCCGGCTGCCGAAGGGATGACTAGAGTAAATGTATCTGATTTGTCATTTCCTGCTTAAATCTTCTTCCGTGGCTCTCTGCTCCCCTCAGGAAAATGTCCAACCTCTTTGCGAATTAGCATAGGCCCCCACACTAATTTGATTCCAACCTTTCCCCTTCCTCCCAAAACCCTCCTGTTCCCATTACACCAAACTACTTAACCTTCCCAAAATGCCACAAGCCTTTGAACATGAGCCCCTTGCCTGGACAATCCTATCTGCCTGGACAACCCTTATAAATCCTCTCCGTCCATCTCAATGTGTCACTCCCTCTCTGAAGCTTTCCTCTACTCCTGACCTCAGGCAGAGTTAAATCTCTCCTGGGGTCCCACAGCAACAAAAATGACAACACTCAGATTATCGGGGCCATGTGAGATAATCTATTTTGATGTTGGATTTTACCTGCAAATTTTGATTGGAAAATCAATGCTGTCTTATTTAGCCATGGTACGTGCAACACTCTATCTTGTGAGGACTCACCTTTATTATAGTAAGAAAACAATAATTAATTCACATTTGCTGAGTCAAAGGGCTGTGTGCTTTTATACTTAATCTCATTTTTCCTCATCATAACTTATGAGGTAGGTATGAGCTTTTCCAATTATAAAAGAGGAAACAGAAATCTAGAAAGGTTAAATGGCTTTGCCCAAGGTCATACAGCCAAGACATGGTAGGGTTGGGGCTTTGAACCCACCTGCCTGCTCCCAGCCCTTCCACTTCCTTCCACTCATCTGGTGGTGTTGGCATTGCCTGCTTACACGCCTTCTTCTCTAAGAGACTGTGAGTTCCTTGATGGTGTGGGTCATGCCAGGCTTACCTGAATGTCCCTAGAGTTGGGGACAGAGAATGTCAGTGAACA
This sequence comes from Tonatia bakeri, assembly GCA_004024845.1. NCBI lineage: Eukaryota > Metazoa > Chordata > Mammalia > Chiroptera > Phyllostomidae > Tonatia > Tonatia bakeri. Next base: position 166,494 of record PVIA01001020.1, read on the forward strand.
TCTGCTGACATTGAGCTCAAATCTCTTCCTCCTCTCCTCTCTCAGGCTGACCCCTATGGTGACGCCCCATGGAGGTTCTCTCCTGGGCTCCATTTTGGCCAGGTTTACTGTCTCAACCATGCAGGGAGCAGGGTCACAGACTCAATGTTTCATTATTAGCTGTGTGATGTTGGGCAAGTAATTCTTTTCCTGTAGGACACTAGGTCCTGTGTTTCTCAGAGTGGGGTACATGGCCCTACCTTGCGGGTACTTGAAGCCATAGAAAAACAGAAAAGACCTTCCCTGGAGGGTCTTTTTCTTCGTGAAGTTTTGGGGTACATAGAAATAAATTAATTTCTAAGTGATATTTTAAACAATTTAAATTTTAAAAAATATGTATTTTGGGGAGTAAACTACAAACCTCACATTAACTTTCAGAATGAAATGTGCCCGGGCTGCTTTGGGCTACACTCCTCAGATTTCCCGGGAATATGATGGAAATGTGTGGGAAGTGCGCAGTGAGATTGTTCCAGCTCCCAGCTACCGCGACCACCCTGGCTGGGGGGCCTAAGGAGATGTGGAATGCATAAACCTTTCCTCCTTCTTGCCCTGGTCCTCTAGGTCTGCTCCTATAGCTAGCGCAAAACAGTAGAAATAACTATGGCTTTGGAGCTAGACAGACCTGAGTTTGAATCCCAGAGTGGACAGTTACCGTTCTGTGACCCGAGACTAAAGATTCTCTGTTTCCTGTCATGTGTATAGGCTTACTGGTACCACCTACTCATCCTGCCCCTGCGGTTCACCCTCCACCCGTCTCTACGCTGCTTGGCCCCCATAGGCTGAATCCTATGATTGTGTCAATGGGCTCTTTTTTTTCTGGTTTCTTGTAGGATTTGGCTAATGAGGGGGAGACGGGAGGAGAAAGAAGATAGGATATTTCTCGCCCAGTTGTTTCCTGCTGTTGGGAGGATAGCAGTGATGGTAGTCCTCAATTTCTTGGGCTGTTGCTCCTGCCAGATAGCCCTTTTCTATGGCTACAGCTCTCTGGGGTTCTGTACACTTTCATGCCTTCATCCTCACTGTGTAGGGCTAGGAAAGGTTTTCTGCCAGGGCTAGCCTGGGGTGTCTCACCATCCTTTACTGGTTTCCTTTGCCCTCCCCCCGCCCCAAACTTTGTAAATAGTTCCTGCATTAAACTCTTTCCAATGGTCCCTTTTGAGTGAGCCAGTTATTTCCTGTGGGACCCCATAAACAACCTCATGGGGATTTTGGAAGGATTAAATGACTGCAGAGCAGTTTATAAGTAAAGCTTGTACTTGGTGTTTGAAAAGAATAATGGTTATCATTGGGGACTGAGTAGGGAAACCAGGGAGGGCACAGGCAGCCCTGGCTAGAATCTTCCCAGAAGGAGGCAGCTCCTAAAACACGTTGTCCTTCACCAACAGCCATTCCCCACCCCAGAGCCCTGGGAGGCCTGGCTGGGGATAAACTTTTTCAGGGCACGGTTCCCGCAGCTGTGGCAGCAGCGGCAGCATCATTGATAACACTTGGGGCTCCTCAGAGGCGCTCCTGGCTGCATCTCGTCTGGCAGGCTCAGGAGGCCAGGGAGCCCCAGTGCCTGGCCGCCAGAGCACTGACTCAGCACAACACCCCTCTCTCAGCAGCTTGGCTTGGGTGGGAACCAAGCAGCCGTCCGATGGCCCCTCCCCTCCCCTTGGAGGCGTTGCCCCCTCTGGCTGGAGCAGGCCCAGGCCCTAATGAGTGCTGGCTGTTGTCCTGTCCAGGCCCAGGCCCATGGAGGGGAAAAAGCTCTCAGGCAACAGAGAACACAGGCCTCTGATGGTCAGCCAGAGAACCCTGTCTCTCTTCCAGCCTCCCCTAGAGTCTCCCAAGCTCCTGGAGTGTCAGAGCGAGAAGAGCAAAACAGAGCCTCTGACTGTGTAGATGGGGAAACTGAGGCCCGGAGAAAGCAATTTCCCAAGGGCCACAGCAAATCACTCAGAACCCAGGCCGACACTAGACAATTCCTCCCATGCTGGAGTCTCGTGGTTTCTTCTCTGGTTGAAGATACTGATCAGCAATGTCTCAGGTGAGAATGAGCACCTAGCAAATTGTGTCAGGTTGGAGGTACTTGTCTTTAGAAGATTTTAATTGTTTTGGGGCTCTAGGCATGTCACCTATTGCATATATGACCTCTCATCCTTACAACCTTAAAGGTGGAAACTTGCATTTTTACAAACTAGATGAAGAAACTGAAGCCCAGAGATAGGAAGCAACTTGCTTGAGGTCACACAGCTAGCACACGGCAAGGGCCAAAATTCAAACTGAAGTCTCTCATGCCATAAGCTTGAGTTCTGACTACCAGGCCACAAGTGTTAGGTTCTTCCAGACACAGCGGCAGACAGTAGAAAAGAGCCCTAGATGGAGTGGGCCTCAGGAAGACCCAGGTCTAGCCTAAGCTCTGCATCTACCTTTCTTTTGTGTAACCTTGGGCTAGCTCCTTCCCCTCACTTTCTTATCTGAATAATGGTGATCAGACCTGCCCTGCTTCTTTCCTGTGATGTTCTGAGACATGCAGGTTATGTCTCATCCCCATTTTACAGTTAGGGAAACTGAGACTCATTCCTTTATTCATGATGGACAAATGAGAGGTAATTTGCTGGGGGACTTCTATACGCCAGGTACCCCAGAGATAAAGGTGACTCCTATACCCCAGAGATAAAGGTGACTTGCCCAAGTCCACATACCCATCAAGTGGCAGAGCTAAGCCTCAGACTGACAGTAGATGCTCTCATACATACTTCATGACCTCTGGTATTGTGGAGAAGTGGCCACAGAATCACAGTTTTCCAACTCTTGCAGAAAGCCACTTGGATCCTCTTTGAGCCCAGCCCATGGCACTGAATAGATCTCAGGAATGACACTCTCCTGGGAACTTTTGGCCTGGAACATATTTATTTACAAAACTCTAGAGGGGATGGAAATAGCCCAACCTACTCCCTACAGACCCAAATTAGCAATTTTCTTATTCTTCATAACCCCTCTGGAAATGTAAACTATGTAATATCAGTCTAAAATTAGGAGCGTTAAGTCACAAGAGAAAAGCAAATGTTTTCTTAGCTTCATCCCTGCATTTGTTCTAAATCAGAACACAGTAGTTGTCTTTCAAATAATTATTTTCTCCTAATACTTATGGATTGGGGGGAAACACTCTTGAGAGAACATATTTTACTATACTGCCAAATGCTGAAATCCAATTCCTTTCCTTGATTTGAACCTACAGGATATTCAGGTGAAGGTCCAGAAATCTTGAACAGGAAGAGACTATTGATGGGCCCAGGATGCCTTCTTAAATGAAGGGTACTTTAACAATGATAACGGCAATAATGTTCTCCGTGGGCAGCACAGATTGACTGGTTAAGATGTGCCAAGAAACTATGTGAAGTGTTTTACAACCACTATTACATTTAATCCTCATGATAACCCTATAAATTGTGTATTATTATGCCACCTTACATGTAAAGATAATGAAGACTTAAAGAGGTTAAGAGCTTGACCAAAAGCCATATGGCTATAGCACAAGTAGGTGGTAGAGTTAGAGTTTTAACCCAAATCAGTCTAACTCTAAAGCCCACATTAGGATAGTCTCTCATAACAGCTGTACCTATGTGCCAGACACAGTCTTAAGTAACAGATAATAATCTCTTGATTGTCACAATAATCCTTTCCAGAATTTTGTTCCATTCTTTTCTTTGCTCCCCAATGCAGATTACTTGTACTAGCTTCAAGTCCGTCACACACTTCGAGATTTTCTTGCTAGACTACCAGTTCCCCTGGTGGTAGTGTCAACGATGATAAGAGTACGCGTGTCATACAGCACCTTTGAATAAACTAATCCTAGGAGACTTCTAGGACCTTAGGCATGTTACTTAACTTCTTTGACCCTCAGGGTTCTCATCTGTCATTTGAGTTGATTGACTCCTTTGAGCTCTAATTTTCTAGAATTTTATGATAACTGCAGGGACTGTCTGGAAATGGGTATAGGATGGGCAAGTTTTGATATATGGGGTTAGAAATTACCTTGCTATGAAGGCAAAAGAACTTTGCAAGTTAGGGGGATGTGAGGCCCTGGCTCCTAGGAGCAGTCGGGAATGGACGTGGACAATGGAGTTGGGAATGGGGATGAGGGGTGGGGGAGCCAGTGTTCTTCTGCCTGCCAATAGATTGTAACCTGATTGAAGAGAATGAGGTGAGTCACAACCCAGGTGCAGGAAAAAGCACTCGGTATGTGTGACCCCAGGGGCAGAGCTGGGCCTACAAGATGTAAATCACCCAGGGGATTGAGAAAGGAGAGAGCTTCCTGTCCCTTTAGATACTTGTTCAGGGATTGGACAGCCATTGGATGCCATGTAGAGGGGATTTGACTATTTTAGAGAGTTGACTTTCCACAATGCAAATTTGATCCTGTCCCTCTTCTGGCTGGCAACATCTACTAGATCCCAACTGCTTATGAATACTGTCCAAGGTAGCTTCTTACCATGGAGAATAAGGCTTGTTATAATCTGCTGCTGGCTTGGTTACATTACTTTTCACTCCCTAGCTATGGCAGCCATACCTAACTTCTTGTTTTTTGTTTTTGTTTTTTTTTTTAAACACACTATGCATTGTTACACTTCTGTGTCTACCCATATCCCCTGTGATTCCTTTTTCCTATCTTCAGGCAGTTCATCACTTGGGCTGAGTTGTAATTATGCGTCTGATTTCATCAACACTGTGATGAGGGCAGGGCTTGGCCACACTCATCTTCGTGTGGTGGCAGACTTGACTAGAATACAAATTAAGGATATATTTGATAAATGAAGTAGGATTAGATGGCATGTGATGGTCTTTTAAACTCTTAAGATCCTGCTATTTTATTTTATTTCAATAAGCATTAACTGGAATGCCTAATGTGGCAAACCACACGAGGAGGGTTGGGGATACACATGATAGTGATGATAATGTGAACAGAGACCACAGGAGCCAGGGCCAAGAACCAGGGTGAGGTGAGGAAAGAGAAAAATAGGAAGGTGGTCCCTTTGTCTCACAGCCCCGAACTCTCCAGTGAGTGTGTGGGAAAAGAGGAGGAAAGACAAAGCAATGGGATATTCTTGCTGAAAATTAACTTAGTTCTTTCTCTCAGGATTTAGAACCAAAATAGGCTTTCTTCAGGAGTTCCCTCATCTTCCCCATATCCTCAATAGGTATTTCCAAGGGAACAGGTATGCAGGAGCCAATTTCCAACTCCTCTCATCCTGACTTGCTTTATCAGCACCAAACAGTAGGAGATTATCAACCAAGTCAAGGCCTGCCCCCCAAAAGGATCTGCCTTTGGTAGCCTCAAGGGAGCTGAGAAAAAAGCCATTCAAATTCAGTAGCCACTAAGTGGGCCTACTACAGAAACCTAAGTTTCTCTCCATCCCTTTTTCTTCCGTGGAATTGCTGTAGCTGTCCCTCTGGTTTCTGCCCCAGAGCTTATAACTGAGAACTTGCCGAGTGACACCAGCTTGTGCTTCCTGACTCTCTTGAGTTCTTACTCCTCAGCTAAAGTTAAAAAAAAAAAAAAAGCCAGAAACTCAGGTCAGACCAGTTTTTGATTGTGGCTAGAGAAACAGGGTGCGCAGATAGGGTTTCTCTCATATGTGCCCTGCTGTTCCTGTGCTCCAAGTACAGGATGGAGATGGGAGAGGAGCCAAGTCATATGCAAGGGTGGTGCTGGGAGCAGGGCTCTCGTGGGAGCCTCAAAACCCTTTTTTTTTTTTTGACTCTTGACCAGTTACTTTTCTATTTTGTTGACACAAATCTGAAAATGTGTTTGTGTCCAGAGAAAGTACTATGAATAACTGATGATATAGTTGTTGGTTAACTTGTGAATCATCCTAGGGGAGACAGAGGAAGGAGCAGGAGCTTTGGAGGCTGTATATGATTTGTCATAAAATATTTAGCAAATGATCGTCCAAACCACAGGGTAAAAGTCAGAGAGATGGGAATTTAAAAGCTGCCAGATTTAAAAAGCTATTTAATGCTTATCATCAGTGCCAAAGAGCTGAGAACATCCCCCTTCTGGCAGCCACAGCTCCGAGAATGTGAAAAGGGTTTGGATGTGCTGTGGAGTGCTGGTGGGAACTGCGAAGGGATGGACAGTGTGCTGAAAGACTTTTTGTTTGGGAAAACTTGTAAACAGAGGATCACCTTGTCTACTGCCTGCCTGTTCTTTCTTTTTCAAGATCTCCTGGATGATAAACTGTCCACATAATACAGTAGTGAAGCCTCTAGTCAGTCATGTGACCGCTTCAAAATATCCTGATGCTTGGCATCAGTGAAGAAAAGGAAAAATAGCTGTGTGATGAACTGAATTTGTCACATTTCTTCCTAACGTTTTTGTGTCACTCAGACAATGGCTTCAGTCACTGGTCCCAAAATGACAGAGTTGTATCTGTTGTTTTATGAAAGGTTTGAGCTCAGAAGTTTTCTCTCCTAAAGGGTTACAAAACCTACATTTCTAGGACTGATGTCAGGACTCACTTCTGCAATCTGACTTTTTGGAAATCTGTTTATTTTAGGGTAAAAGATGAAAAGGTATTTCCTGATATTTTTGCTTGAGAGCCTCAAATGTAGTTATGTTCTCCTGAGTATTAATACATAAATATTCAGAGAGTATAAGGGAGAACCAGCAGGGAAATAATTTAGGTCAGTGGAGTAATCATCCTGGCAAAGAGACCTCAGGACAGTATTATGAGTTCATGGGTAGGCAATGCTAGTGAATGTGGTGAATTTAGTCAAAGAATCTTATTAATTGTGCCAAGAAGGTCCCTGCTTTTAGGAAACATATAACCTACTTGCTGGGGAGGTATGCATTACCTAAACAATATGGATAATTACTCTTTGAGATTAGAAAAGTAAGAGATCTCTGGGCAAGGTGGTCCCAAGGAGGGTGATAGGAATAATTCTACACACATTAGAACCACAACATGGTTCTTCTCCCTCATTCATGTTTTATTTTGGTTTGGTTTCTTCTTCATCTTGTCCCTGCTGGTTTGCTTTCTTAGAATGCCTTCTCTCCCGATCTCTATCTATCCCAAATACGACACATCTTTTGAGGCCCACTTCAATGAAGTTAGAGTCACTCTTGACTATTCCAATCTTCATTAATCTTCACTTCCTTTGAAGTCTTATAGTTCTTAGAGTCTGAACCATTCATTTGGCAGATGATTATACTGTGCATTATGGTCTGTTTTTATGAAAGATTAATCTTTTCTCCTGAACTCAGTTGTAAGTGCTTTTTGGTAGGTGCCAAATTTTAAATCCTTCTGTGTTATTCAGTTTCTAATAGTTCATAACTTGCCAATAGGTATTTATGTATGCTTTGGTATCCTGTTCGTAGGCTGCTCTTGGTGAGTGAAAATCTTTGTTGGGATTGTGGAAGAAGATTGGATTCTGGATAGGCCTAAGGATATGCTCCAAATTAACACATCCAGGTTAAGAAACACATGCTCTGGGCAGTTTTTGGTCCTGAAGTTCCCCTTCCCTTCTTAGGTGTGATTGTTAAAGCAGATGGAGGGTTCAGAAAAGTTGTAAATTGAGTAAAAAATTAATTTCCTGAGAGTGAAAGCTGATTGGCAGTTCCATTCACATTTTTTAAAAATGTGTAAGAAAGAAGAAAGAAAAATAAAGGAAAGAAGAAAAGCAAAGAGGGATGGAGGGAGGAAGGAAGGGAAGAAAGAGGTTATAGGTTTGAGAAGAAAATGAAAGGAAAAAGCCAGGATTGTGGGGAGGTGGGGAACACATCAGACTCCGTCTTCAAATACATCCACCAATTTCATAATGTGGTAATTTTTAATATTAAAAGTAAATTGTAAATGTATCTTTATAAACAATATGCATAAAATAGATCTATTATTCTAAAACCTTTTCTTTTTAAAATGCTTTTTCACAGTAAATTTTTTAGATGTCAGATCTTCCCTCAAAATAATAGTGCAATTGGAAGAAGGGAAACATTGTCAGTGAATTAGGACTTCTCTGCTAATACAAGTCCTTGTATATTTCTTGTAGGAGTGGGTGAAGACTCATGTCTGTCTCTGTTTTCTTTATTACTTGCAATAGCTGCACATGTTCTGTTACAATTTGTCTGAGGTCTGTCATTTTCTGGAGCAGCTTGGCAAAGAGCTGAGAGGACTCAGGGTGGTTCAGCTTGAGCTGGAGCTCCAAGGCTTGCAGTAAGTTGTCTTGTATGTCCTCAATGGGCTTCACATTCAGCAAACCTGGGCGATCTGGGGGAGCAGAAGAACAGGAGGTTCAGTTACAAATTCTCTGGCCCCACATCTGAGACATATTTAGCCCAATTACTCACCCACCTTTTTATTGATTTGTTTTGCTTTAGTTCTAAAATAAGGTGGGAAGAGAGGCTAAGTAGATAGTGGGCAAGAACTGCATACAGAAAGATGGAATGAAACCAAGACTACCAGAGCCCTTTCCAGGGGCATTCTTCCCCTGGCCAGGCCAATATCCGTGTAATCAGTAGACATAATATGGTTGCAAGGAAATCTCTCCAGACTGAGGACTCTTTTGCCAGTATGCCTCTATTCACTCAGAAATCTCATTTGTAACTTCTGCTCCTTCCTGATGGGTCTATATTTTATAACTTCTACATTATTTTTCATCACAGCTTTAAATATGCTTCTAAAACAAGCTTTGTCTTCTCTTTTGCTTAATACAGCATATGCATTTTAAAAGAGACAAGACATAGTTTTTAAATACAGGTACAATTTGGAAGGACAGACCATCCCCAGATTTCAACAAAGGTTTCTTCTGAAGTAATTTTCACTTTCTTCTTTATACTTTCCTTCTTTGAATTTTTAAAATGTGAGCTTAAATTACTTTTACATTTGTTATGTTTTTCTTCATGTAGATCTTGTTAAATGTACCCTTAAATATATCTTTACTTTTGTTCTCTACTTTATAATATTCTATACTTCTTGTTTTATATTCTAACACATACATGCTGATATTCAGAAAATTATTAATTTTAGTATATTAAATCTGTTTTGATTTCCTGAACTCCTGTCAATTCAAAATAGTTTTTATCCTGTATTTTTTTCTCTTTTGGATAGACAAAAATGACATCTGTAAATAATGGTAGTTTTATCTATTCCTTCTTTTCTAGTGTTTACAATTCTCATTGCTTTTTCTTGCTCTACTGCATTGGCTGATACCTTTAATATGCTATTAAGTAACAGTAGTGGAAGGGGGCATTCTTGTTTTATTTCTAACCTTGAGGCAAATGCTTCTAATGGTTTACCACAAGTATGATATTTACTATAGATTATAATATGTTTTACCACTGGCTTTCCAAGAATTTTAAATTTGTTTCAGTCAGGAATGTTGTTGGATTTCATCAGATGCTTTTTAATGTTTTCATTCTAAAGAAATGATCATAATAATCAAGTATGGTGAATTATATTAATAGATTTCCTTATATCCTTGTACTCATTTACTAATAATATACTTAGAATTTAAAATCTGTAGGTTAGATTGGTCCAGAGTCTTCTTTTTTGTGCTATCTTTCGCCTGTTGTGGTAATAAATGTTAACTAGTCTTAGAGACTGAGTTGATAACTTTTTTTTTTTCTGTTTCTATGCAGTAAGATCTGTTCCTTGATGGTTTCTTGGAATTCATTGGCAAAATTGTCTGAGCCTGGAGGTAAATCTTTGACTACCTTCAATTTTTCTTCTACATATATTTTAGTCTCTTCAGGCTTTGTACTACTTATAAGTGAAATTTTAGTAATTTATAATGAAGTTGTACATGATATGCTCTTGAAATCTGAAATCTCTTATTATTTTTAACTAACTAAATACTTTTTATTTGTGTATTTTCTTGTTTAAAAACCCAATTTGCCAAAAGCTTATCTTTTATTATCTTTTTAAAAAATACGCTTTTGGTTTTATTAATCAACTGTTTTTTAAAAATTAAAAAAAGAATCCTCACCTGAGGACATTTTTTATTTTCATTGCTTTTAGAGATAGAGGAAGGGAGACAGAGAAACATCAATGTGAGGGAGAAGCATCAATTGGTTGCCTCTCATATACACTCAGACTGCATATTGTATGCACCCTGACCGGGAATCAAACTGATAACCCTTTGGTTACAGGATGACACTCTAACCAAGTAAACCACACCAGCCAGGGCTAATGAACTTTATTTTTTAAAATGGTATTTTGTTTTCATTTTCAAATAATTCATTCTTTTAACTTTCTTTAGGTTTATTTTTCTTTTTCTATTCTTTTCTTTCTTTCATTCCTTTTTTTTTTTTTTTTTTTGCTAGTGTGTGAAGACTCCAGGATTTGGAAGGGACTGCTGGACCCTTCAAACATGGGGAAAATGCTTTCTCTCCCTGTGTCATTAATGACTAGGGCACAGGCAGCCCACAATCACTTCTGGATATAGAAGTCTAGTTTCTTGAATTAAATGATTAATTCATTTAGTTTTAGTATTTCTTGTTTTTTGATGGATGCATTTAAAGATCTAAAATTTCCTCTTAGTGTCACTTTGGCCTCACTCCATAGGCTTTCTTAAACAGTACTCTCATAACTCTTTTCCAAATTGTCTGTTTCACAATTCTGATTTCATTTTTGACATAAGAGTTATAGAATCATAGCCCTGACTGGCGTAGCTCAGTGGATTGAGTGCGGGCTGCAAACTGAAGGGTTGCAGGTTCTATCCCAGTCAGGGTACATTCCTGGGTTGCGGGCCAGGTCCCTAGTGGGGGCCACACGAGAGGCAACCACACATTGATATTTCTCTCTCTCTCTCTTTCTTGCTTCCTTCCCATCTCTAAAAATAAATAAAATCTTAAAAAAAAGAGTTATAGAATCATTATTTTAAATTTCCAAGTGGAAAGTTTGGGTGTTTGTTTTTGTTTTCTAATTTCTAAGTTTTATTTTCTAATGACTAAGTTTGTTGCATTGTAGTAAGAATATAAAGTTTTTGCATGGAGCTCACCAGAGGGATGCAGGGTTTATGTTTAACATTTAGAACATTCACTTGATACCTTGTACTGATTCCAAATTTTAGCTCTTGAAGGCTAATCACCTCTTTTTCTAATTTTAACTCTTCTTCCCTTCACTGTAAATTAGAACACTGTGTTAGAGTTTTTATTTACCTTTTAATATCCTTCATCCTCTAGCCTCAGTTTCTGTAATTATCCCTTTGCTCCAACTGTATTAAGCCATTTCCATACCAAGTCCCTCAGATTCCTATGTTCTCTCACAACTGTGCGTAGGCAGATTCTGTTCCTCTTATCTGAAACAGTCTTACCTCCCCTTCATCCATCTTATCGACTTCAACCTAATCTTCAAAATACAGCCCCTGTCATCATGTCCTGGCAGCCTTCCTTGACAATGTCCCTTTCTCTCCCTCCCTTATTCTTCCAATCCCCTTTCTGTGGATCTTGTAACACCCTATGAACACTTCAATCACTATTGTACTAGTAGATTACAGTTATTGATTACATTTATTTTCCAAAGATTGTGCTAAGTGCTTTACACACAATATATCATTTAATCTTGAGGTCAGTGCTTTATGGAGGGGAAAACAAAGATTTAGAGAAAAGAGTTAAATTTTGCCCAAGATCTGCCACTTGCTAGTAAATGGCAGAGCTGAAATTTGAATCCAAGTCTGTCTGATTCCAAAAGCTATGCAGTATTCAACTCTTATTACCTGGTACTGTAAATACTGATTTTCTTGTTTATGTCCCCTACTAAGCTGTGTGGTATCAGAGGGCAGAAACTATGTCCTGATCCTCTCTGATCAAGTGGAAACAGAGAAAACACTCAGTTGGCTGAGTTAATGAGTTATAGAAAGTCCTCTAGCTAAGAGTCCTGTATTAAAAAGTATAATTCTTGTGGTTGGTGAACGAGTCTAAAGGCAGGATTACTACACAATGAAGAAAGCTCCTTTAAGTAGTGTTTTTCTGTATCTAATAAACTACAGCAACCTTTATCCATTGAAGTGAGGCACAGGAGAGCAATATTAGAACGGTCTCAGGGTGGGATTTTTGGAACTGCACACATTCTCTGAAATTAAGTTTCTTTTTTGAATTACAGAAAGCTACCTCTGGTTTGATTTTCTTCCCTCTAACTTCTCTAACATGTCCTATTGGCTGGAATATATATACTTTTTTCTTTAAATTTCAGCATTTAATTTTGGAACCATCAGCAAAACCCTCAAATTCAGAGAATGAAACAAAATTATTTAGTCCTGGCCTAGAGAATCATGCCCCTGGAAGGGGGGGGGGGGTGCTTTTCTCACAGTTGCTATGCACTAGTGAAAACCCCTGGCACTTTGAGGAAAATCAGGTCCTGGATTGGTGCCTTTGGTTTAATGATTGCTGATCCTCCCCCTGAACAAATGTTCCAGATTTCAAAGGCCTGTGGCAGTGCAAACTGCATATATGCATCGGAAGCAGCAGCACTTTGTGTCAAGACAGGTGTTAAATGTGGCTCTTCCAGGGGCTGGGACTGCACACCCCTGTGTAGAAGCTCACGGGGGTATTGGCTTTTTAGAGCCTTTTCTCCTTCCCCCTTCCTCTTCAGCAGCATCGACGGAGTCAAAACTTCTGCTGAAGAGCTTGTATTAACCTAGAAAGTTTCATTTATCATGACAGTTCAAACGATGAAACCTTGAAGTGCAGCTGATCAGGTGTGCTGGAAACATTTGGCTTTCGTGCAATAACACAGAACTGGCCCCTCTAGGAGAGGAGAAGGGTCTGGTTTGGATTTTCAATCCCCTCTTTGGCAAGTTATTTTTTATGATGTGATGGATGAAATTTGGCTGAAATTTGTGGCCACTGATTTATATTTTCTCCAGTGACAAGTTAGATCATTTACAGATCTATCCCACTGTCCTTACAGAGCCTCAGTCAAGGCAAAATGGAGTGCAGTAGAGTGGAAAAAGTAGTATATTCTACTTCTAGGTCTTTCACTAACCAGCTCTGTGACCTTGGGCAAACTGATTAAGCTCAATTTTCTTTTCTGTAAATGAAAAGAATTAGACTAGATAAATGATCTCTAAGACCCTCAATTCAAAAGTTCTAAGCTTTAACTTTAACTCTTATTTGTAATACCCTTTACATAGTTTACATAATTAAACTGGGGAAACAAACTCAATCTAATTAGAAAAGTGTACTAACAAAGCTTACACATTAAATTTAGAACACCTGACTTATTTAAAAAGTAAAAAAGCTTCCTGTGGTCTTAAGCAATCCCTAGGGTCAAGGACAAGAGGGATTGGTCAGGACTGCTCCTCTACCCTCCAGTCAACTATTAGGCCTTGTTCTGGGTTCCCCTCTCCGATCTTTCTCCTTCCGCTTTCCTTCTACTCACACTCAAACCCTTACTGAACTAACCTGGGTATCACACAGGTACCATAAAAATCTGTCTAAACACCCAAAGCAGTCCTGGGTCTTTCCCTTTCCTCTCTACTTCCCACCAGCTCATTGCTTGCTAAGATACATGCCAGCGTCTTTCCTACCCCTTTCCTTTTCCTCACCAGGCACATTATCTTTACCCTTCTCTCTCCTAAACTCCAAGGACCCCTTCTTTTGTCTCTGTAATTTGTTTCTGAGCCCATTCCCTCTACAGCTCACTTCTACTTCTGGACCTTCTAAATAAACTTTCTCTTACAAAAAAGAAGAAGATACTATTCTTAGAAGGCCAGTCTGAGATCCTCTCCCTGCAACTTGCCCAGGGTTAAAATTGAGTTCTAGAATAGAATCAGGGTCAAGGAACCCCTTTACTGGCCTAGGTTGCCTAAAAGGACTGTTTGGGCAAGTGTGTGTTGATTTACTCCAGGACATAACACTTGAGGAAGCTGGAGTCAATTACTGGTTTCTTACTCCCCACGCTGCAAAGAATTGGGAAAGAAACCTTTCTGTTCTCCATTGACACAGTGCTGGAATTGATTAGAGAGCACTGTTGATTATGGGCAAATCTACAAAGCTTCCATCTTATCTAGATCTGGTTCCATTAAATGGAGTGCTTATCTGAAGCAGATTCAAACTCTCTCCACACTCAGAGGTGTCTTAGTTAAGGAACCAGATGACCACAGTGCAGTCTCCTGAAGGAGAGGCAGAAAAACCAAATTGAATGGTTTTGTCTCTGTTCTAGGAGCTGCTGTCATGGTATTCCCAATCTATCCCTGCTGGCTTTCTGATATTAGTAATATGAAAAGGACTGCACCCACAGTATTTAGAAAAAAGAAGCCTGACAGCTGGGCAGCTGTAAACTGACCCACGGACAGTGAAAGACCTTAGTTCAGGTGTGGGTGAAAACTGAAGGGGAGGGAGGGCTACTCAGGAAACTTTGTACTTGGTATCTCACCCTTGTACTCACTCTTCAGTTTCCTTTATTCCATTGCTTCCTAAATTCACAGGTGTGTTAAAAAAACAAACAAACAGTGGATTTGGAAACTGGAGACTTGATTTGAGTCCTGTCTCTCTTCCACTTAGTTTCCTTGTGATTTTGGACAAGTTTGATTTTCCCAGGTTTGGGCTAAATTTTTTTAAGGCAACAATTGTATTTCTTTAGTGAGGTCATGGTGAGAATGAGTTAGGTAAAGGAACTTTGTAAGATAGTACTATTCTCTGTTTGTTCAAATAAAGGCAATTTCCACAGGGATGGGTCAGGAGTGTAAGCAGGGGTGGCGTGGCATCAACACACCTGGGAAATGGAAGGTTTTTGAGCTGTCATGGGTAAGAGCATAAATTCAGGAGAGCAAGAAAATAATCCCTGATGCAGACACGTGTTGGGGGTTTGGGCAGGTTCCCATTCTTGTAGCTTAATGCATGTAAGAAAGATAGTTTAAGCATGACAACAAAACAAAGAAGTTCTGGTGCCCCAACTCACTTCCTCTGTGAAAAGATGGCATTAGGGATTCTTTAGTACTTTTCTGATCTAACAATCAGAATCATGGTGAGCATTAGGCAAAACTGTGAATTCAGTCAAGTTCATCTTTGGGAAACTATGGTATGGCCTATGGCAATTACCTCCCAGCATCCCACCTTTTGGAAAAAATAATGTAAGAAAGTTTCACATGTGTTCTTTTCATATTTAAATTTGAGTTGGAGCTTGATGGAGTACAGTGATTTTCAACTTTGGCCACACATTGAAATCATCTGGGGAGATTAAAAACACACCAACTAATTAATACCTGGGTCCTGTCTTTAGTGATTTTGACTTGGCCTCCGTTATGACCTTCAATATTTCTAAAAGCTCCCCAATGACTCTAATGTGCAGCCAAGAGCAAGTACTACTGCTTTAATGAAAAGCAGTTGGAATCCCAACCTTAAAACTTATTTGCTAGGCAATTTTGGCCAAGTTCCTTAACCTCTCTGTATCTCAGTTTCCTCATTTAAAAAGTGGGGACATAACAATAATCAAACTCATAGTGTTGTTGGGATGACTAAATGAGTTAATAGAAGAAAAGTGCTCTCAGTGTGTGACACACAGTAGGTTAGCTCTATCTATTTATAATAGTACAACTCCCCTCTTTTCCTTTCCTACATTTTTCCCCTCATTTCTCTGGATTTTCCTGGGTCCTCTTACTATCTCTCCTATTCTTGGTTTATTAATTGCTCCTTTCTCCTCAGCCACTCCCTCCATCCCCTCATATGTTTTTCCCTTTTCATTCCATGGACTGAAGCTTGCTGGGGGTCTGGTATTAGAAATCCCAGCAGGGCCAGACTAAATTGGAAGCCTGAGCAATGGATGGTTTTAGGAGAAATGTAGTTGACTGCTGCTATCAGGAAAAGGGAACAACATAACTTAAAGATCTTATAAATGCTTTAAATGCTTTACCAAATGGATAAAGATCATCTGTAATGAGCATATTCTGCCTTCAACACACAAAGTCCTGGTAGAGCCCTTCACTCTGAAGTGGGTTAATGTTCTAACATTTCCCTGTTTAAACAATAATTTAACAAATGCTTTCTCTGTGTCCAAATGAGAACCACTCTTCACAACAATAACACATATGATTTGGTTAGGATGGTAGAGGTAGGTAACCACCACCATGAAACCAAGCCCAGGCGATATTTTTTTTCATCTGCCCACTAAGATGCCAATTCCACACCAAGTCCCCTCATCTTAAATGCTCAACTACCACCTCCAAAAAAGTCCCCTCTCAAACTACAACACAACACAAAGACATCTAATCACCAGGTGGGTGGCATTTTCCTGTATGTTGTGTTCAAAGCTTATTTCTTTGCTTCATGGTATCTATAGTGAAGTAGGCTTGGGCTCTTCTTTATTTCCAGGTCTTTCAGAATGGAAAAGGGATTTGAGATTTCAATCCTGCCCTTGGGACCTCCTTGTCTTTCCTATCTCCTTTCACCCTGGGATTAGGGTTCCCTTGTTGTTCTATCACTGGAAGTCAATCAATTGAAGCTTCATTATCTAGTGTGTTCCTTTTCTCAGTGTCAGGACCAAAAAAGCAGTGTGTTCTTCCCCCAAGCCGAGGAACATAGATATATTTCTGCTCCTTCTACATCCAACACTGGGTTTAACCAGGACTAGAAGGGTGGGAGGCAGAGGAAAGGCTGGAGCAGAGACAAAGGGGAATGATTTCTTCTTCCTCATTGATCCGGATACACTCATGCTCCCAGGCTGACTACCCTTCCTGGCTTCCTCAACTTCTAGAAATGTCAACAGCAAACCAAAAATAAAAAAGGGGCCAAGTATTAGTTCTCTGCACTATCCCCATGTCTTCTTTCCAATGTCCTTGAGAAGAACCTCAAAACATAGGTGTGATCTGTAATCTATAAATATAACCTCTTAACGCATAATGTCCCTCCAAACTTAATCAGAATTCTAGGAGTGTGGAAACCCACCCCACTCCTATTCCCTATCTGCTTCGGGGCGAGGGGGTTTAGTGTTCTCCTCTCAATTTTTCAGGCCCCTCTCCCTTCCTCCATATCTCTTTCCCTTGGGGTTTTGTTCTCAATCCACAACTAATCCCCTTAAAGTGATAGCTGATAAAAGGATTAGTTAATATCTCTCTGGGGGTATTTATATTGTAATAAGAATTTTAAGAATGACTATTGGTGGAAATAAGCAATTTGGCAGAACTGAATGGAGATACTACTTCCAATTATATCATAGAAGGGAAAAGGGAAAATGAGCATTTGTTGTGTGCTTAACATATCCCAGGCATTGTGCCAAAAAGTTCATATAATGTTATTTCATTTACTTAGGGCACTGATAAGGAAATTAAGGTTCGGAGAGGTAAACAATTGCTTGAAATCACACATCTAGTAAGTAGTGAAGTGGGGAGTTTTTGAACTCAGGGCTGCCCATGTGATTCCGATGCACCATTCTGCCTCTCTTCTGGTGTAATTATTTGTGAGCTGGCAAGACCCTTGAAAGGTGCTTCCCCTAGGAGTACGTGACTCCTTCACTACCTGCATTGGCGTTTCTGTTATGAGTGGCTTGAACGAGTCCTTGGTTTCATTCTTTCTCACTTGCAGATGATCTGTCTGAATGTCTTGGTGAATTGTGCCAGTCTGGAAGGCTGCCTGAGGTCACCCAGAGTTTAAACACGCATTGTGAGAACCCAAAATGATAAAGTACTCCAAAAAGCGGCCCACTGACTGACTGATTGAACCTTTTCCAAGACTGCCGGTGTGGTGACAGGAATGACTCAGCAGTTTGGCTTTCAATCCCATGTCTGTCTCTGGGGTCAAATACAATCCTTTGCTCACTCACTAAAATGATCCCAGCATACCAGGCCCATGGTGAGGAGGGAATTTTATTTCTGAAGCAATCACAGATAAAGATTTTTCTATATTCTACAAACAGCAAAAGAGTAAGTATATCTGTGTGTATATTTTTAAGTTTCACAGATGTTTCTAGTATATTTCATCTTCTCCCTATCCTCCACCCCAACCCCCAGCTCTCTGGTTTTCAGAATTTGAGTGCCAGTAGGGCACTTACAAATACACTTCACTTCTGTCTAAGCCAAGTTCATGATATCATGAAAAGAGTGAACTAATGGGGCATTTCTAGATAACTCAAATTGAGTCATTGTTCAGAGCCACACTGGCTATCTGGCAGGGCTTCCCCGCTGACTGCCGCAGCATGGTGGGAGGAGCAGAAGGGTAGCAGGGAAGAGCAGCATGAAATTTACAGACACAACGAAGGTGCCCACTGACTGGTTTTCAATTAGTAAATGAATGCTATTACTCTCTAACATAGTCATAGCCTGGATGGGGGATTTGAAAACCATGTAATAACACTCTTTGACTATCCTGCTTAAGGCTTAGTCATGTGAGAAATCAGATGTTCTTGTTTATTCTCAATATCCTGAAAAGATTCAGAAAAATAACTCTCACCAATTAGACACTAGCCTGAGTCTTGTCCAAAAAAGCTGTATGGGTAAGGTAGCTGAATATTTAATTGGAATAGGAGAATATACTCTGTGCTGTATGTTCATTCTAACTAGTAGAAATAGTTCTGCAGTAAAATGGAAAGATTACACGTGAGCTGGAAATAGCCTCAAGATTTTGAAAGGCAGCTGGGAATGGGGCAGAGTGATGGGACACTCACAAACTCAGAGTTCCTCAAACTCTGTGCCTGTGGAACATTAGTGTTCTGTGAGCTGGAATGAGGTGTTCTGCTGCTACAACTGAACCAGTGTCATTTCGATTGTTTCTAATGGGCAGGAAGGAATTAAGTTACTAGATGGTACTTTAACAACTTTAAATTTCTTTTTTTTTTAAGATTTTATTTATTTATTTTTAGAGAGGGAAGGGAGGGGGGAGAGAGAGAGAGAAACATCAATGTGTGGTTGCTGGGAGACATGGCCAGCAACCTAGGCATGTGCCTTGGCTGGGAATCGAACCTACGATGCCTGGTTCGCAGCCCGCGCTCAATCCACTGAGCTACACCAGCCAGGGCTAACAACTTTAAATTTCTCTCATAAGTTTTTCTGCAACCACTTATCTCTATTAGAAGCTGGTGTAAGATGGTACCTGATTAAGCATGAATGTATTTACTCAGTTATTTAAAGCTTATCGTCAATTTTTGTGGGGGTGCTCTGCAAACAGTGATATTATTTCCAGGGGCCATGCAACCTGAATGAATTTAAGAATACAACACCAGACTTCAGTGTTATCACTGGGCTGCATTTCTTCCCAGAGCCTAGGGTGTAATTTTGTTAGGTTAAAATCGTGTCTTAAGAAGGGCTTTGCATATTAGTAAGCAATATCTAAACTATAACCTGGAAATTCTTGATTAAACTATTTGGAGGCAATATGAAAATAGATAGTTTTGGATAACTACTAAGGAACTCTAAGACCAAGGTAATTAATGGGATGCTCCCCCATCAAACCACACAAAAGGCAATAGTAGTTAAAGGCATCAGGTTGTTTTTTTTTTAAATCCTCACCTGAGGATATGTTTTTATTGATTTCAGAGAGAGAGGAAGGAAGAGAGAGAAAATATTGATGTGAGAGAAAAACATCAATCAGCTGCCCCCCACACATGCCCCATCTGGAGCTCGAAACCACAACTAGTCATGTGCCCTGGCCGGGAATTGAACCTGCAGCCTTTTGGTGTACAGAATGATGCACCAACCACCTGAGCCACCAGCCAGGGCAAAGGCATCAGTTTTAAGTTCAGGGAGACCTGGATCTGAACTTTGGCCTCACCCTTTAGTAGCTCTATGACCTTGGGCAAGTTGCTTATTTCCTTTAAACTTCTATTTTCTCCATCTGTTAAATGTGGGATAATAGACTTTGTAGAGCTGCAGGATAGATTAAATAAAGATTATGAATGTATGTAAAGTGCTTAGCATAAATTCTGGCACACAGTGAAGTAGCCAATAAGTGGTAGTTATTAATATTTTATTATTACTCATTAAACAAGCATTTATTAATTACTTATTCTGGGTCAGGAGCTGTGTTTTGATACTATTCTCATTCCAACAAATTTAAAAGTCTATACCTAAGTCTAAATCTGCATCTATACTTATATATACTGTATAGTCATGACTAAGGGTGAGAAACAGAACCCAGGTTATTGACATATGGGATTAGCAGCTATCCAAAATTTCATAGGATATCAATTTTCCCTTGATCTGAAAATGTATAACTATGAGAACAATTCCCCTTTCTTGTACCCTCTTGTTCCTGCCCACTCGACAGCAGAAACACACATGATCACTCCAAGAACAGTGTCCAAAATTGCTTCACAGAGAAAGAACATGGCTAGGATTGCTGGAAAAAGAAGCTGCTATATAGGTGGTTTGGATAGCCAAGCCAGACTCAAGAGAGTAAAGGAGGAGGCTGGATGACTTGCCATCGATGGCCATTGTATCAATATTTATAGCCTCTCTGTCATTAGGATGGCGATGGCAATCTGCCTAGAAAAATAGATTGTAAAATCCAGTGAATTTCCTCCCCCATATCTTGGAAGTTTGGGAAGAACTGTAATGAATTCCAAACTGTTTTGAATTAACAAAAAGAGCTTTTTCCTGTTGTAGAGTTCCAGCTGGAACCCTCCTATGCTTTTTCTTCACCAAACAGCAAATGCTCAAAGGGGCAAAGTGTCCAATGGAGTGTCCTGAGGCTTGTCAGCTTTACGGAGCCACTTGGCTTTGGCTGCTGGGTAGGTTTTTGGAGTTTACATGTGTGACTGGCATGATGCTGTGGCGCCAGCTGCAAACATGCCCTTGCTGGAGGCAGTTTTATTACTCTTGACGCCACTCATCCAGTCAGTGAGAATACAGGCAGCAAGGGAAACTATTATCACAAATATCACGGAATAAGGTATGGATTATGAGTACATCTATAGTTTAGAGAGCATCATGAAGGGAGCACAGGTTGTGGCCCCCAACACAAATATGAGGGTTAGTCACAACCCACCAGCCAGGTAGCAGAGGGCAGGGTTTGTTGTGGATGGGGCACATGGAGGTGACAGAACACCTGAGTTTCAGTCCTAGTTGCACTGCTCACTAATTGTTAGATCTTAGGCAAATTGCTTAAGTCTATGACTCACTTTTCTTTCTATGAAATGAGAATAAAAATACAGAATTGTCAGGATCTACTGAGAGAGTGCGTACGAAATACTCTTAAAGTGTACACAGTGCTTTCCT
Organism: Tonatia bakeri; assembly: GCA_004024845.1. Classification (NCBI taxonomy): domain Eukaryota; kingdom Metazoa; phylum Chordata; class Mammalia; order Chiroptera; family Phyllostomidae; genus Tonatia; species Tonatia bakeri. Next base: position 187,659 of record PVIA01001020.1, read on the forward strand.
TTGTTTTTAGAGTGTTGATGTTCTTTTTAGTCTCATTCTTGTCTCAGGCTCAGAGGAGAAAGAGAGAGAGGAGAGAAACTTGACAAGAACTGGGTCATCTTCCTCACAACCTTGGTTTGAAAGCTGAGTAAATAGTAGAGATGCAAGCACCAGGCCAATCTAAGTACCACATCTAATGTTATCAGCAGTTTCCAGGGTTGAAGCTGAGTGACAGCGATCTGACTGTAGCAACTCTAGTTTTCTCAGCAAATACTTGTTGGGTCAAATCGGGTACTTTCATCCAAAAAGTCCCCTTTATGTCCTCTGGGGCCTCCCTTTAATCTCCCCAATTCCTTACCGTCCTATTCTTACTTACATCATGCCCATCTCCCCATTCTTCCTTCAGTCCAGGGTTATAGTGCCTTCACCAGGATGAAGTGTGCTGTGATTCTAAAGCCAGCCCAGAATGAAGTCAATGCATCTCTGTCAAAAGCGCTCCCCCCACCCCGAAATCACTGAAGCTATTTATGGACATCAGAATAAACTGCAGAAGAGAAAATAATCACTGTTTTTGAGGTCAGGTAGGATCAGAAATCTGTTGATTGGATTAAAACCTCTTACTTATGTGAATGTTTTCCTTTTCTGGAAAATCCAGTATGAAAACGAACTGAGAAATTACATGATGCACTCCAACAAACCACAAACTGGGACACTGATCTTACCATCTACAGGAGACTGGGATTTCGATCTTATTGGAATCCAGCATTTGGATTTAGAAGGACTTGAGCAGTTCTTTCTCTGACCTGTACCCAACCAGCTTCTCTGACTAAAGAACAGAATAAAATTCCTGTGTATTAAACAAACATGGGGTCCAGTTTATTCCTTTTTATCTACCGACTTACTGTAAGTAGACTTCATCTACGAAAGAAAACTTTGATCAGGAAAGGGTTTGTCTTTTGTGATACACTAGTCAATGGGAAATTCTTTTTTTTTTTAAGTAAGTCTAAAATTATTCACAGGGTTTTCTTATTATAACCAGAGATATAAGATTTTAACAATCTATGATTTGCTGCTACCTTCAGATTTCATTCACTATTGTGAGGATTCAGTCAAATCTGGATATTGGTCACTGTGAAGATGGTGAAAGGCTAAAAGAATGTATTTATACAGCATCTACATTTAAATGGCACCATTTTTAATTTTCATAGTTAAAGCCTGCCTGAAATATCTATTACACTGAACCAAGCTATTCACAGAACTATTTTTTTTTTTTGGCTATTAATGAAAAACTTAAAGGCCTAACAAATCACTGATTAAGTAATCTAGCTTGTAAAATTGGGGCAGTAATGGTATTTTTCTAGATGAAACCACACTGTTGTCTCATGTGCCCATAAAACAATACTGCTCAGGTTCAAACAGCCCAGAATTATCATGATTGTTTCTTATCTAAATGTTCCCTTGTTGGAAACGAAGCATCTTTGAATGGCTTATTTCAAACACCTCCCTCAGTATCTGCGGTGGAAATATAAACTGGTACCAATTTTATGAAAAACGATCTGGCAATGACGTAACAAAAGACTTAAAAATGTTCATAGCCATCTACCCAGCAATTCCATTTCTGGCCATTTGAAATAAGAAAATAATCTGAAATGTGAACTGAAATTTACACACAAGAATGTTCACTACAGCAAAATTTGGAACATGTTTTCAGTAATTTTCTATATTCTTTTCCATAGGCTTTTATAATAAATTATAAGCAACCTAAATATAAATAGGGAAATAATTTAGTTGGTCATGGTTCTTTATAAAATGAAATATTTTAGAGTCATTAAAAATGGTAGCATAGGCCTTCCACCATATGAGGACTCAGTGAGAAGGCACTGGCAATGAAACAGAAAGAGGGCTCTCCCCAAGATACAACCATGTTGGTGCTTTGATCTTGGACATTCAGCCTCCAGAACTTTTTTTTGCAGCCTTCCACAGTTGCAAAAACAACTCAGAGAGATAGTGAGGCCAGAAAAACGAATGCCTTCCACTGCACTTCCACACGTGTGAGCAAACCACTCCATTTTCAAATATCTGCTGTGATCTTCCAAATTGTTTACCACCAACTGTTTCAATAACTTCTCCAAAGGGCCAGTTGTAAAGGAGCACAAAGTTGGGGAACAGAAAGTAGTACTAGTTGCTCATATTGCACTTTAACCTCATCCCCGCTTACTCCATTCCTTAAAATAATAATAATAATTAAAAAATAGTAGCATATATATATGCTAACACGTGCATAGAAAATTTTTGGTAGGAGAAAAAGGACTTTGTTAATTCAGTTTTATTCTGAGGAAAGAGACCTTTACTTTCCACTTCCACCTTTCTGTATTCTTTGAATTATCTAATGAGCAAGTATTACTTTTATTTTTAAAAATGAATAAAAACTATTAACAAAGAATATGTAATGACATGGGAAAATATTAAGCAAAGAAAGGAATGCATACATGATATATACAGTATGCTTAGGAAAAATCTTAGAAATATGTCAAATGTTAATAATTTTATTTCTATTTTTCATTAAAATACAATATGCCTTAAAGTATTAGCTAGTTAAACAATATTAACTTGTCTTCTAATATGGTTTTTCAAAATGTAATCTTTTCCTCTCAGTGAACCTCAAATAATCTGGAGTCTCATTTTTGTTTGCTGAATTAATCATGGCTCCAATAGGATCAAGGGTTAATTTGTTTAAGAAGTAGATTCAGGCAAGATATTAAAACATGCTGGATAATATATTCTTGTTACATTAAACATAACACCAAAAAAGTAATTTTTAAATGAGTTACAACTTGACACTAGACTTAGAGTTCCAAAGTTAACATGTGCCATATTGTTATCTGTTTGCATCCTGGTAAAGGGCAGTGTCAGTACAGACTCAAGCCAGACTGCCTGTGTTTATAATCCTGCCTCCACCTTTTGCTAGCTTTGTGACCCTAGGCAAGAGATTGAATCTTTCAGTATTTTGGTTTCCTTGTTTGCAAAAGGGTACTGACCTCACCGGGTTGTAAGAATTAAATGAATGTATATGAAGTGCTTAGAACCCAGTAAGTACTTAATAGGCGTTTACTATTATTATTATTATTACACTATACACCTGATTTCAGAAGCATTCTGCTCTCAAGTAATTGGACCACAAAGGACAATAGAGTGGACTGTGTTCTTTATAATACCCTGCACATTTACACACAGCTTATGTCTATATTTACAGGACTCCCCCCACATCAGTTTTCACAAACAGAGGATATTCTGTAAGTACATATAAAAAGCTCACCTGAACTCCATTTTAGTAATGAAAACTTGTCATTGAAAACAGTTTTTATAGAGCAAGGTGACAGTAAAACTTTCTTCTATTCAAGTTGGAAACATGTGAGAGGCCAATGAAAGTAGCATTTAGTATAAAACTTGGCTTTTGGAGTTGGTTAGTTAGATCATCTACTTGCAAGGCCAAAAATACAATGAATTGCTAAGTAACTCAATTTATTTCTCTGCTCTGTGTTCTTTGGTTCAAATTGCATTCTTAATCGCAGCCAACCACCTCACAGAGGTACTTTAAGGGAAGCAATCAGAGGATATACATGAGAGAGTAGGTAGAGGTCAGTACATGGTGTATATATGCCTTGTTTCCTGATATTGGTAAAGCAATTCAAAGAAATATTTTACTGATGGTGGGGCAGGAGCATAATTTGACCAAAAACACTTAGTAATGCTTTCTGTATGGCAAGTGAGCATCATCTTAAGCAAAGTTATGCATGCCTTTACTTAAATGAATATTAGACTGACCTTCTGGAAAGGAGAGGAAAAAGACAAGGAAAAAGAAAATAAGGAGAAAGAAAAAGGAGAAGAGGAAATTTATCTTCCATGTTTGAGTTTGACTGGCAAGAATGTTATGAGGGTTAAAAGAAAAGAGCCTGAATTAGCCACAACCTTCAACCAGCAAATCTATGATATTTTTTCTTGGTATTTCACATGTGTGGTGACACTTTTGGGGCATTATGCCATTGGCATTTTCTGTATGGAAAGTACAGTGAGTAAAGAGAGAAAAGAAACATTGACTAACACTAGGAAAGTAAAAAAACCTTGCAGCTATTCCACCACCATCCCACCCCCTTTCATGGAAAATCAAAGATGAATCTTACCTCCGCTGAGAATAATGACAGCTATAAATATTGCCAAGTCGCTGTCATCTAATTCCAGTGCATTGAACTTCACAGCAAACTCGAACTTGGGCTCCATAAAGTCACCAAAGGGCTTTCTCAAGCTCTTCAGAAACTCCCTTGTCATGAATCCTTGGCCCTCTGATATGAGAACTCCATCTTTATTCATCAAGGAAGCCAGCATTGTGTAAATGATCTCATGGACGCCATATTTTAGGAGAGTTACTTGGTCATTCAAGTCAAGGTTCACAAAACCAGGAATACTTTTGGCATATTCTGTGATCTCTTGTACAGCTTCCACTGAGCGAAACTGACACCCCTGAAATATGCGGATGGCCACCTCTTTGCTTTGCTCCTGCAAAGGGGTGATGTGTTTGAACTTAATTTTATCTTCTCCCATCATTAAGGAATTCATGTCATAGATAACAAATGGCTGCAAATAAAAAAAAGGAAAAAGTGGCTGAGTTGGAGATTTCTAATTCACAGTAAATAGAATCCCAGTTTCTTTTTTACACATTTGCTTTAATAGCTAAAATCTTTAAAGAGTAAACACTTAATAATAACAAAATACTCTTATCTCTTGATTATTCCTCCTAATTGTCTCCTGGGGCTGAAGATATTTTCCCAGTTTTGGTCTTCTGTTCCTTCAACTCATCCTGCAACACAACCTATGATTGGCTAATAGTTTAATTTCTGTTGTTTGAGGAATGCTTGTCATCGATTTTAAAAATGATATAAAATCTATTGTTTATCTTGGTTTTCAATAGAGTATATTTTTAACCTCTTTCAGTAAAAAATCATTTCAGCAACCCAGGGTTGAACAAACCTACTTAAACATAAAGTAATCTTGCAGTTTGAGATTAAATCTACTGAGATCTCAAATGAAACAATGTACCTGTAAAATACACTTAACTACAAAAAAATTGGTCTGAAAGCTGATTAGGAATATTGAGCCAAGAAAATGCCTATTTCTTTTTTTAATGCTCTGGAAACAATCTGTTTCAGTGAACATACATCTTCAGAGCAGATGTATGAGGCCTGTAGGTAAGTGCTGCAAAGAGTGGCAAAATAAAGAGTTTTGACTTATTTTTTAAAATATCTGTTCTTAAAGGTCAAATAATCAATAAAACATGTGCATTGGTTACTGAGGTTTGCAACAGGCTGCTTTCAAAAGCAAGTTGTGTTAGTCATGAAATGATCTCTTTCTTGCATTTATTTTTTTGTACAGAACTAACCAAAGGTTTGTCATTGTGAAAACTCTCAAGGCTACTCTGGTAGAGAAAGGACAGTACTTTATATACACTGGATATACTGAACTATATAAGGAATAGAATCCCAACCTATTCAAATGAGTGCATATATATGGCAGCACTGGAATAAGAATTGGGGGTACTTGGGTTCTAACTTTTGTTCTGTGGTTAACTATGTGACTTTAGGAAAGTCACTTATCTTTCTTAGGCCACAAATATTTCAGTTGAGGGGGATTTATAAATTGGAGGTTACCATCTCTTCTCTTGAGGATATTCTAGTTGCATTTCTCTGCAGAGTGTGTGTGTGGTATGTATGTGTATGTGTAGTGTGTGAGCGGATATGTGTGAGCATGCATGCACACAAGCACATACACTGAACATGGAGTCTTCAATGTGCTAAAAATAAGGTTTCTTTTCAGCAGAGATGCTGAGAATTCTCTCCTCATTGGCAAGCAGAAGCAGGTGTCATGAGTGGCACTGGTAGCCAGTTTTAAGACCCACTGGTTTGGAGATTCTAACTATTAATCTCTACAGGTCTATAATTTTCACCAAACTATTAAGTCTGTTCTATGTAACACTAAAACTAAGGACTCTTAGATGCTGAGTAAATTTCCAAAATTGCGTATTATTTCAACACCATTCACTGGAGTTATTCCAGAAATTCTAACTTACTTTTTTAACTAAAAAATTCGATTCACTTGTGTTATTTAGCAAAAAAAAAGGAGGATGGCTATAAGGACCCAAGAATAAGTTTGCCTGGTGGCTCTAACTAATTCTTCAAGTAAATCAGGAGCAAGCAGTGCTTACTATGTTTTTGAACATTTTGCTTTTCCCTCCCCACTTCAGGATTGATATTATTAGTGGGAGAGGAAAAAAAGGCAGAGTGGCTAGTAAGTCACATCCGTGAAAATGTGCTGTTTTCCCAGAACATTAGATTCTAATCATGAGAAAAAGTTACTTTTACAGAGCCTAGAGAAAATGTGGTTTTTGTCCTTCAGGAGTTTTGCAGCTTATTATAGTTTGTGTTAATGAAATACTAGCTTTCTTTTGCTATGAGAATCTCATGGTATGGATACCTGAAAAGTCTACCCACACATGCATGAGTACAAATTGCAAGAATATAAAATCATCACCTCTTCATATATGGAAAGACTGTACATAGAACTACCCACTTCAACTTCTGGATGAGCTTCTGCTCAACAATTTGGTTTTTTGGCACAGAATATATGCATAAAATTCTTCTACCTCCATGTAAGGAATTTATCTGGAACTATGCCCTGATAAATCACCCTGTGACTCTTCCCCTTGACTTCCCCTGTCCCCTCATATAAAGCCCCAGGTTCCTGTTTTTGAAATTCTGTGATAGTTGAGCATAGGGCACAAAATCCTGCTAATATTCTCTCCCAATTTAACAACAATGTGACTTTAACCCCTTGGCAATCGATGTTGGTCAGGATTTCCTGGCAGTAAACACTCAAGGACAGAGAAAGGAATCAGCAGCCCCCACTGTTATGCCAAACCATTCAGTTTTTAAAAAAATCCTTTCAGCATTTTGAAAAAGTGATGAACTGACAGAAAATTCTGGGTATTGACATGCAAATGAATACCAGGTGAATTTTTTTGTTTTTCCCAGTCATATATGATTGGTCTGTTTTCACTGCATTTTGAAGTCTGCACAGATTCTTTCAGCCTCCATGTGGATCTATCGAATTGCACAAGGGATCGCTAGATACGATCTACCTTTCTTTGCCTCCAATTCACCAATTTTTATCCAACAGATCGCACACAATTTACTTGCACATTTCACAATGGGACCTCCTCACCCTGAAAGCTGACCTCTTAAAACTACAGGTGGAACTAGGTCTGTAGAATTTATCTTGAATCATTAATTTAATATTATACTTCTGGTAAAATATTACATGTTTCTGTATTTTCTACAAAGCAAAGGGAAGCCTTGTATGTTCTATTAGCTTACACAGTATCATCTGATGATCTGCCATTATAAGAGGAACCATATCATCTTTAAATTTGACCTTAATGATCTTGCACTTCTAGTTTGGGGCTAACAATGTATTTATCTTCAGACATTCTATCACATGACTAGATAAACATCTCTCCTTAACAGGAAAGAATGCTTAATTACATCTAGGACATTATCAGGGATAGATCCAGGTTTTGTGGTGCCTAAAATGTATACAGTTGTGAGTACAGTTACAACAACTCTTGGGTTCAATAATACGAACTGTAAGAACAAAACTGTAAAGGTTCTTCCCAGGGCTTTCAAAGGGGCTCTGTGCAAGGGAGGGGCCCTGAAGCTTAAGCTTCATTAGCTTTCTGCTGAAGCTGCCGCTGGTCATTATGATGCTGGTACTCCTTCTATATTAGATAGACCAGAAAAAGGTGAGGATGAAATGAAGAAAATTGTACTTGAACACAATATTTTTCCAGAGAAGAAACAGTTCCTGTGAGGGGAAATCACAGAAAAGAAAAGTTTTCTTTGAAAAGATACATCAAGTGTACTTTATTTTTATATATTTTGATTTTAAAAAATGGCTCTACATATCAAAGCCAAGATGGGATTAAGGGTATTGTTTTATATAGATAATTAAATTTAGTATAGATCTATTGCATGCGTCCTATGTAAAACACAAAAGTCCTGGGGAAAGCTAACTAATAATGGGGAAACAGGACAATAGTGTTTCATAGTAGTCCAATAATATTAGCATTTTAATATAGGAGCTGTGAAAGGGATTATATATGAATGCTCCAGGTTTATAGCTTCTTGAATAATAAAATAGCAAGCTGAAGGAGATAAATGAGAAAGTCAACTAATAAAGCATAGATTGTTCCAGTGATTTCTACCATTTGGGAGAGTGAAATTAGTGTAGTAGACAACTCTGCCCTCTCACAAACAATTACTTGGTTATGTAAGAGTTAAAAACGGCCTGGAAAAATGCATGCCTCATCTGGTGGGGCTCTCCTGATATTCTCAGTTTTTTTCCCCCCCTGACAAATCAGAGCAAAGTTTAAAGAAAGAAATGGAATTCTTAGGGCCCATCTTCTTCATTTTGTTTCCTTCTTTCTCTTTATACTTCTGACTGACTTTAATTCTTTTAAACACACATGGTTCTCCTCAATTAGCTATACTGGGTGAATATGAATCTGAAATGTGTTGGTTGAGTTTCCTTAACTTGGTTTCTGCCCGTTATTCCTATTTTCCTCTTGTTGAGAACCACAGGATTTACAGGAAGAACTAAGGAGGTCTTCAGAAATAACCTACATCATCTCTCTCTGGTTAGGTATAAAGAAATTAAAGCTAAGAGATGTTCCAAAGTCAAATAGCTATTTATAGCAAATGTGAACTAGAACTAGATCTAGATCTCCTGACTCAGGTTTAGTTTGTTTCTCTTTCTATACCTTTATACATGACTTTTCCATGTCTTCTTTTTGAAATAAAATGAGTATTATGAGAGGAAGTGGGAACTGAAACTATTCTATGCTGGGATCTTGGAGGTAGTGCCTTTTGAACTGTCACATCCTAGAGGTGCTAGTTAAGTGCTTAATGTGATTGAAGTTGAGTTTGAAAATTTTTAAATGTAATTTCATTTTCCTGTATGATTTAGAGATTTAAGGCAAATGAAAACCTAATAGGAAGAATTAGTCACACTCTAATGAACTAGCAGATAAACACAACTCTTTAAAAACCATCAATTGCCAACCAAAACATTACTCAGTTGGCAAACAAGGGTATTGGCCAACTGAATCTAATTGTGAAAAAGGAAAAAAAATCCAAGTACTTTTCTTCTTAACTATATAGAATATTATCCTTTTAATTTATTGTCTGAAATAATACTATTGGTTCAGATATATTATGTTTTTAGCTATTCCTGACAGTCCTGGCAATAAAAGAATTTATTTTACTAATATTGACATATGAATTAGTAATCTTAGGAGCCCAAGTTCTTTAGTAACCATTGAAACAAAACAGCACTGCTATCCTGCTCTTTTTTTATAGTGGGTCTCTGTGGTCTCTTTTCTCTAAGGATTTGTCTGTTATCTTCCTATGCAGGAGAGCAAATCCTGGCTCACTCAGGCTTTGCCACAGGTAAAAGGGAAAGGGAGAATTTTGTTTAGGATTTAAAAGCACTGATATCTTTCCAATAGTTTGAGTTATTAGATTTGATGGGCCCTGTAAATTTTAGAATGAGAAAAATTTAAAGAGTACGGACTATTTTGACACAAGTTTACATTTATATATTGGTTTTATTAATCAGTAGTTTCCTATTTCATACACTACTTAGGGAAAACCCTTTTTATAATGGCACTGTTTGCTTTTGTAATTATAAAAACAGTGACATTGCATGTAGCTATCATGAGCAACATGATGGGATGCAAAGTCCAATACAGTACAAATAACAAGTTTTATCTTTACTGGCAGAGAGAGTGCAGCCAGGGCCTCACCATCTCTCAGATATGGAGTGAAAAGTTGGCAGGAACACCAAGAGTTTTTCTATTTATTGTTTTATGATAAACCATGGCACTGAAAATGGTTGAAAACCATTCTCTGTTTAATTTCATCAACAAACATGAGATCATGTGACGATGACGCACCCAGTGTGATCATCACATCAGGGTAATGGTCAGACACTGGGAACTTCCAAAGTCCATTCAGTTCTCAAACTGCCTTCAGGAAACACAGCACTCTAGTTCTAGTAATTCAGTTTCAGAGTTCAGTAGGATCTCTTAAAGAAGGGTCCTGGGATGGAACAAGCCATTTAAAGGAAAATGGACTGTGGGAGAGTCAGTTCATTCCTACTTTAGGGTGGCTAAGAGGCCCATTGCTCCTAAAATTCTCCCGTGATCTGTGTGCAGTTATTCCATATCCCATCTTTCCCTAGCCCTGAGCCTAAAATTTCCAAGCATTATTTTTTTTAGGCATGAACTGAAAAGTACATCATATTTCAACGATACAGTTGTTAAAGTTAAAAAGATCAGAGGGGAGCAAGAACATTTAATTTATCTGTCCATTTGTTTTGAAAGGTGCAAACAGCACCAGGGAATAAGATACAAGAGAAGGAAGTTAAGTTGGCAAGGGAGAAGCCCTGGTTGGCCTACAGGCAAATGCTGGTGCTGGGTATGAGAGGAAAAATTAGCAGGCATTCCATAAATGAGATGAATAAGCAATGGTTAAATTGAGCAGTAAGATAAATTTAAAGAATGGCTTCTTCAATAAAGTCATTTCCTTTCCAAAGGTTCTTGGTAACTGGTCATCCACAATACTGAGCAGCCTATCCCAGACTTGGCCTAACTAACACTAATGACATCAGTTCATCAGGGTGTATAATGAGACCCAAACTGCTCTATTGCACCAGCCATAGCCACTTTTTCACATCCCCCACCCTCTCAAGAGTCCATACTTCTGCAAAACTTGTTCAATCAATTCAAATCTTAACTTTCATAAGTCTTGGCCAAGAGATAACATAACACCCCTGAGAAAGATGCTATCAAATGAATAACATGACCATGTAAGATAAAAAACAAATCTCTAGTCTCCTTGGAAATCACATTTTGGATTTTTTTTCCTCCTCTCCAGTCTTCCTCTCTGAACTATTTCTTTCCACCAATGCTTAATTTGATTTTGCAAGATAAGGAGAAAAGAGAGAGCCAAACAATTCTATTTCAGTTTTGTGTAATCAGTGAATGGATTATTTTAATTTGGCCCAGTCTGTCTTTCCAGACCCTAACAAGAGGCAATTCTGCCTCTATCCAGATCATTAATGATGTCCAGTTTGGTGAGCAAATATTAGGCTAGTTAGAGGACCTCTGTTGAAAGTCCAGAATTTCAAAGGCATAGGCAATAGTTTTTAATTCAATTAAGCAAATACATTCCAAGTAACTATTATGGGGAAAGCACAGTTACAGTTATTATAGGGGAAAAAATGACAAACATTTGGCCTCTGAACTTGAAAAGCCTATAATCAAGCATTTTGCAGGCCTTTCTCTTAAAATAGCTTAATACCTATTTACCTCATAAAGTGCCTGCAATTATCTTATTTTTAACGGAAAGATTTAGAGCCAAAAAATCAATTGGTGTGAGGTTTTAAAGTGATTTACAGTGGATTGAGCTCTGCCCTTCAGTAATACAGTGAAGAGTATGTTGGCTACTGGTGGAGTACATTTGAATTCTTGACTACTATGGAAAAACAACAAAAAAAATTTTAACTGCCTTCCTCCTATCTTCCAAGTACAATTAAATCAATAAGCTTTCCAGCATGGATTGCCTATCTGGATTGAGAGATAAAGAAAAGGTGAGAAAGCAGCTCCTGGAAACTAAACGGCCTGAGGGAAAGTAGAGGTGTAAACAGTTAATTTTAGGGCTCTTTCCCAGTTATCACTCCTTTCCCAGTTCTGGGGCTCTATCCTCCACTTTCCTATCCCATACTGGCTCTCATCAAGTTGCTGCAATCTGCCCATTGTTAACCTTCATTAGCCACATCAATCTAGCTTTCTTTTTATTTCTCTCCCTTTAAATGAGCACAGCTTATTTTTCATAGTCAAATCATCTATGTAGAAGTCTTCATTTGCTTTTGTTTTGTTATACCCCAATTTTTTCATTTAATAAATATATAGACTTAGCTTTACCATATGATTTATAGTCTGTAAAAGTCTGCAGAAGACAGTCCTAATCACTATAATTCTGGAAGAACAAAACAGCACAAGGTAATTTTTCCAACTGTGAATATACTAGGATAGTAGGACAGGTTGAAAATTCCTGCTATTCTAAAAATTGGTAAAAATAAATCATAACTCAGAATGTTTTCCCAAGGTGAAACTTTCCTAGTGTACAGGGCAACCCTGGCTCATTGCTAGCCAATGGAAATACTAGCTTCCATGAGGGAATATCATGCTCAGAAAGTACTGAAGCAGTAGTCAGAAGGCCTGCATTATATTACAGTCTTGGTTCTTCCACATGCTGTGTGATCTCAGGGCAAAATGTTTAGCCATCAATTTCCTCATCTTTAAAAAGAGGGTAATAAAAGGAGCTATAAGATGGTCATATGTCTTGAACATATAAATTTGTAAGATTTTTTGAAATTGTAAAGAACTGGATATAGGTATAATACTGTTCTCTTGCAGTCAGAAAGTTCCTTATACTTCTGGCATTTGGCTCTTTATACAGGAATATACTACAGGAGTTTTTTCTTTCTATTAGCCGATTCTATTCTTATGGGTTAGCTAAAAGAAAAAAAATGATATCTTAAGAGCATTATAAAAGTACATTAAAGGGTAATCAAACTTTCCAAAAAAATATAACCAAGGAAAAGATACACAAACATGTCAAGTAATTGCATAGCTCGCCTAGAGCTATGTTCATTTGAAAATAAATGATAGCATAAAAGGTCTATCAAGGGCTGGGGTGGTGCCTTCTGAATGTGTTCTGTGGCTTACTACCCTAAGACACTCTGTGGACATTACAATGAAAGCCAGACCCTGCCTGGGCAAACTGAGGTACAGGGATGTGATCCATCTGTAAGCAGACAGCAGAATTGGGACTAGAATTCAGGTATAATTATATTTTATTTTAATATGATTCCATGTTGCTTTCTCAGCTTCCTATCAGGTGAGAGTTCTACTTTTTAGAAAACTTAACCCCATAACAATTTTATAATTATAATTCATTCTGGGTTCTCTAAACAGTCAATGAGGTTGCAGACGTCTGAGAATCTACTAGATTCTCAGCTAGAGTAGCCCAGGTGGCTCCAAGCCTCACAGAAAGATAAAATTCATACATGCATCTAAAAGGATGATGCTTCCAGTTACCCAGGAATCATCAGTGGAGTGCTACAAGGAAAGAAAGGTAACATAGTATTTGGAACGTATTTTTCTGTCCAACGTGGAACTTCCCAAGAGGCATCTCTAGTAGCTCTCCCAAAAGGTAAAATAATGAAACTGAATACCTTTTCCAAACCTAGGACCAGAAAGCAGGTAAGTGAATGAATGTAGTTGTGACTAGTTATTTTCATGGCAAGAAAAGAAATGGATCCTGAAAGAGGGTGGTGGATAAAGGGGGCTTGGCCATTCCTTAAAGTTAAGATGACCTGCATATGTTTATACCATTCTTGAAGAATTTACTGTATTTTGCCACATATAATGCACACCCATGGTTTTGTGTGTATCATACACAGAATTATTATACCCATAGTATATAATCATTATACTCATGTAATGTGTATCCTTATTTTTCCCTCAAAAATTTGGGCAAAAAAGTGACCATTATCCACAACAAAATACCAGTAGTAGGAGAACTTGATGGACTTTTTCCCTTTTCAAAATAATGTTTACTTATCCTATCTGAAGACATTTCCTTTCCTGTGCTTCAGACTCAGCCTACAATATGTAACAGCCAACAGCTGAACAGTACTCTGCATGTGTGTGTGTAACATGGTTAATCATTTCCTCAAAGGAAATAACAACAACAACAAAAATAAACCCAGCCACCCCAAATGAAGATGGTAGAAGAGAACTAACTGATTTATCTGTTGTCTTTCCTGTCAAGATGGCCCTCGCCTTTGCTTTGGTCAGCGGGAAGGACTTTATGTATGAGTCATACAAATGTTTTGCCAGGGCCCGGAGGTCAGCAGATTCTGGGTTCAGCTGGTCGATATCACTGGAGATCTCTGCCAGCAGCTTCTCCTTCTCAGCCTGTGGCATCCGCCCAAACCTGATGGCTAGAGAGGAAGAGATATGACAGAATGAATCACTGAAATATTGCTGCTCCTAATGCATACTGTTTTCTCACAGCACTAGTGCCCATAGACTAAAAGCCCCTTCTCCCTCCACCAGTCTCAAGTCCTGGTTTCTATCTATGACTTTGCTCATCTTTTTATTTCACAGCAAACAGCCTACCAATAAAAATCAAACTGTTCATTTCTTTAATTTGAAACAATCTTGCCAGGAAGGTGAAGCCAGTTTCTACTCATCCTTCAAGACCTAATTCAAATGTCATCTTCGTCAGGCTTTCTCTGATTTCTTTAAGCAGAGTTTATTATTCCTTCCCCAGTATTCCAACAGCCCTTCATGCAAACTTCAATGATAGCAATTTCACTCTGTACTTCATTTATTTTACATGTCTATTTGTCCCACTCTAGAACAACAGCCTGAAGGCCAGGGGCAATGTCTTATTCATGTCTGTATCCCCAGCATTTGACACAAAGTCAGGTGCTAAAAGGATCAATATATTTCACAAATTAAAGGAAGGAACTGTGCAGAATTCAAAGTTGTACAGACACAGGCTTTGTTCTCAGTGAGTCTGTACTATCTGTTTTGTCCGTTATAAATAAATATGGATGGCCCTGGCCAGTGTGGCTCAGTTAGTTGGAGCGTTGTCCATTGACTGAAGGGTCGTGGGTTCAATTCCCTGTCAGGGCAGAAGCCTGGGTTGTGGGTTTGGTACCCAGTTGGGGCATGTACATAAGCCCCAAACATCAATTGGTGATGTTTCTCTTTCACATTAATGTTTCTCTGCCATCGTTTCCCTACCTCCCCCTCTCTCTAAAATCAATAAAATAAAAGTAAAGAAAATATGGATGGTGCTTTCTTTCATATTATTAGGCTGAGAGTACTTTTATATTTAGTGGAGAGAAGCCATAATATCCTCCTGACTCTTCAGAAGTACCACTTAATGCTGTTTGTCAAAAAGACAACTTCTTTAACATTTGGCTTCCTGTGGGGCAAGGATGAGTGAAAACAGAAGAAAACTAAAGAAAGAAAGGCAAAGAGGAGAAATTAAGAGAGATATTTAAGTCCTCAATTGAGGGAAAAATATCATGTGTTTGAAACTCAACTCAAATGTGTTTTTCTTCCTCTCTACCAATACTATCTGCAAAATATTATTAATTAATTAATTAATTAATTTTAAAACCAGTTATCATACCTCGTTCCAGGTGCTTCAAATGCTGTTCATTTAAAGCTTTAACATTTTAAAAAATTGAGATTATAATAGACACATAACAATCTATTAGTTTCAGGTGTACAAGTGTACAACATAATGATTTGGTATTTGTATATATTATGAAATGATCACCAGAATAAGTCTAGTTAACATCCATTGCCATGCACAGTTACACTTTTTTTTGTGATGAGAACCTTTAAGATCTACTCTCTTAACAACTTTTAAATATACAATACAGTATTATTAACTATAGTTGCCATGCTGTACCTAACATCCCTAGATCTTATTTATTTCATAACTGGAAGTTTGTACCTTTTGACCCCCTTCACCCATTTCACTGCCCTGCCTCCCTGCCTCCAGTAACCTCCAATTTGTTCTCTGTATTTATGAGTTAGGTTTTTTGTTGTGTAGGTTTGTATATGTTGTTGTTCCACATATTAAGTAAAATCATATGGTATCATCTTTCTCCGTCTCACTTATTTCACTCAGCATAATGCCCTCAAGTTTCATCCATATTGTCACAAACAGCATATTTCCTTCTTTTATAAATAATGCTGCAATGAACATGGGGGTGAAGATATCTTTTTGAATAGTGTTTTTGTTTTCTTTAGATGAATGCCTAGAAGTGGAGTTGCTGGATGATATGCAAAATATTGTTTTGACTAATGCTACTTTGGGGCCACACTTCACAGTCTTTGCACTTTCCTGTAATAAGGACTGGACTCCTTGTATTTACCCACAATAAGGACATTTAAACATCATGTCCAATACTACCCTATGCATAGCTCTACTAATACACTTATTATATGGTATCACTGTGATATGTTTTTATGACAGTCTCCTTCCCTAGACTATAAGCTCCTTGAGGGTAGAGACTGTTGTATTAATTTATATCTCTAGCACTTATTGGTGGTGCTCAGTCAATGATTGTTGAATATAGGAATGAATAAATGGATGGTAACTTGCTATACATTATTATGCTAAAGGTAGCATTTCTATCATAGACATAAAATGACACAAACACATTCCTGAGTACTTAGTGAATTTTATTTTGAATTTGTTAAAAAAGAAATTGCTTTGTACTCCTCAGCCTCAAATTTGTAAGTTCCTTTCAGTTGACCATTAGTAAGCTTTGTAACCAACTAATACAATATTGTGTTGTAGGGGCCTCCTTAGGGACCTCTGAGTTAGAAGGGAAGAGATCTTACTTCTCAGTCTTTGAAGAACTTTAAATTAAATTAGCCTGTATCTATTTGGTAATATACTCTTTGCATATGACCCCTTCAAGTTGCCACATTTTTTGGTCAAAAATCTTGTCTCTCTACTCCCTTTTTCCTATTCTCTTTCTTTTCAGTTCCACAGGGATGGGCAATGAATGGTTGCTCACATTTTTACTGCAGTCTCCCCAACCCTCTGGCCTGATCATTCAGTCCCTCAGGATGTACCCTCATTACTTACTGTATTCTCTTGCATAGCACGGATCAAAATAATTATCTGTAATGTTTTCTTTTCTTTCCTGCTATATAATCTCCAAAAAGGCAGGAAACTTGCTCATTATTTTATACTCAGCACTTAATGAAATGTCTGGCACTTGTTAAGTCCTTGTATAATATGTTTTGAAATAAGACAGAAAAAAAAAAACCCTAGATAGCAGATTTCTTCAAAATCCTTTGTGAAGCCAGTTCAATCATTTGCTTCCTTGTACTCTTTATTCCTTCTCATCATTGAGGACTGGGGAGCAGGGGAGAGGCAGAACTTATTAGAATCATTTGTTAACTTCTAAAAGTATATATCTTTTATAGGAAATTTTAATATGCCATCCCTATACCCAGTGAGAAGTGTATCAAAAACTTGGGGTTTGGGGCAGTTTAGAAAAAGCTTCCTAAATGATGGGCTTCTGTTGTGTGACTATATTAGCTTACATATCAAACTAGTACTGTACTACTGTGTATACTACTGTGTGGGCTTATGTTGGTTATTCTACTAGAACATAAACTATATAAGCACCAGGCTTTCTCATCTTTGCTTCTGGGTGCAACAAAATACACATAGTGGATATATAATAAAAGCTTGATGAATTAAACTCACATGAGAGCTTGATGAAATAAACTCCAAAATATCAAGTCTGGGAACAGAAAATGAGATGTATACACATAGGGAGGTTTGGGAAAGTGATCATGGAAGAAAGCACCCTGTAAAAATTATGGCATATTAAAAGTAGAAGAAATTTTGGTGTAAAGCCTGGAGAAAATCAGTTACATGATAAAACAGAGATGGCTAGAATCACCAACAATCTTTTGCTCTTTAACTTTAGTTACTCAACAGAGCACACAATACTGTCTCTTCACTCAATATGTAACTATTGAATGTTATGTGTGCCAGATATTGTTTTAGGTTCTGGTTACATTTTCACAGGTAATAAACTATAAGTATATACAAAACTTTTACATGTCTAGGAAAATACTTTTTTCTAACCCAAAAAGTTAATTTAAAATAAAAAAAACAGCCAAAGAGAGTCACTTATTACATTTGCTAGTCCTGCTTGTCCATAACCTAACAAAATAGCCAAAAACAACTTCTAAAAAATAATTTTAGAATTAGGAGACATCAAAGCAAATATCTTTTGCTACAATCTAAATAAAATGCATTTTTGCACCCCTATGTTTATTGAAACATTATTTACAATAGCCAAGATTTGGAAGCAACCCAAGTGCCCATCAGTAGATGAGTAGATAAAAAATGCTGTGGTAAATTTACATAATAGAACACTACTTGATGGTAAAAAGGTAATCTTACCTATTTTTAAAAATATATTTTATTGATTATGCTATTACAGTTGTCCCAATTTTTCCCCTTTCCCCCCTCCTCTACCCAGTATCCCTATTCCCTCCAGCAACCCCCACCCCTTAGCTCATGTCCATGGGTCATGCATAAGTTCTTTGGCTACTCTATTTCCTATACTATTCTTAACAGCCCCCTGTCTATTCTGTACCTACCAATTTGTGCTTCTTAATCCCTGCACCTTTCCCCCCATGACCCCCCTTTCTCCTCCCAACTGATAACTCTCCAAATGCTTTCCATATCTATAATTTTGTCACTGTTCTGCTTGTTTACTTAGTTTATTATTTGGATTAAATTACTTATAGTTGTGAATTTACTGCCATTTTAATGTTCATCATTTTGATCTTCTTTTTCTTATATAATTCCTTTTAGCATTTCATATAATAATGGCTTAGTGATGATGCACTTTTTTAGCTTTACCTTGTCTGGGAAGCTCTTTATCTGCCCTTCAATTCTAACTGATAGCTTTTCTGGATAGAGTAATTTAGGTTGTAGGTCCTTGCTTTTCATCTTTGAATGCTACTTGCCAGTCCCTTCTAGCCTGCAGAGTTTCTTTTGAGAAATCAGGTGACAGTCATATGGGAACTCATTTGTAGGTAACTATCTGCTTTTCCCTTGTTGCTTTCAAGATTCCCTCTTTATCTTTAACCTCTGGCATTTTAATTATGATGTGTCTTGGTGTGGTCCTCTTTGCATCTATCTTGTTTGGGACTCTGTGCTTCCTGGACTTATATGTCTATTTCCTTCACCAAATTAGGGAAGTTTTCTTTCATTATTTTTGCAAATAAGTTTTCGATTTCTTGCTCTTCCTCTTCTCTTTCTGGCACCCCTATGATTCGGATGTTGGTACATTTAAAGATGTCCCAGAGGTTCCTTAGACTATCCTTGTGTTTTTGGATTCTTTTTTCTTTATTCCTTGTGTTTCAAATTGTTGATTTGATTCTAGGCTTAATCCACTCCACTGTTGGTTCCCTGTAGATTTTTCTCTATTTTGCTTAGTATAACCTTCATTTCTGCCTGGGTCATTTTTATGCTGTTGAAGTGCCCAATGAGTTCCTTGAACATCCTTATAAGAAGTGTTTGGAACTCTGCATTTGATAGGTTGCTTATCTCCATTTCATTTCGTTCTTTTTCTGGAGTTTTGTTCTGCTCTTTCATTTGGGCCATGTTTCTTTGTCTCATTTGGCAGCCTCCCTGTCTTTGTTTCTGTGTATTAGGTAGAGGTGCGTTGACTCCCTGTCTTAGGAGTGTGGACTACTGCAAAAAAGAGCACCTGTAAATTGTATGGGGCAGATGGAGTCTTAGGTAATCACCAGGGTGGGGCAACCTGTGTCACAGCTCTGTGGCTCTGTTTGGGGGAGGGCTCAGAGAGAAGACAATGCTGCTGCCTGGTCTCTGGAGTTTTTCCTGGGAGGAAGTTGTTTTCCGGTACTCGCCCTATTGCCAGTCACTTCAATTTCCCCCTGTATATGACTGGTGCCCCTTCTACTGTTGCCCTGGTGCTGAATCCTGGTCCTAAATTCTTTGTGGGCCCTCTAAGAGGAGTTTCTTGGGAATCCCGAAGTTTCTTCTGCTGCCCCAAACTCCACTGGGTTTTATAGCCAGAAGTTATAGGGACTTATCTTCCTGGCACTGAAACCCTGGGTTGGGTGGTTGGTCCTGGGCTGGAATCCCTTGCTCCCCAGGTATCCCTCCTGATTTTTATCCACCACACATGGATGTGGGACCACCTGCTCTGCATCTCTGCTCCACTCAGTGTCTCTTGGTGTCTCTACCTCTCTGCGCTTCTCCGCATGTCTCCACATCTCTGACCCTACTACCTGTCTGGATGAATGTGGTTTCTTTAAATATTTTGTTGTTGGACTTCCATATAGCTCAATTTTCTGACAATTCTGTGTGATATTTGTTTTGTAGTCTAGTTGTAATTTTTGCTACAGTTGTTCAAGGAGGCAAGGCTTATTTCCCTATGCCTCCATTTTGACTGAAGTCAAATCTTATCTTTTGTAACAGCATGGACTGATCTGGACAGTATTATGCTAAGTGAAATAAGCCAGTCAGAAAAAGATAAGTACCATATGATCTTACTTATATGTGGAATCTAATGAACAAACTGAACTAATAAGCACAACAGAGATAACTCATAGATACAGAGGACGGATTGACAACTGTCAGAGGGGAGGAGGGCTGGGGCTGCTGGGTGATAAAAGTGAAGGGATTAAAAAAAATAGTCATAGACACAGACAACAGTACGGTGATTACCAGAGGGAAAAAGGGGTAGGGGAGGTAGAATAGGGTAAAAGAGGGATAAATGGTGATGGAAAGAGTTTTGACTTGGGTGGTGAACACAGAACACAAGATACAGGTGATGTATTATAGAATTATGCACCTGAAACCTATATAATTTTACTAACCAAGGCTACTCCAATAAATTCAGTAAAATTAAATTGAAAAAAATAAAATGTTAGTTTTTATAAGTTGAAGTTCCCTCCAAAGGCCAAAAGCTTATAAACAAATTTTCTGTATCACTAAATTGCTCATGCTGCAAATGAGGTTCAATGAACTGTCAGTGCAACTAATTATATAGGTGATTTCAGCATTTTTTACACAGCACAGTTTCAACAAAAAGAATGTAAAATATATCTCATTTGGTGTGACTCAATTTGCATAAAACATGGAAATCTGAAATGATAATTACAAATTTTTATTTGCATGTATTTTTTAAGGGAGAAAAAGCTGATTTTATTTTGTTGCTTTTGAATCCCATTAATAATACTAACTTACCTCATGTGAGGTGATGATATAAGGCGCAGAAAGTGTTTAGCACAGTGCCTGGCACATAGTAATGCTTAATAAATGCAGCTTTTATTATTTGTGGATAAAGTGGTCTAGAGGAATTGTGGCTGCTGTAGGCTATAGACCAGTATGGTAGATATGGTACACTAACCTAGATCCTTTCCCACAGGTAAAGAAAAAACCCTGAAAACCTAATCCCTTTATCTACCTATCTACCTGTCTGTCTATCTATCCATCTGTCTATCCATTCAACCATCTCTATCTCGATCTCTCTTTCTTTAAATTGTTTAGGAAATGGTGTTTTTAGTGAAGTAATTCTTGAACCTCAGTGAATCTGAGAATGAAGATGAGGGAGATATTCTCTCTATGGACTGCTGTTTTCCATAAAACTGAAGTTCAGTTTCCATAAAACTGAAGTTTAAAAATAGAAGATGAAAGTTCTAACCTGGGGACCAGAAATATAAAGGCTGATGTGCTCATATACAAACACATTTTTCCAAATCTTCTAACACTACTGATTAATTTTAAAAGAGAAAGAAAATGCTCCACGTGTCACCGAGCGAGAACTTTCAGCCTCTTTGGAAGGCAATGGAATTAACCCGGCACTTGAGGTAGTCAGGCTACTTTCTAGTTTCAGCTAGTGAACAACTGTCTAAGTGGCTTTTCTCCTCTGGTCTTCAATTGCTTTATTTATGAAGAATGAAGGACTTGGAAAAGAAGATCTTTCAATATCCCTTCCTCTAGTTCTAAATTTAGCTATAAAATTCTACAAATCTCTATGACACAGGACTGGAAAACATGCTATGCTCTCTTTTTTAAAGCACATTTGTCAGTCTTTGAGTCCCTGAGAAAATGAAAGACATTCTGTCTGTTCTACAGATCTAGCACATGTTACACTGAGCAACTTCTAGGATACTGGCATTCAGTGTCCTATTTGGGATAATGACCTACAGAGAATTCATGTAACTTATTATTTTTTTTGAAAAATTGTCAATATCAGAATCACTATGCACCCTACAGGAAGAAAAGGTTTGGTAGAGACTCATTAATTTCTGGTGAAAGTATATCAGCATACCTTTATATAATATACTTTTACTGAACTGAATGGAGCTCACTACTAGCATATGACAGATTCAGCATTGTGTGTTAGCACTGATTTCTTGAACACAAAAACTCCAAGCCCATGGAATATTTAGGTATCCTGTTCTTTGAATCTTAGAAACAATTAATGTTCCTTAATGACAATTAATGACATGTTTGAAAAACACCTAACTGTAGGAATATCCATGATAAGTGCTACTTAATTACAAAGACAAACTAAAGCAGATTTTCAAAATAAATCAAAAGAAGATAGATGAATGAAATAAGTTTTATTAAAAATAGTTTTGTCTTTCAACATCTAAAGGGTGAATTTTTAATGATATCAAGCTTTTGACAATTAGTAAGTTTACGTCTCATAGTTTCCCCACTCTTAATGTGTTTATTTTGCAAAAGCCTTATCATGTAAATAAGTGTTATACAACACTATTGCTTTTCATATAGCTTTTTCCAAGTAAGTTATGTTTTTCCACCTCTCTTTCTTAGGAAAAAACCTTGTGCATTTTGAGGTTTTACAGAATTTGGCAATCTAATAACTATAATTTTCTAGGTCCTCTAAAGCAAAACAAGGAGCAGCCTGAACACCAGTATTATTTTTATGCAGGGATAACATTTTTCAAACTATTTTAGAGAACATTTAAACATTTGCCTAGGTTTCTTTCCAAAGTAGAGATAAACAAAACACCAGTGCCTCACCACTGCCTTTCTGATTCAATCTGATTCCTTTAAGTCTTACTTGACATCATTGAATTCATTCATTTAATGGTATTTGATACAAGACATTATACTAGACAGACTAGACGGGGGGTGGGGCAAGGATGAAAAGAACACGTCTAATAGAAGAGATCCTAAATATATACATAGATTATTCTTTCTCTCATGTATCCCTCTTTACTAGTTCCTTCCTTTTCACCTAAGCAGATGTTTAAGATTCTGACCCTAGTGTACCGAATCTAGCTTTTGCCTCATTTAAATTTACCAAAACTTTGCTCTTAGAAGTCCCTCATTCTTTTTTCACAGACAGATCTGGGGGCCTCTTCTAAGTTCTGCTACTTGTGCTCTCCAGCAATCTCCCAGTCCTTAATGCTGTTGATATTCTCCACGCTCTTTTCATGCTGGTTTCTGCTTCTCTGGTTCTCCTCTTTCTGCATGCTATTTTCCTACCTCCTTCCTTCACTTGCATTCTGTTCTTCCTAGTTTGATCTCTCTAACTCACAAGATGTGCCAGTGACTCCTGTCTTCTCTTATTGAGATCTGGATGCTTGTTTTTCACTTCCTCCTAGATTCCTTCATACATGGATGTTGGCTATCCCATAAGCACTTCAACTACAACAGAAAAACGAACTTTTCATTTCCCCCTACCAAACTGTTTCCTCATCCTGTTTTCCTTTTCTGGTTAATTCATTTTATCAGCCAAACTAGATACCTCGAAGAGTCTTGACAATCTCTCTCCCTGCAGACATTTATATTCATTGGTCATTTTTCTGATATTTCTCTCAACTCCATTTCTTCTCACCCATCCCAATGTCTTAGTTCATAATATATCATTGTAGTTCTCATAAATTTCCCTGATTCCTTCCCTGTCCTTAGCTTTATTTATCCCTTTTACTGCTGTCTATAGTAGTTTGGTTTTAGTTAGCAAATGTGATCAACACCTTGCTTTATAAGGCACAGTAACCAGAGGGGAGGAGTGAGGAAGATAATGGGGAAAAGAAGGGGAAGGGTAGTCAAGGAACATGTATAAAGGACCCAAGAACAAAGACAATGGGGGTGAGGGGATTGAGTGTGGGAGGTGGGTATGGGTAGGATAGGGGAGAGTAGTGGAGGGGAAAATAGGGACAACTATAGTTGAACAACGATTAAAAAAAAAGAAAAAAGGCACAATGTGATGTCAGAGAAAGATATAAAACAAGAGAAGAGGAAAAATGGGAAATTAAAAGTCTTATGAAAGAGAAAACATTTGAACTGGGCCTTGAATACTAGGTAGGTTTTTTTTTTTTTTTTTAAATAGGGAACTGAAGGACATAGTACACAGAGGCCCGCAGGCATTTTCCAGGAACAGCAAAGAACACAGTTTGTGTGAAATTTGCATGGAAAAGAGCAGCAGTGGGATAAAGTGGTGGAGGCTAGACTGTCAATGATCATGAAGGCCAGGCAGGCCATAGCAGGTAACATACCTGCTATGTGCATTAGGATGTTTTACTCTGTTATATATTCCTAAAAATTAACATTTGGGTAATTTTCTTTTATATCACAAAGAAGACTAAAGAAAAAAAGAGTAACATGTTGAAGTTTAAATTTATTTGCCATTGATGTTTTTCTTTTTTGCAATATACACCAGAGCTTCTGTTTACAAGGAAGAAAGGAACTACCTTAAAAATGCTGAGTGCCACAAAAATTTGTGAAACCACTTTTCTGAATTTTTATGAAGCCACTGAGAAATTATTTTTAAGTTGTCAGCCTTTTTTAAAAACTAAAAAAACCCATCATTTATATAATAGGACATCCTAATCAGCAAAGCTAAAGTTTCACTAATTTTTATATTTATGAAAAACATAATTTTTATTCAAATCTCAATGGCATAGGGAAAAACCTAGCTGAATGACTCATAATTAACAGTTAAGGCAATTCTTCTCTACATCAGATTATTTTTTCTGCAGAGCCAACACTTAGTATTTTATTATTTACTTCATACACGAAAAGCATCTCTGAATATGAAATATTGACTAGTCAAAATTCTTAATGACTAAATTATCTCATTAAAAATAAAAAGGGCGCCCTGGCTGGCGTAGCTCAATGGATTGAGCGCAGGCTGCGAACCAGGCATCGCAGGTTCGATTCCCAGTCAGGGCACATGCCTAGGTTGCAGGCCATGTCCCCCAGCAACCGCACATTGATGTTTCTCTCTCTCTCCCTTCCCTCTCTAAAAATAAATAAATAAAAAATCTTTAAAAAAAAATAAAAAGGGCACATTTAAAAATATGACTAAGGGCAGAGATTTTGACAACAGGACTTGAAAACAAAACTGATACTTTAAAAACCTATAAGAATGTGTAAGGGCCCATTTGACTGAAGAGGCAACATTAATCTATGAGAGTATTTTTATCAAGATTCTGTAGATACCTGCTTTATTAATTCAAAACATAAAACAAATAGTAGCTGATGTAATAATCCCTTAGTAAGTTAATTCTGGGCAGCCTAGAAAGTCAGCTCTTTATTTCTGCTTTACTTGTCTTTGGAGCCTTCCTCTAACGGTGTCTGGACAGGGTATTGGGCTGACCATGCTTCAGATGACTCAGGAAGACTTTGGAGCAATCAGCAGGATTGGCCCATGGTATAAAAATGAAGGATTATTAAATGACCAAAATCATGGCAATATGTATTTATCTTGATAATTACTGAAAAACAAAAAATTTCTCCCCAAGTACATCAATCCAACAACTGGGTGCTTTTTCTATCCAATGCTGAAAATGGGTATTTGAGAAACAGCTAGGTTTCTAATTGGAAAAATCCTGAAATCATATCTTTCTATGATGTTTAGGCTACATGTCATGATCAAAATGCATCATTATGCAATCGTCAAATGTACTGCCCTATGTTAGTGAGCAACTGATCAGAACATACAGAAGACATGATTCAGGCATATGAATTATATTTTTATGGTGCCAAATCGTACAGGTAGAAACTTTTAAGTTCAAGTGACTGACAGGTATTAGTTGCCTAAATATTTGGGAAGACCGTGACATTGTAAGATATGGGATAACTAGTTGAAAAGTGAAAAATTCAGCGACATAGTTTGTTTGATTTATATAGCATCATAGACTTTTCAAAGGTAAAAGAACTTAGCAATTGCTGATTTCAGTAATTCTCTAACAACATTCCCCAGGGCCTTAGGGTTCCTTGATGATTACTTTAGAAGTGTCTTTCAAAGCTGGGAGTGTGTAGCTAACATGGAAGCTAAATGCAGAGAATGGACTACACAGAGACCAAAGAACAAAAATAAAAGTAACACAGAAAGAAGTAAATTTATTTCAGGGGAATGTTCATTTCTTCTTGTGCATACTAAAAACAGTGAGGTGCTGATTTTGGTATAACACTAGAAGCCTCTTTATTAAGTTTGTGGGTTCTTACATTGAGGACCATTCACATAAAACATTAACAAAAAGGCATTTTGTATTAATGGAAATCTCATTACAGTTGGCCTCACATTGGACAAAACAATGAATTTTAAACAGTTACTATGATCTAGAAAATTTTGTATTTAAAAATGGTTCCTTCATCAGGAAAGCAGGCTAAACCAATAAAAATATAAAGAAGGGGGACTTGTGGAGTCCCCCTTCTTATGTGTAGATTAAGTGGATGCTTTCTTCTCTCTGCAGCAAATATATTACCATAAAAACCTCTGGGAAGGGATTCTTTTAGTCATGTTTGCACTCCTGTAAGTGTTAAACTGTATAAGCCTTTGATGCATGATGTTTAATTCCTTTTTTTAAAATAGTTATAAGACATCCAAAGATGACCTTACTCAGTTCATAATAGCTTTCTTTTTTTTTTAAGATTTTATTTATTTATTTTTAGAGAGGGAAGGGAGGGAGAGAGAGAGAGAGAGAGAGAGAGAGAGAGAGAGAGAGAGAGAAACATCAATGTACAGTTGCTGGGGGCCATGGCCTGCAAATCAGGCATGTGCCCTGACTGGGAATCGAACCTGCGATGCCTGGTTCGCAGCCTGTGCTCAATCCACTGAGCTACACCCGCCAGGGCTATAATAGCTTTCTTTGACTTTTCTGGGGAGAGAAAATTATATCCTCAATACCACATAGGTTGGGCTTTAAATACTGTTTGTGTATTAAAAATAAGAAATAGGAGATATATTTTACATGAATATGTACAAACAACAGGAAATATATTTTACATCAATGTGTAAAGTGACAATTTTTTGAAGAACAAAAAAGAAATAGCATTAAAAGCAGAACTGGCATGTTTTTCTAGGCAGTCTTACAGATAATGACCTCAAATCAAAGATTTCTTCATAAAGATAAATGAAGTTTATTACAACTTGATTTCATCACCTAATATACAACCCTTGACTTGAAAATATGCCCTGTGTTTTATGAGGTCTGAAATAAAAAGAAAATGGATGACATTAAACCAGCAAATTATTTTGCAATCAATGACTGCAGTTGTATACTGCTACACAGCAGATGTATTAACTGTTGAGGAAAGTTAGACCAAATTTCCTTCCTGTCAACTATAGCTAATCGATCTATTCATAATACATTCTTGTCTTTAGAGTAAATGACCCATTTAATGATAAAAATATAATTTAAAAACTATTTTTAAAGAGTAGGGTATCCACCAATTAGTGATTCCCAAATATCTTGATGATTTCTGCTGCGAAAATGAAACATCAGCATAGTGAGCAAAAATTTAATTTTCAGAGATGCTTTGGAGTTCTTATAGATGAAGACTGATTTAAAGATTCCACGGATAGATGCAACACACTGACAGCTGTCAGAAGGGAGAGAGGAGTAGGTACTGGATAAAGAAAGGAAGGGATTAGCCAAAGAATATATATGCATAACCCACAGACACAGACAACAATGTGGTGATGGCCAGCGGGAAGAGGAGGAGGTAGGCAAAGGGTATGAAAATAGGGACAGCTGTAAGAGTGTAAACAATAAAAATACAGGAGAGAGAGAGAGAGAGAGAGAGAGAGAGAGAGAGAGAGAGAGAGAAATTGTCCTCGTACTAGATCAGTTTGAGAGAGATGAAGGCAAAAGAAAGAAAAAACAGGATATCCAATGAAATGAGACTTTGGATTCAATTTGATCATGTTCGAATTTTACATTTCTTGAGCCCATAATGAGTTTTTAAAGAACTGACTAATACTTGAAAAATACAGTAATATCATTACATCAAAATTTGTTTTATAATCTAGTTAATCAGTCAGAGTTAAATAGAAATCAAGAACTACTTCTTCAAACAGGCCTATCTTCCAGCACTTTGTTGAGTTAGCTCTACAGTTCACGAAAACACAGGTCTTCTCAGTTCTTCTACATTCTTCTCGTTAGGTCACTCATTAGGTCAACACTCCAGTTCATAAGCTTGATTTTTGATACGGGTTTAAAAAGTAGAAAGTTTTATTCCCTTATCTTTCTACAGACACTGAAGTTTTGTGGAACATTAAAATATTTCTTTATTCACAAGTTTGTATCTGCTCAAAGTCAAGGCTACTGCTGTAGCTACACTCATCTTTGCATAAAAATAGAAAAAATATATAAATCTAAATTCTGATAAGCCACCTAAAGTTCCATATCCAGAAATCTGCAGAATTCTTACATTTAAATTAGAAAGAAACTATTGACACACAGAAATAAAGTATAATCTGTTTTAATGCTATTAAAGCAACGTAAAATATAATCACAAATATCATATTTGTTTTAAAATACTACAGTTATTTCCATCACCTCCCAGATTTTCAAGTCTTTGCTCTGATCATAGCACATGCCCAACCACAGAGAGGATTCCTCACTAACAGCTTAAAAACTTTGACCTAAATGAGAAAGGCTTTGTCAGTATGCAATATTCTGAAACCTGGCATTCTGTGGTATAACTACATGTTTTCATCAATGGCCTTCATGTTTGCTGATCTGGCAGCCGTAATGAGAATAATAAAATGCATGGAGCTAAGTGTTCACTTACCATTATGAGACATCCCCACAGCAAGGCATTTCTGAAACCGACAGTACTGACATTTATTTCTACTTTTTTTGTGGATCCGACAGTTAAGATCACACCTATCATAAATAAGCTTCAATCTGATTGTTCTCCGGAAGAAACCCTGCAAAGAGATAATAAAAAAGAAGCAAGTTACAATTTTTTGTGATGAATTGAAGCAGCAATGTATGAGTAAAGGCACACTGGCCTGGGTACCAGAAAAGGCAGGTGCTTCACACATTCTGGCACTGGTGACTTTAGGCAAGTCACTTAACCTTTCTGGAACTGCATGAGGATTTCCAGTGTCCTGTTTTAGCTCTTAGAAAGTGATCATATCCAACTAACGTCATTCAATGTATTTTGGCTTTACATTTGGATTTCAGCATGCTCTAAAAAGTGCAAATAAAACATCAATTAATCAGTTCAGTATCTCCGCAAACTATTCCAGGAGCATGCCAAACCCTTATAATTGTACTAAGCAGTTTGGCAAAGTTATAATCATTTCATCGTAATACATGATCAGGGCCTATAAAAATCCACATGTGGATAATTTTTTGGAATTCTCTATGTTGCATAATTTCCTGCAGAATTGGTTTCATTTATTTGTGCAGCTGAAAGGGTGTGTGTTCCATAATTGTTGTAGCCTACAATCAAAAAGAAATAATAGAAAATAACGTGAGCCCTGTCTGGTGTGGCTCAGTGGACTGACCACTTGCCTATGAACTGAAGGGTCACTGGTTCAATTCCCAGTCGGGGCACATGCCTGGGTTGCAGGCCAGGTCCCCAGTTGGTGGCGTGCAAGAGGCAACCAATCCATGTTTCTCTTGCTTTTTGATGTTTCTCTCCCTTTCTCCCTCCCTTCCCATCTCTTTAAAAATAAATAAAAATTTAAAAAGAAAATAATATGGTAATAGATAAACCCTTAGAAAATCAACTGTTATCTCAAAATAGCAAATATGTCAACTTGAGGCTAACTGAATACTGCTATATTTATATTTTTTTTGGAAAGACCTAGAAAAAATTCTGCAAAAAGACCTGGAAAAAGTCAGAAATGTTTTCTAACTCTACTTTTTTGTTCAGAATACTCCTATTGATTTCTATTGTGTTCATTTTAATGAATCTCAGTTCTTAATTCTTCCAAATTTATCTCATTCTGTTTGGTACAAAAACCACTGAACTAGTATTGATTCTGTCACTGATGTCATTTGACTTTCTCCACATTTCTATCTTGAACCCTAGACAAGTATGTTGTAGTGCTCACTTGACATCTTCACTTGGAAATCTAATAGCCATCTTGAACCCAGCATATTCTACACTAAAGTCCTGATCTTACCCCACAAACTTACTTCACCTCAGCTTTTCCATTTCACCTTATGCAACTCCATCCTCCTACGTTCTCAAGCCAAAATCCTTGAAGTCACTCTTGATTTCTTTGTCTCATGTGGAAAGCTCTTTCTCTAAACATACACTTGCCTGTTTCCTTCATTACCTTCAAGTTTTTGCTAACCTCAGCTTCTCAGAGAAGCTCATCTACCTTAGTTAACACTGCAGCCTGTCCTTGCCCCCACGTTTTCCTCTGGAAATACTGATCTCCTTCACTTTGCCCTTGTTTTTCTTTTTCTTTTTCCTCAATAGATTTAGGACTTTCTAGCATACAATATAATTTACTTGATATATTTGTGTTTATTTTCTTGTCCCTCCCCCACTGCCCAACTAAAACTGTGAGCTCTATGGGGCCAGGGATGGTATCTTACACCCCTGGATGTAACTCAGACACCAACAATAGTTCTCCATTAAGATCTGTTGAATAAACATGTGTGTCACTTAACTTCCTTACTGGGCCTCACCCTTCCTATGTGTAAAGTGAGGAGGTGGTTCCATTTCTGATATTCTGTGTTCCTAAACTGTAACTGCGGTCTTACAAGGCCATTGGCATACTCTCTTCCTCTTATTTTTGATGTTACTTTATTAATATTAATTACAAACATGTGGAAAATACATGTAATTATAAAATATAACAAGATAATTATCACACATGAGCCTGGTATCCAACCCAAGATTTAAAATCATGACCAGAATACTTATATATTCTCCTCTTATTTAACTCCCGCACTTGTGTCCCCTTGACGGTTATCATTCTGAATTTTGTGTTTATCATTTCCTTGACTTTTAAGAAAATATAGTTTTATCACACAGTATGTAGAACTAAATAATACATTGTGTAGTTATGATTGTTTGGGGTTTTATTAAATACTATCATACTTCATGTCTTTTTAAGGGATTTTCATTTAAAAAATTTTGTATTAGGTTTCTAAAATTCATCCACTTTCTTGTTGAGAAGCTATGATTTATTCATTTTCACAATTGTATAATATTCTATTATATGACTATGCCACAATTTATTAATTTGTTCTCTCGTGTTGATGTATGTTTGAATTCTTATCATTTTTCTACTATAAATAGTGCTTCTATACATATTTTTTTGTTTTATTATGCACATATTCAAAAGTTCTCCTAGGAGTAGAGTTTCTGGATTATACAATATTTGAATGTTAGTTAAATTTACAAGACAATGTCAAATTGTTTTCCTAAGTGTTTATACCAATTTTCACTCCCACTACTAGCTTATGAAAGTTATATTCTCTCGAGCACTTGGTACCACCAGGCATCTTAATTTTCGAGAATGTAGTATGTATAAAATAGAATCGAAGTAGGACCTTAATTTGTATTTCTCTGATTTTTCATTTCCCAGTTTTCTGATGGATTGTCTTTTTCTTAAAATTGAATTTAGATAATCTTACTATACTCTAGATACAAGTCCATTGTCTGATATAAGTGTTGCAAATATCTTCTCCTGTCTATGGCTTACTATCCTTGAAATTTATTATTTATCTTTTTTTGCTTTTTAACTTATAAACATTTTCATTTCACTCTCATTGTTGAAAGATATAGGGTACTAAAAAAAAGATAGCGTACTCAGTTATTTTCTATTTCACTTTGAATTCTGTTATCTTTGTGCTTCTACTGCTGTTGAGAGGTCTGTTGTCAATCAACTTTGAAGGCGTTTTTGTCTTTTCTCTTGATTGCTTTTACATACTCTCTTTCTCTTTAGTATTCTGCAATTTTTATTGCAGTGTGTAAACATGAATTTCTTTTTATTCATCTTCTTGGGCATGTTGTTTTCTGCATCATGGTTTTACTTGTTCATAAGTTTGGACACTCTAACTAGATAAGCGTTAGACTTACTTATTCTATCCTTCTTTTTTATATTTTCTGTTTTTGTAATTAATTACTCTCTAATATTGATTGAAAAAGTCAACATCAAAACAACCATCAATTAAGATCACAGAAATATATAATTACAATGGCAAAAATTCATCCATGAGAACAGTTCTGTACATAACTCTTCTATTCATTAGAGAAGAAGACATAGTTTTTTAATATTCAAAAATCTTATTAATCCTTCAAGAACTAAAACAGGCTTCAAATTCTAGCAGATTCTGGATAGGACATATTCTTTGAGACACCTTGAGTCTCATTCTCAGCAATTTTTTTGCACTTATTTTTCAGTTCAATAACATTTTTTTGCTGTGTGCAGTATGCTATTTAACCCTACCACTGACTTTTTTTATTTCAATAATTATATATCTTTACTTTTAGAAGTTTCACTTGGTTTACTTTCCAAATCTACATGGTCATTCCTGATGGTCTATTGCTGCTTACTGATTGCTGTGATTCTGCCCTCTTTTAAAAAAAGTATACACAGCTGTTCTATCTGTATCTGCCAGTCCAGTCCCAATATCTGCTTTCCCAATATCCCCTTGGTAGGGGCTGAGGGGTCTAAATTCATTTTTGTTTATTTCTGATAAATGTCATTCAAGTCAACTGCTTTCTATGTGCTTACTGATGTTTCATTTTGAACTCATTTCCTGATCTTAAACTATGGGAATCCTACGGGGTCTAAACTAGAAATTCTTTCCTCCAAAAAGAATTTGAAAATACTTCTGTTGGAAGCCAGGGGCGCCACTGACTTAAGACTATTTCAGATTCCCTTGAGAATTCGGGCTTAATTCAAAGTCCCTTTTCATTTTTTTTAAATTTTATTTTAATCATTGTTCAAGTACAGTTTTCTCCCCTTTACTCCCAGTCCAGCCCACCCACCCCTTTCTCCCAACTTCCCTCCCATTACCACCCTCCCCCTAGTTTTTGTCCATGTGTATTTTAACTTTGTTCCTGTAAACCCTTCCCCTTTTCAAGTCCCTTTTCACTGATGGCTCCAAATACTGCTACAGGCACCTGCATTTGAGGCAATACTGCACCTGAGTACTCCTATGGGCATCTGTTATGAGGGAAACCCCACTATTATAAGTGCTTGCAGCTCACAGCTCAAGACCTAGGATTTGTTTGTTTTCTAATTGTTGGTTGTTTGGAGAGTTTTCCCTACCTCGTATGAGATGAGAAATATCTCAAAGAATATGTCCTATGTAGGGTCTGCTGGAAGTCAAAGCCTCCTTAATTCCCCAAGGGTTCTGAGAACCTTTGAATATTAAAGATTTTTTTTTCACTCATTAAAAGAAGGCTAATAACTAACAGCGAAGACAACTGTTCTCATTGATAAATGTTGGTGGGCTATTTCATTTTGATTTTTACCATTGTGATCACATATGTTTTATAATATTCCCTCACTGGTTTTCACTTTTTCAAACTAATTTTAGTCGTTGAAAATGCTGCTTGGTTAGTTGACAATGAGGCAGGTCCCAGAGTATTCGA
The DNA here is from genome assembly GCA_004024845.1 of Tonatia bakeri. Classification (NCBI taxonomy): domain Eukaryota; kingdom Metazoa; phylum Chordata; class Mammalia; order Chiroptera; family Phyllostomidae; genus Tonatia; species Tonatia bakeri. The sequence continues at coordinate 221,258 of PVIA01001020.1, forward strand.
TTTATTTGGCATGGCTGGAGAAGAAGGTTTTTGATAAGAGAATTATGTTAAGTTTAACCCTTATTATGCAAATTTTTGTTTAGATTCATGGTGTCTTTCAAAGTGTCTTACATTCTTTTTGTTATGATTCAGGATCTTTTAATGTTAAAGGATGGATAGTCTTTCTTGATATCATTTATGTACTATATAGCTACATAAAATCGTGAACTGAATAATATATACAAACTCCAGCACACCACTTAGAACTTTGATTTATTCTTTTCCTAAATACTAACTTCATGATAACCAATGCTTTTCTTGCCATTTGATGTTTTTAAGAAATCTAGCTGCACAGCAAAGGAAATCATCAACAAAATAAAAAGACAACCCACAGAATGGGAGAACATATGCGCCAATACATCTGATAAGGGGTCATATCCAAAATTTATAAAGTAATTACAAAACTCAACACCAAAAAAACAAGCCAGTTAAAAATTGGGCAAATGACCTGAGTAGACACTTCTCCAAAGAGGATGTACAGACGGCCAATAGGCGTAAGAAAAGATGCTCAGCGTTACTAATCATCAGAGAAATGCAAATTAAAACCATAGTAAGATATCATCTCACATCTGTCAAAAAGGCTATCAACAATAAATCAAGAAGCAACAAGTGCTGGTAGGGATGTGGAGAGAGGGAAATCCTTTTGCGCTGTTTGTGGGAATGCAGATTGGTGCAGCCACTTCAGAAAGCAGTATGGAGATACCTCAAAAAATTAAAAATAGATCTGCTCTTTGACCTAGCAATCTTACTTCTGGGGATATATCTGAAGGAACCAAAAAAAAACTAATTTGAAAGAACATAAGCACCCCTATGTTCATTGCAGCATTTACAACTGACAAGGTATGGAAGCAGCCTGAGTGTCCATCAGTAGATGAATGGATAAAACAACTATGGGGCATTTACACAATGGAATTCTACTTGGTCATAAAAAAGAATATTATTTTACCCTTTACTATAGCATGAATGGACCTGGAGAAACTTATGCTAAGTGAAATAAGCCAGTCAGAGAAAGCAAATATCATATGATTTCACTCATATGTGGAATCTAATGAACAAACTGAACTAACAAGCACAACAGAGATTGACTCATAGATGGAGAGCAGATGACGGCTAGTTCAGGGTGGTGGTGGTTAGGGTGTGGAGGGATTGAGCATAAAAGAAAAAGCACTCATGGACATGGACAGCAGTATGGTGATTGCTGGGGTGGGGTGGGGGTATAAGGGAACTAAATGGTAATGAAAAAATACAATAAAGATTAAATTAAAAAACAAATCTAGCAAGGAAGATATAAAGCCATTACTATGTGTCTTTCTTACTGATTTGAAGAATGATGCAGGCTTCTACAAAGTTTTTTCATATTACTAATAAAGAAACACTTTTATTTATTATTTTAGAATCCACAAAACAATGTGCAATTTCAACAACTTACTCTCGTGATTATCATGAAGTCTGTGAGCTGGTGTGCTGGAGATGTATCAGTCACCATTTCAGTTTTGTATGTAAATCCTTCTAAAGGCTTCATATTTGTCTATGGGAAGGTGAGGTTTGTTTCTTTTGCCTTTAAAAAGTATTTTCTCCAACTTCTCCTTAATTACTTGACTTTTAACAAAACTCCATGTGTAATGTGATCTAAGAATGGTATTGTTAAGTTTACAATGAGATTAAAGCCCTGTGCTGGCTGGCCTGCATGCATCTCTCCTATAAAATGTATGGCACACAGAAGCTGAATCAATGAGCTACCTTTGGCAGGTGGGAATATACAAAAAATTCTTCTTGGAGTAGTGCCTTATGTAGAAATATAAAAATAGGTTATACTGTATTATATGATAAATAGGTAAATCTATGGTTGTAAAGTAATCTTTCACTAAAGATACAGAAATATGATGAAACCTAATAAAGAAAAAAAAATACCAGTAAGTGTCCAAATTGTAACCCAAAAAATTGTCAGCTTTGCAAGCTCTAAGGTATTTATATCTTTTAGTAGGTAAAGCTTATATTTTATCTAAGTCTGGAATATTAATTAATATACCCAAGAATCTGTCACTATTTTACTTTAATCCAAACCCAACTTTTTAATTCCTGTTTGAATTTTGGCAAGGATCACTAATGTAAACTGTTCCATTGGCATTGTGAAATTGCTTAAGAAGACCTACTAACAGCTATCTTAGGTAATATAACTATCCTTTTCAATCCATAAATTAGTCTGCAGGTTTGTGGTCCACTATATTTTAATCATTGGTGCGTATAGGCTATATTCTACTACTAAAATGGCAAACATTAAATGGCCAAAGCACCTTCCAGAAAAACATGCAGACGAGTCAAACACATTGACTTTCTTGGCTTATCACTGAGTATTGTTGACAAGCTAAGGAGCTATTTTGACCACTGACAGCCACCGGTCTAATGAAGTTGCACTGTGTGGCAACGGATTTGTTTAGTTCCACAGTGGCAAGGGATGTGCATTTATTTCTTCAGCCTCAATGGCTTGTAACAGTGGTTTTCAAACTTTATGGTCTGAGGACCTCTTACTCTCCTAAAAATTATTAAGGACTGCAAAGAGAATTAGTTTATGTGGGCTATCTTTATGGTATTTACCAGAGGAGAAGTTAAAATTCAGAAATTTTTATGTATAAAAACATAAAGGCAAATATTTCATTAGCCATCAGAGCTGTCTTGTCATTCCATGCCATGCAGTTCTAGAGCATTCCACTTCATACTCCTGAGTGAATGAGAGTGAAAATGGTAAATAAAAACGTAGTATTATTATGAAAATAGTTTCAATCTCATGGGTGCTTTGAAAGTGTCTTAGGGACCCCTAGAACTCTCCAGACCACATTTTGAGAACTGTTAACTTGTAGAAGACAAATTATGTTATTTCACTAACATTTTGCTTACTCTTATCTTTAAAGTGAGTAGATGTCTATTTTCCCTCCCAAGGTTAGCGTAACTGTTATATTTTAGTCTAGGAAGTCTGTAATTCATATTTGGATGACTTATAAGTTCCTGAATGTAAGTATACAATACTCCTAATTTTCATCTATTGTTTTTGTTTTTTTCTGTGGTAGGTTAAGAACTTCAGGTTTTATTAAGAGTTTATTCCCTGCCTCTGCCTTAGAACGCTTTTTGTTCCTAACTTAAAGGTATAAGGATTTTCTCCTCCCTCTTCTTTCCCTTCTTCTTTTTTTTATTGCTACCTTTCTTCTTTGTTTGCTTTTATCTTCAGAGTTTTTGTGCCTTTGGAACTTAGCCTTTATCACTATAACCAACTACTGACGATATTTCTGTCTGTCAAATTTTAGCTGTTCTCAGTAATGTTAACTCTCCACAAATGTATGACTAATAGAAACATGGTCAAATTATTTACTTAAACTTTCTAGTTTTCTAAGTGTTTTATCAGCCCATAAAAACAATAACTTATTGTGGAAATTTAACCAATCATACTGTTTTTAATTATTTATCAATATAAATGACAGAGATGACCAAAATTGAATGGGTTCTTGAGGTATTTCTCAGGATTTATCAAAAACTTACTAAAAATCATATAAATCTAATGCAATAAAATGACATTTTTATTATTCATTGAGATCTTAAATAACTAACTATGAATAATTATTTCATGTAAGGCCACAGATATTTTAGTTTGGTTTTAATCACAGAATCAATGGGTTTAAGTGTTCTAAGTGAAAGCATCTATTGCTGGGCATTTTTCAAGCAGTAATTTTAGAAGTTTAGACCTTAGAGATGAGTAAGACCTTGGATAGCTAATCTAACAAAGTTATTTTACACATATGGTGACTTAAGGGCTAAGTGTTTATGTGATTGGTTAGTGACTTTGGGCAAGTGACCCAAGTGACTACTAGCTTGCCTCTTTTTCACTTTATTAGGTTGCCTCAGAGTAATAAACTCTCTGAATTGCAGAGATTTTAAAGATCATTTAGATTCAACTTTTTCAACTAATTCAACTATTTATTTATTTTTTATCCTCACCTGAGGACATTTTTTCACTGCTTTTAGAGAGAGAGGAAGGGAGAGGAAGTGAGAGTGAGAAACACTGATTACCTCCCGTATGTGCCCAGACCAGGGACTGAACCCACAACTTAGGCCTGTGCCCTGACCAGGAATCGAACCCACAATATTTTGGTTATGGGATGGTGCTCTAACCAACCTAAGCCACACCAGCTACAGCTCAACACCATCATTTTATAGATGTGAAAACTTAGGCAGAATGTGGTTAAAAATGATATATACAAAAGCATCTTGCATAATATCTGCATGGTAGAAATTCAATAAATATTAATTTCCTTTTTTGGCCCACAATCCAGTAAGGAAGCCAGATATTCTAATACCTACCTACCAGCTGCTGTATACCTCTATTCTGAATAAGAAGCCCAACTGAGGATTAAATGTGATATATAATATACACAGTGTTTATTTTATAAGATAAATATTTTATAATTATTTTTATATTTATAAAATATACAACATTTATAAATTATATTCATAAAATTATAAAAACTAAATATTTATTTTATAAGGTAAATATGAATGATTCATTTTAAGCCCTGGAGCATATAACAAAAACTATTCTATTACTATGTTATTCACATAGTATATTAAAATTAATTATTTTAAAAGACTACATATTAAAATATGAGATTAACATTTTCTTAATATTCAGGCAAAATATTACTCAATGTTTGAACTTTCCAAAATGCCTCTTTTCAGAAAGAAAAAAGGTGAGGAGAAAAAGTATTTCCTTTCCAAAATAGTTATATCTCTTTACCTGTCCATAAGAATAAGAAAATAGAGTACTGGTTTAGGAGTCATATGAGATAGGTTCTAGTCCTAGCTCTGCCATTTACTAATGGATGACCATAAGAAAGTCTCATTGATCCATAATTCCTACATTTGTTAGTGGCCATAAATGAGTTCAACCTTATAGGACTGTTCTAAGGCTCAAATGAAGACTATCTCTCTATCTCTCTATCTATCTATCAAATCTGTCAAACATTACATATATAAAATATTACATGGTACAGTGAAAAAACCCCTGGAAGATTCAGGAAATCTGGGTTCTGGGCCAGCTCATCAGTATCTTGCCTCGATACCTAGATCAAGTCACTTAAAAATAAAAAAACCCTGCAAGATATTAGGGTTAAATTAGATCAGTGTCTCATAGGTCCAAATTGGAGAACAAAAAGTGAGACAAAATAACCCTGCTTTCAATAATTTTCTTAGGTTTTCAAATATTATATCATCTAAATAATGAGTTTTTTAAAAAAATTTTTGACAATTTTATCTCAATTCCTTGTCATAAGTTTGCAACAGGAAATGAAAAAATAGGTAAATTTTCAGCACATTCTTTGAAATTATTTTTTACCTTGCATCCTTCACATGCATGAACTCCATAGTGAAACCCAGAAGCTTTATCTCCACAGACACGGCACTCAATTGCCATGAGGGAGTTGGTAGGCTCTTCATGAGTCTTATTATACAGCTGCGTCTTTTCAGAATAATAAGGTGGGGATGCAGGCTCCACTTTGATTGCACCTGTGTATAGAAGAATGTGAGCAGGTCATTATTACATGAAAAACAATGCTAAAAAGGCAATAGGAGAAGGACTATAGTATGCTTTAATGCCACACTTTTATTAGTTAAGTGTGGTAGCACTATGGAACATGCAAAGACATAGGAAAAAGTAGGCCTTGTAATCACAGACAAGTCACAACCCCTCTGAGGTTCACCTGTATAAATAAAACAGGTAAGCAAATTAAGCCTGTGGTTCTATGACCCTCCAACACCCTGTAATACTAAAGCTCTAACAGACAACATATAGTATCTGACATAATTAAGGTTATTTTACTACATAATGTGCTGTATTTGGCATTTTCACAATATTATATTATATATTTTAATTTAAATGTTGCATTTTAGAAGTATTTTAAAACTCTTGCAAAAGAAACACAGAAGGAACACTGCCATGAAAAGGTTATGGGAAACCCAACTTGAAGGTACATGAAAATTAAGAGTCTAGGTTACCATGGGTGTTGAGTCAGAAAAGGTGGTTTGTAAAATGATCTTTGATAGAGAGTGAAACAACCTATGGAAATGAAGCACTACTTTTCCATTGGTTAGGATCAGAGCTATTATATTTCCGTATTAGGCTTTAACTGAAAACCACACACGTAAATATAACCAAGTTTAGTATTTATCTAAAGAAAACTAGAAATACAGGAAGTTCTTATTGTCAAGTAATGGTTACCAATTACATAGCTGGTGGCTTTGGAAAACCAGCATATCAGTACACAAAGAGATAAAAATCAAGGAAATAGCATCATAGAAATTTATTTTATCTTGAAAAGTGCAGTTTAGTTTTTCTTGGTCTGATGTTTCAGTGAGAAGTGAGTTAATTACATGAAGATTTATCAATAGACTAAATTGTCAAAATTTAAATTTGTGCCGAAACAGTTTTCAGTAAGCTTCTTAAATGGCAGAATTAGAAAAGCTGGATTATAATTCAGCAATTTATTGTTGATAAGGTAGCAAACTGTTACTTAGTAACTTACAAGTGGCCAAAAGAGTTTTAAGTTTGGGTGATGGACTCTTTCTTACTCAGTCTGAGCTACACCTGGCAATATAATCATGCTGGATAATGCTCCTAAGAAGAAGCAAGAAAAAAAGGAGAGAAAAAGGAAGAAGGGAAAAAAGGAGAGGATAATCGGGGGTATTTATACATTGTTCTCCTTTCTTGTACATCATAAATACTTAATATTTCACTGACAAATGGATGACTAAGTGAATGATAAATGTCTTTTCTACATAGTTTCAGTCTCTGGAGTACTTACTCCAGGTTATTGAGATTAGTCTAATGCTAGCTTAGTAGTCTTAAAAGTGAAAATAAACATCATACTTTGGTACTCTTGGAGCTTCAGGTCATACTTATAATCAGCAACCATTGGGTCAGCTCTTGCAAAAGGAATGTCTTCATAGTGTGGAGCAGAAATGCTGGAGAAATCAACGGTGGTGAAGGGCTTGATGTCAAAGGCATGGGAGTGGTCATCCATTACAGAAAGATCCACGGAGCTGATTCCAAAGTTGGTGGGCCAAAATGGCATCTCTGTGTCAACCATGGTAATTTCTGAAATGTAAAAAAAGAATAACTGTGAAATTAGTCCTGGAGGACAGAGCAATCCTCTGAAGACATGCAGAACAGGAACTGAAAGAATGTTTGGTAAAGTGATTTCATCTAGGTTATCACAATGAGAGAAGAGAACATAACCACCTTCTTAGTGCTGCCCAGATGGTTTTATTAAAAGAAGTCACCGCTTAACTGGATATCACAGTAGAGAACCCTACAACAGTACCAATGTGTACAGTGCACTGATATAAATGTCCTGCAGACAGCCCAGCTCTCATTATCTTTTACTGAAGATCATCAATCAAATTTGTTAATAACTTTTAAGAGCATGGAGTTCTGGGACAATTCTACTTTTTTGGTATTAGATATCCTAAATATTTTTCTCTTTAGGATAAAAAGTTTGGTCCTCCATTTGTATTTATAATGCTTTTGTATGACAGAAAAGTTGGGATATGTGTGTGTATATACACATACATATATACGTATACATGATTGCTCATCATACACACATACATATGTGTGTGTATATATGTATGTGTATGTGTATATATGTATATGTATGTGTGTGTGTGTGTATATTTTTTATCCTCACCCAAGGACATCTTTTTCCCATTGCTTTTAGAGAGAGGAAGGCGGGGGAGTGAGAGAGAGGGAGAAACATCAGTGTAAGGGAGAAACATCAGTGTAAGAGAGAAACATCAACTGGTTGCCTTCTTGTACCTTCTCTTACACACCCCTATGGGGACTGAACCTGAAACCTGGGTATGTGCCCTGACCAGGAATCAAACCCACAACCTTTTGGTCCATGGGATGATGCTCCAACCAACTAAGCCATGCTGGCCAGAGTGAAAAGTTGGTATATTAAATTTATATAAGGATTTATTATTTAACTGTACTGTAAAAAATTTTTTTAAGGTTGCTGGTTAGATTCCCAGTCAGGGCACATGCCTGGATGTGGGCCAGGTTGGGGGCATCTGAGGCAACTGATCACACATTGATGTTTCTCGCCCTCTCTTTCTCCCTCCCTTCTCCTTTCTCTAAAAATAAATAAATAAAACATTTTTTAAAAAAGAAAATATCTCTTCTGTGCTATGAAAATACCCAAATAAGTCTTCTTTGCATACAGCTTCTCTTAAAAAGGAGAAAGTATTCCCTACATGGAGAATAGAGAGGTTAGAATATGTGAAAACATATTTGATTATCAATGAGGAAATGTTAAAATGAGAATCTAGCCCAGAATTAATTTTAAACCACCCCAAGACAAAACAGAAATGGAAACAAGAAAACATATTTAAAAAAACAAAGATAAGAACACTGGTATGGATTCTAAGGCCATAGGATAACTGCTTCATGAATTTCCTGCTTAAGGTGATACATGCCACATGCATTTTTCTAAATGTGATTTGTGGTCACAGTAAGCGAAACAAAACCCTGAAAGATTTTGGTTCTAAGTATTTAATGTGGACCTGTGTGTGACTGAAGTGGGCAGACTTTAGACTTTTATGAAATTAGAACCTGTCTGACTTGGTTTACCTGAAAGCAGTTGACTATTAAAGTGGTGCCAAAGCAGTCACAGTATGTTAAATGTTAACCCTTGGTGAAAAATACCAGTAGAGAGGTATGGGAATTTGAAATTGCTGACACTGAAGGCAAAAAAATGAATTGCTCATAAATTCTAGGGTTCCTGAAATCATATGTTTATCTGTCTTTTTTGTAATTAATATCCCCATATCCTAACAAAGGACTTGGCTCATGGTAGGTGTTCATTAAACATTTATTTATTAAATGCTAATTGAATTTTAGCATGATGCGGGGAAGGGAGAAAGCAAACTAGTATTTATTGACTACCTCCCATGTTGCAGACACACTCTACCTTTTATTCCATGTAACTCAAGATATTAACGCCACTTTAGAGGTAAGGAGGCTAGGACTAGGGAAGTAAAGAGACTTGCCCAGAGTCCAACAGCTGCTAAGTAGAGACGAACTCAAGACTGATCCAGAAACCCTGTTCTCTCACTGATAAAAATGTTTTATGGAGGAAGGGCTGTTCTCCTAGGGGTATCTGGGAATGGGTCTCTTGTATTTTCCCAGCAAGAAGAGAGCTAAGGAATTTACTCTCGAAGGCTGAGTTTTGCATGAGGGTAAAGATTCCCATTGTGGTCTTCATAAGGAAAACAAAGTGCCCTGAGAGCACAAATAAGGAGGCTAGTCCTATGAATGTGCTTCAGTGGTTCCAAGAGGACTCATTAGGCACCGTTTGGGTTCACATGTCTGAATATCTACATAAGTAAGTACCCAACAACCTTAAGTTATCTGTGTTACAGTGTAAATACTACACGCCAAGAAGAGGAATGTGCATTGGTGATAGCTTAAAGGTCATATGGGTCTCAATGACAGCCAGAAAAAAGTTTGCGTTCTCAATGACAGGGGCACACACTGAACTGAATTCTTTGTCTCAAAATACATCTAAACCTGTGCAACCCAGATCACTCCATTTACTTTGCCCATCTCCTCAGCAGGTTTATTTTGAATTTTTCTAGGTATAAATTACTTCCGTATCAAAATATACCGCTCTTGTTTTAATTGTAATATCCATAAAAGTTGGTTACCAACTATGTGTCATTATGCTTACTGTAAACAAAGTTTCACTAAGTGACTTAAAGGTGGTGTATATGCCTCTGTATGAAGACTGGGAAATGAAAATGAGGATGCAAAAAATATCTGTGTTGCAAGAGAAATTGATTGCTCATAATTTTACCAGTTTAATTTTGTTTTTGCTTCACTTTCAACATGACATCAATGACTCGTTGTCAACTAAAGCCATGCTTCTTAATACAAAAATCATATCCGTACAGGCCATTGATTTCACTGATGTTTTTGGGAAAATTTTAATGTTAAAATAGTCATTTATGTGTGAATGAGTAGAATAAAAATTCATGTGATTTTAAAGATATAATATGAAACTCCTAAAAAATTGTACTTGTAGTACATTTCACAGCCCAAAGGATATGATTTAAAAAAAATAGACTTTATTTTTTTAAGTGGTTTTAGGTTTACACAAAAATTGAGCAGTAAGTACAGAGCTCCCATATGCCCTTTCCACTTTCTCCCAAGCCTTAAAAATACACAATTTCCTCTATTATTAACTTGAATTTCCCTTATTATTAACACTTGCATTAGTGTGGCACGCTTGCTACAAATTGATGAACCAGCATTAATACATAATTATTAACTAATGTCCATAGTTTACATTAGGTTTTACTTTTTGTGTTGTACATTCTATGGGATTTGACAAAGGCATACTGCCATGTACCCACCACTACAGTACCATACAGAAGAGCCCTAAACATCCTCTGTGCTCCACCTATTCATCCCTGGCCCCGAGAATGCTATGTTTTTGCTGTAATCATGTATTAAGGGCATACTGCTGGGAAAGCAGGAGAAGTTCTGAGCTATACAGCAAATTAAACTACCCTGGCTTGGCATTGGAGTCTCTCCCTGGCACAGCGCTGACCTGCTTTTCCCGCTAGTGATCTTTTCCACTATTGATCCCAATCCTCACTCCATTCTTGGTATAGTCTGTACTTAGGCATATCCTCTTCTGACCAGTTTAAATATAGTCTACATTTCCTAGTCTGTTCATCTTTGTTTGTACTGAGGCTGCTCTGTCTTCTTCCCATCCCTCATTTCTACACATCACAATCCCATGAGTCTTTACCACAGTAGTGGGAAATCCTACAGTAGTCCCAATGCTACTTTCTCCATGAAACCGTTCATAAATTCTCCAACTTAAAAATACTCTCCATTCTCTGTGTTCCCACAACATTTTGTACTTCTCTCTTAACTCTGATATAATTATTTGGATAAATATCTCTGCCATTCAATTTCAAGTACCGGAGCAAAAGGACAATGTCTTATTATTCTGTTTTCCCTTTAGTACTTATGCACAGTTGTTTATTAAATACTTGCCAACTGAATGATCATATTTTATTGAGAAGGGTAGAATAAGTATCCATTTTTCAAAGAAAAATGGAAAAAATAAAGATACTTTCTCAATGGTTTAGTTTTTCTAAGACTTAAGCTCCACAGAAAAGATGGTGATATTCTATATTATAAAATACAATTTAAGCTATAACCCCCCTGACAACTGTATATTCACTTTTTATTTTTTGAAAATTGCAGAAGGAAGATTAGGATCCTACAAATATTTTTATTCCCATGTAGAAAAGACAAAGTAAGGAAGAAAAACAACTTGCCTCTTCATCTCTATGAAAACATATTATTCAAATACATATTTTCCCTTCGCCCTTTCCCTTTTCCCTATCCTCTTATTCTAGGACATCTTGACCTAAACAATATTATTTCATGAACCATGTTTACTGGGAGGCACAGTGGTTCCCTAGACATTTTATTTTATTTTGTCTTGAAGATGGGTCCAGGGAGCCTGCTTCTAATTTGGTCTCTAGAAAACATAAGCTACTGTTTCTGCCAAGCTGTAAGTTGAGTAGGTGCTTTTTGTTATTCTGTGCAATTACCCATGAAAGAACAAATGAACCAAATATTAGCATGAACAACAGCTCTTCTCAGGGAAAAGTAGCAGAGTCTTAACTTTCCAGCTGAGTGACAAGAGTGTGGTGCATTAAGGCATATCTATCAATTTCACAACCTTTAGTGTGTTTCTATTATGCAGACATCTCTAGGCAGACATTGTGAGGAAGGACATGAATATGTGCTCTTTATCTTAGACCTTCAAACTTGGTTTTAAACTCTATTATAGTCGGTGGGCAGACTTTGCACAATATTTGTACAATGTACTTCAAACAAAAATACAACCAATATGAAAAAATAAAGTAACTTCTCTAATCTTTCCTTTTTAAAGATTTTAAAAATTTATTTTAGATAGAGGAGAAGGGAGGAAGAAAGAGAGAAAGAAAGAGAGAGAGAGAAACATCAAAGTGTGGTTGCCTCTCAAGTACCAGCTACTGGGGACCTGACCTGGCCCACAACCCAGGTATGTGCCCTGAATGGGAGTCGAACCAGTGACCCCTTGGTTTATAGGCCAGTGCTCAATCCACTGAGCCACACGAGCCAGGGCTCTAATCTTACAGGCATCACTATTTGAGAGCATGAAAGAGTGTCAGAAAAGATGTTAAATTATTAAATCAAGCACTGAAACTACACAATTTACCTTTGAAGTTTTATGTGATCCCTTATGAAAAGAAAAATTTTACTAGAATATTTGGGGAAATGCTGCATGTTCTTAAAAATAACATTAGCTAATATTAATAGAACCCTAAATCTTTGTTAAGTATTGTGCCAAATACAACATTTGGATTGTCCCATTTAATCTTCACAACATTCCTATGAGGCAGAACTTATAATTCTCCTTAACGAAGAGGAAACTGAGACAAAAATATGGAAGTAAGCAATTTGTTTAAGAACACACAGTTATGCAGTATTAGAGCTGGGTTATTTACTCAGAGGGTCTAAAAGTCCATAGGCTGCACACTTAACATTCTAAACTGAATACCTTCAATATGTCAAGTACAGGAGGCTGGGATATACTATGAAGAATAATTCTCAAATGAAAGCTTCACTTAAAAAATGTGTTAAGCTGTGCAATAAAAGTATGTGCCAGTAAAATGCCTTTCACAGAATCTCTAAAACTTAGTGGTTTTCTTGGAAGTGACCTTAAAGAGACAATAAATAATTTTTTCAATATTTTCTTTGTTTCAATTTGGTATCATAGTATGCATAAATATAGTCCAAACATATTTATTCAGCCCCTCCTTATTCATTCATGCAAATCATTCTGCAGCATAAATTGACCTGGAAATTTTCTAATTCTTTCCCCGTTGTAATAGCTAATATCCAGAGACAAAAATCATCCTGAAATATTAGAGTAGAAAAGGTCTTTTTGAGATAATCTCAGTTCCTCATTTGACAGATGAAGAAAAATGAGGGAAAGTGATTTGCCCATGAGCACCCTGTAGGATAGAGGTTGACTAAATAAGAATCCAGGTTTTGTTGCCTACTTAGCATTCTCTGCACTACATTATAAAGTTGTTAAAGCATCTAGCATAGGGCCAGACACTGAATAAGTTCTCAATAAATATAATTATTGTAGTAGTTGTCATATTTGTACATATTAAAACCAAAGTACTAGAATCATGTAAAAGGTGGGCTAACAGCCTCCAATGCTACCACTAGGGGACAGGAAGAGGAAGAAACACCAGCATAGTCCTATTGTTCAAAGAAGACTACGCCTAAAACAGATGTCCTGTTTTAAAGACTTCTGGAAAAGGAACATGCACAGCTTCTCTTGGTTACTTATTCCATTGCTTAATTGCTCTTTTGTAGCCAGGAAAGTCTACGTCTTATCTGGCATTTCCCCAACTGTGTTATACATATGTTAATGATGTTCCTTTTTAAATAATTAAAAAGAAAACATACTGGTGGTCAAATAAATTTAGGAAATGTTACTCAAGTAAAGTTAAATAGGTTTAGTATGGGACCTCTTAGACTAATAATACATGAGAAAATACAAGAGAGGGGAGGGCACAGTATGCAATATATGAGAAGTTTAACACTTGATGGAATATAGTTTATGAAATAATCATCTAACCTATGTTGTAGTTTGTAACTTTTTTTTATTTCCTGAACATAAAGGATGATAGTTATCATCCTTTGCATATTTGCCCTTTACCATATGTACTTGAAAAGCATTATTAAATTGTCCTTTACGTTTTCTTTTACTTTAGAGGGCAAAGATTTATGTTGGTTAGAACAACAAAACCCAAGAGAAGAAAGATTTTCTTACTTAAATCACAAAGAAAGTAATCACTGTAAATATGCTCTTTTTATAGTCTATCCAAAAAGCCTCCACACAGGGAAAAGAAAAGTCCCATAGAATGGACCAGGAATCAGAATGACTTTGACTGGTCCACTTTGTCCCCCACCTTTGGCAACAAGTGTTGGAGAGGATGTGGAGAAAAGAGAACCCTAGTGCACTGTTGGTGGGAATGCAGAATGGTGTAGTCACTGTGGAAAACAATATGGAATTTCCTCAGAAAACTAAAAATGGAACTGCCTTTTGACCTGGCAATTCCACTGCTGGGATTATATCCTAAGAACCCTGAAACACCAATCCAAAAGAACCTATGCACCCCAATGTTCATTGCAGCACAATTTACAATAGCCAAATGCTGGAAGCAACCTAAGTGCCCATCGGTAAATAAGTGGATCAAAAAACTGTGGTACATTTACACAATGGAATTCTCCGCAGTAGAAAAAAGGAACTCCTACCCTTTGCGATAGCATGGATGGAACTGGAGAGCATTATGCTAAGTGAAATGAGCCAGGTGGTAAAAGAGAAATACCATATGATCTCACCTATAAGTGGAACCTAATCAACAAAACAAACAAGTAAGCAAAATATAACCAGAGACATTGAAATTAAAAACAAACTGAGAGTAACCAAAGGAGAGGTGGGAGGGGATAAAGTGGGGGAAGTAGGGAAAGGGTTTTCAAGAACAAGTATAAAGGACATATGGACAAAACCAAAGGAGTGTAGGATCAAGGGTGGGAAGTGGGGATGGCTGGGGTTGAGGGGAGTGGTGGGGGGAAAATGGAGACAACTGTACTGGAACAACAATAAAAAAAGTTAAAAAAAAACGACATTGCTCAACAACACTGGAAGCTAAAAATCAATATGGCAATGTTGTCAAAACTCAAAGAAAAAAATTATTTCCAACTCAGAGCTTTATACTCAGCCAAACTATTACTAAGTATAAGAGTGGAATAAAACATTTTCAGAAATAAAAGGCCTTAAAAGAAAGTTACTGTCCATGTACTCTTTCCCAGAGTTCTACACCACGAAAAAAAAAAAAAAAAAAAAAAAAAAAAAAAAGGAAAATATGGGTCCAGGAAACAAGGGATCTAAACACAGAAGAGAGGTGAAAGGAAGTACCAGGATAATAGATAACAGCAAACTAGAGAGAGTGGAGCAGGAGGATGAAGAAAACCATGAGGAATTAGAATGTCTGATATATTTGACCACTCTGAGAATTTTTATTACTCTGTCAGAGAGTTTGTGAATGAACTAGAGATAGGTGTGTAGAAAAGAAACAACAAAATTGAGCTATTACTAAGTAAAATAAAAAATTAATGCCAGAACAACAAACAGCTATTTAGGATCAGAAACAGAATTACAGTATATCCTGCCTGGCTAAACTGTAAGCAGCACTTTCAAAGTTATAACAATGTAAACTTGGATAAATAATTTCACTTAAAGTTATGAATAAGTACATTATGAAGATGGAGGAGGGGAACTGTGTTAAGGAAAGTATGTATAGTGGTAAAGGGCTAAATTTTATCTTCTACAGTAGGAAGTCAGTGAGTAATAAATACAATTTTAAAAATAGCAGTACAAGCCCTGGCTAGTGTGGCTCAGTGGATTGAGTGTAGGCCAGCACTCAATCCACTGAGCCACAGGAACCAAAGAGTCGCTGGTTCAATTCCCAGTCAGGGCACATGCCTGGGTTGTGGTCCAGTTCCCCAGTAGGGGTCGCACGAGAGGCAATCACACATTGAAGTTTTTGTTCCTCTCTTTCTCCCTCTCTTCCCCTCTCCCTAAAAGTAAATAAATAAAATACTTAAAAAAATAGTTTAAGCATGTATTTTAAAAATATAGAGGTAAATACCAGGAGTTAAAATCCTTGCCTCTGAGGAGGAGGAACTGGGTGTGGGACTGAGGACTGCTGTTTTTTATTAAAAGCTTTATATTATCTGACTTTAAAGACTATGTACAAGTATTATTTTGATAAAAGTAAATATTAAGTTAAATATCCTTTAATTATAATATTTTCTCATGATTTCACCTAATAGAGAAAGTACATATATTCCTTGCATGTTTTTCAGTCCTCTTAAAAGGAATTATCATGCAACAATCTGAATAAAGTATAAAAATATTTAATGTCATTTCAAGTAAAATAAAGAAAAATCAGAAAATATTTTTGATACTTGGATAATAGATGACTGTCCTCTTGACTGAAGCATTTTAAAAAATAAATTTTATCAATTCATTTCTTTCCCTTGACTAGTATCACGGATTTTTGTTAGAAAAGAAAGAAAAAAACTCTGGATCCCATTAGCAGAAGTACAATTAATAACAGCTAACAGTACTTAAGTACTTATTATATGAGAGGCACTGTACCTTAAACCATTGCATATGTAACTTATAAATGTATACATAGAATTTATAAATGTATATATAATACACAATAGAATTTACATATATAGTCAGTCCTATGCAACTATTATTACCACCCAACATATTGAAAAAATTAGAAAGAGGTTAAGTATTGTCCAGTGTCATACAGGTAATATGTATTAGAGCTGAGGTTTGAATTCTGTTGTGGTTTCTCTGAATAGAGAACCTTTTATTTTGGATGCCATAAATTAAGAAAATAATTAAGAAATGGATTATTTGGTGTGTCATTTGTTTCTTCAATATAGAAAATATACTTTCATTCTGTTGTCTACTTAGTTTATATTAAAAATCAAATCCAATGCTTCTGTGGTTTGATTCCCCATTGATATACTCATTGATAGCCTTGGCAGAGGTTGAAGCATTCCACAGGTATCTGTATATGCACATTTCTTTATAATAAGCCAAAGGGTCTTGTAGCACATTTTCAGCGGAGATCAACAAAGGGTACAGCATTAATTTTAGAGATCATCCTTGATTTCTCTTGCATGGGCCACATGCTGTTTAGATAGTTTGCCTAACCCAGTCCATAGATATCAGGAGACAGGAAAGATGATAGGATAATGTCCTCACTTATCCATTTCTTCTGCTTTCTTAGCTGGAGATTCATGTCCTCTTTCTCTCTATGGTCAAGCCAGCTAGGTTCTTCTGCTAAAACTACCTTCACAAATTTCTAAAGAGAGACTTACTGTTAATAATCTAATTAAGATGAAGGCCAAATCTGCTGAACAGTTAGTTACTCTGGTTTGGTAGAAATTTCTGCTTTACCTGCTAGCACATGAATAGTGCTTAGGTCAGAAAAAAGGAACTGGAATGTTTCCCCCGGCTAGCTTCCTGTTCGCATTTGGCTTTGGCTTTGCAGTGATAGGGGAATATTAATGGAAGGAAGGAGACTGAGTGGGAAGGAAAAATATGAAAAGAATGCTCTAGAAGTTTGTAACAAGTCAGAAAAGAAGAAACTACCAAAGATCTACCTAGGTACTGTTTCTCTTGATGTGCCCACCTCTCAAACATTGTAAAGGACCTCCTTCCTACAAGCAGAAGATAGAATGGGTGGGTGGTTTTAAACAATGCTTTACTACTAAAGTACCTCAATAGCCTGAACTTATCATAGAAGAGAAAGGCACTATCTAAACAACTTAGAGTTGTTTAGTCTGGCAAAATGACGTGATACACTATGCTTCTGTTTCTTCTTTTGTTTTCAATTTACTGTGCCAAGCCCTCTTAATGAGAAGACAATGGTCTTAAGCTAAATAAACATTGAGAATGAAAGTGTCAAAACAGATGTAGCCAAATCAGTGGTTATTGGCTGATTTTCAGATTTTAACTAGTGATACTATGTATTATCTAAACATAGTACAATGTGATATTAAATATCCAGAGTAAACGTTTTTATATTTTAGATCGTCCTCCTGAGCTCTTATGGAATTATAAAAAATATTCTATGTGAAAGCATTTGATATAATTTGACACTCATGATTTTTTAAAAAACTTCTTAACTGGAAAGGAAAGGGAACTTCATTAATCTGATAAAGAATATCTATAAAAAACAAACAAACAAACAAATGAAATACCTAAAGTAGCCATCATATATGATGGTAAAATACTTAACGCTTTCTTTTTAAGATCAGGAATAACACTGTCCTAGAATTCCTATATAATGCAACAGGGAAAAAAAGACATTGCAATTAATAAGAGAATGTAGCAAAGTTGCTGGATATAAAGTCAATATTTAAAAACCGACTGTGTTGCTATGAGCCAGCAACAAATAAAAAATGACATTTAAAAATAATTTTTACAATAACATCAAAACATCAAATACTTAGGGGAAAAATCAAGCAAAATATATGTAATATCTTGCTATTACTGAAAAAAAAAGGAAGATTATCTAAATATACTATGTTCAGAGACTGAAAGACTCAATACTGGATGCTGTCAATTCTCTCCACATTTCTCTATAGATTCATAAAAATTCAATCAAAATCCTACTATTTTTGCGGAAATTGACATGCTGAGTCTAAAATTTCTATGGAAATTCAAAAGACCAAGAAGAGCTAAGGCAATCTTAAAGAGAAAAACAATCCTGGAGGACTCTACTACCAGACATTAAACCCAATTATAAAGCTACAGTAATTAAGACAATATATTAGTTTGTGCAAAGAGAAAAAATAGACCAATGCAATAAAATAGCAAGTCCAGAATCAATCAAACATGTATATGGGCACCTGGTTTATAACCAAAATGCCATTTCAGCCTACTGAAAAAAAGATGATCTTATCAAAAAATGGAGCAGGTCAATCAGATAAACATATGAAAAAAAATCTGTCCACCTCTACCTTACGCCATACTAAAAAATCAACTCCATGTGGACTGCAGACCTAAATTTGAAATATAAAACAAAAGAACTTTTAAAACAAAAAGTAGGAAAACACTTTATCAACCTTGGAGTAGGCAAAGATTTTTTCAACAGGATATAAGAAGCACTGATTGTAAAAGAAAAATTAGACACACTGGACTATATTAAGATTAAAAGCTCATTATTAAGTGCATGAAAAAGCCACACAGAGTGGGAGAGAGTATTTTCGTTACATGTATCTGACAAAGTGTGCTTTAGAACTCATGCCACATATAAAATGGGCAAAAGATTTGAAATGACACTTCACAAAAAAAGGGTGGACAAAATGTACAACAAATATTTTAAAAGGTGTTTGACTTTTTAGTTATCAAAGAAAGAAAAATAAAAATTATAATATACTACCATACACAGCTATTTGTATCTTGTAATTGGCTAGAGATGTTGTATTGATATCAAAGAGATTTTTTGTAAGTGGCAAAGATTTCTATGAAACGTGGTGGCTAAATGAAATGTGGTCAAATGAATGGCTAAAATAAGAAGCATTCTGGTCAAGATGGTGAAGTAGATATATGCTGTACACACCTCCTGCCAATGACCACATCAAAATGACAACTAAACTACTGAACAATCAACATGCATAACCATCTGAAGACTTGCTGAACAAAAGTCCTATGGCTAAGATATAAAGAAGCCGTATTGAGACTGGTAGGAGAAGTGGAGATGAGAAACAGTCTGGCCCCACATCCACCTGTGATGGTTGAGAATTTAGAGGGATATCTCAGAGGTACAGGTACCCCTGAGGAGCAAGTAGTGTCAGACCCATGCCAGGCTCCCTGGCCCAGAAAACCAGTGCCAGGAAGAGGAGTCCATATAACATCTGGCTGTGAAAATCAGCACAGATTCTGTCTGTCCAAGACAGAAGGCTGCTAAAAATCCAGGCATCCCTTTAAAAAGACCACCCACAAACTCTCACAGGCACTCAGCCTGGACTCTGGTGAAAGGACAGTAACTAGGGGGTTGCCAGAGACTTACAGGAAGAAACTGAGTTTTGTGGCTTTAGGGTGAGGGCTGGAGGGAAGGCTGCCATTTTCCTGGTGTTGAACCCTCCTCCAACATAGCCAAATCTGAATCTACATTAGTCTGGTGAACTTTAGTAGCTCCATCCTGATGATTTCTTGAGACCCTGCCCCACCCAATTCATGTATCACTGAGATTCTTTCTGGCAGCAGCCAACCTAGGCCCATGTTACAGTCTTTCTTTAAAAACTCTTGAGGAACTCTGATCAAGCTCAGAGGATGCCACAGACATACAGGGATAAACTGATCAGCTCCACAAATGGCACTCCCAAAGGGCAGTCTCAGCAGGTGCCAGACCCTGCCAGGGCAAATCCCACCTCATGGGGTCAGCCCCCACACAGCAGGTTGTACACTGAGGTCATGCCAGTCCACACAGCTGGTTAGCCTGAGGGTCATTCCCACCCACTGACATGCCAACCGAAATCAGTGCTCAACAACAACAAGAGGACACACACAACCCACACAAGAGACACTCCTGGAGCACCCAGCTCAGATGACCTGGGAGACTGTGCCACTGGGCCCCACAGGACACCTACTACATAAAGCTACCCTGCCAAGACTGGGAGACATAGAAGATCTACCTGATATATAGAAACAAACACATAAAAAGGCAGCCAAAATGTAGGAGAGAAAGTAACATACCCGAAATGAAAAAACAAGAGAAATTTCCAGAAAAAGAATGAAATGAAATGGAGGCAAGCAATCTACCACATACAAAGTTCTTAATAGTGGTTATAAGAGCACTCAGGGGACTTAGTGAGAACTTCAACAAAGAGATAGCAAGCATAAAAAGAGCACAGAAATAACCAGTCAAAAATGAATAATAATATATCTGAAACGAGGAATACACTAGAAGGGATCAACAGAGGATCAGATGAAGTAAATCAGCAATTTGGAAGACAAGGTAGCAGAAAATACCTAATTGGAATAGCAAAAAGAAAAAAAAATTAAATGAGGATAGTTTAAGGAACCTTTGGGACAATATTAAGTGTAGCAACATCCTCATCAGAGGGGTACCAGAAGGAGAATAGAGCAAGGGATTGAGAACCTATCTGAAGAAATAATAACTGAAAACTTCCCTAACCAGGTGAAGTAAAAAGACACACAAGTCCGGGAAACACAGTCTCAAATGAGATGAACCCAAAGAGGCTCACACCAAGACACATCATAATTAAAATCACAAAGGTTAGAGACAAAGAGAGAATCTTAAAAGCATCAAGAGAAAAACAGTTACATACAAAGGAGCTCCCTTAGAGAAAGGACCAATGAAAATCAAGGGCTTTAGAAAAAAAATACAACAAAGATTAAATCTAAATAGATAGATCGACAGATAGATAGATATTTAAAAAAAAGAAAGAAAGAAAAGCAAGGGCCTACAACCAACATTACTTTACCCAGTAAGGCTTTCATTTAAAAATGAAAGAGCCTTGGCCGGGTGGCTCAGTTTATTGGAGTATTGTCCCATGCACCAAAAGGTTGCAGGTTTGATCCATGGTCAGGGCACATACCTAGGTTGTTGGTTTGATCCCCAGTTGTGGCATGTAAGGGAGGCAACTAACTGATGTTTCTCTTTCACATCGATGTTTCTTTCTCTCTCTCTCTTTCTCAAATTAATAGAAAAAACATATCCTTGCTTGAGGGTTAAAAAGAAAAACTTCCAAGACAAGAAAAAGCTAAATGAGTCCATCACCACCAAACCAGTACTACAAGAAATGTTAAGGTGACTTCCTTTCACACACACACACACACACACACACGTATGTATACATGTATGTGTGTGTGCATTTATACATGTATACATACATGTGTGTATATCTCTGTACACACATATATATTTATTTAAATTGAATTTATTGGGATAACACTGGTCCACAAAATCATACAGGTTTTGAGTGTACAACTCAATCTTCATAATGCATTGTGTGCCCACCACCCCAAGCAAAGTCTCTTTTGGTCCCTATTTCTCCCCTACTTTGCCCCCGTCCCTCTAGCTCCCAAGCCCTTTCCCTTTGGCTATCACCACACTGTTGTCTATGTCTGTGTATTACGTATGTCTGTTTTTGTTAGTCTCTTCAGCTTCTTTCATTCAATCTCCCATCCTCCTCTCCTCACCGACAGCTGTCGGTATGTTTCATGTATCCATGCCTCTGTTTCTGCTTTGTTCATCAGCTTATTTTGTTCATTAGATTCCACACGTAAGTGAGATCATATGGTATTTATCTTTCTCTCACTGGCTTATTTCACTTAGCATAATAATCTCCCAGTCTATCCATGCTGTTGCAAAACGTAAGATTTCCACCTTTTTTATAGTTGTGTAGTATTCTGTTTTGTAAATGTACTATAGCTTTTTCATCTTTTCATTTACTGATGAATATTTGGGCTGTTTCTAGAACTTGGCCAATGTAAATAATGCTCCAATGAACATAGGGGTGCATATATTCTTTCAAATTAGTGTTTCTGGTTTCTCAGGATATATTCCCAGAAGTGGGGATGGTGGGTGAAAAGGCAGTTCCACTTTTAATTTTTTTAGGAAACTCCATACTGTTTTCTACAGTGGCTGCAGCTGTCTGCATTACTACCAAGAGTACATGAGACTTCCATTTTTTCTTTTCTTTTCTTTCCTTTTCACTGAATTTCTTGGGTTGACATGGGTTAACAAAATTATACAGGTTTCAGGTGCACAATTCTGCAATATACCATCTGTACACTGTGTTGTGTGTTCACCACCCCAAGTGAAGTGACTTTTTTAAGAAGGAAAAAAAATAATATAGATTTAAATAATAAAAATGTCAATAACTACATACCTATAAACAATCAGATTAAATGTAAATTGATTAAATGTTCCAATCAAAAGACATAGGGTAGCTGAATGAATAAGAAAACAAGATCCATACATATTCTGATTACAGGAGACACATTTCAGATTAAAGACATACACAGACTGACAGCAAAGGGAAAGAAAAAGATATTTTATGCAAATGAAAACAAGAAAAGCTGGGATAGCAATATTTATAAGCAGAAAAAATAGACTTCAAAACAAAAGCTATATTAAAAGAAAAGAAGGTCATACATAATGATAAAGAAAGCATATGCTTATGGATAGGAAGAATTAAATCATTAAAATATCCATACTATGCAAAGCAATCTACAGATTCCATGCAATCCCTATCAAAATACCAATGGAATTTTTCACAGAACTAGAAAAAATAACCTTAAAACTTATATGGAATAACAGAAGACCTTGGATAAGCCACAGCAATCTTGAGAAGGAAGGAGGTATGCTGTTACCTGGCTATCAAACTATATTACAAAGCCATAGTAATTAAAACAGCACGGTACTGGCATAAACATGGACACATAGATCAATGGAACAGAATAAGGAGCCCAGGAATAAACCTATGCCTACATGGTCAATTAATGTACAACAAACTGGACAAGAACATAAATGGTCCATTCAATAAACAGTGTTGGGAAAATCGAACAGTTGCATCCCCCCCCCCAAAAAAGGGAAAGAAACTAGATCACTTTCTTACACCATTTACAAGAACAAACTAAAAAAAAAATGGATTAGAGACTTAATGGTAAAACTTGAGACCATAAAATTCCTAGAAGAAACATAGTCAATAAACTCTCTGACATGCTCTTATTAGTATTTTTTTCTGATATATCTGCTTGGGCAAGGGAAACAAACAAATAAATAAAGGGAACTACATCAAACTAAAAAGGGTTTGCATGGCAAAGAAAACCACCATCAAAATGAAAAGACATTTCATTGAATGGGAGAAGATATTTGCCAATGATACATCCAATAAGGGGCCAATATCCAAAATTTATGTCATATAACTCAACAGCACACACACAAAAAATCCAATAAAAAATGGGCAGAAGACCTGAACAGACATTTCTCCAAAGAGTTTATACAGATGGTCAATAGAAATATGAAAAGATATTCAACATCACTAGCCATTAGAGAAATATTTGCAAATTAAAACCACAATGAGATATCACATCACAGCTATCAGAATGGCTATCATCAATAAATCAACAAACAACAAACATTGACAAAATGGGAACCCTTGTGCATTGTTGGTGGGATTGCAAATTGGTGCAGCCATTGTGAAAAACAGTAGGGAGGTTCCACAAAAAATAAAAAACAGACCTACCTTATGACCCAGCAATTCCACTTCTGAGTATATATTTGAAGAAACCCCAAACACTAATTCAATGACATATATATACCTCATGTTCATTGAAGCATTATGTACAATGGCTATGACATGGAAGAAACCCATGTGCAGATGAATAGATGAATGGATAAAGATGGGGTACAGTTATGCAATGGAATATTAGTTGGCCATTAAGAAGAATGAGATCTTATCATCTGTGACAACATGAATGGACCCAGAGGGTATTATGCTAAATAAAACAAGTTAGACTGAGAAAGACTAATACCACATGATCTCACTTATTCATGGAATCTAAAGAAGAAAATAAATGAACAAACAAAAGAAACAGAATGTTAGATACAGAGAACAAACTGAGCGTTTCTAGATGGGAGAACGGTTGAGGGGCTGGATAAAAAAGGTTGAAAGGATTAAAAAGTACAAATTAGTAGTTACTACATAGTCAGAGGGATGTAAAGTACAGCATAAGGAAAATAGCCAATAATACTGTAATAACTGTGAATGGGGGATCAGTTTATAAATTATTGTCTCACTATTATCTGTACACCTGAAAATGACATAAAATAACACTGATGTGAACTGTAATGGAAAAAATAAACTAAAGGACAATAACCTTAGTACAGGAAATTGAAAAAATAAAAATAGGAAAAAATTACCATTTTCATACCAAAAGAAAAAGAAAAAGAAAGATGGGAAATGCCATGGCAACTGGAATATTCAGATAGTGCTGGTGGAAGTGGTAGTTGGTACAGCCATGCTCAAAAGTGTTTGGTAGTATCTCTTAAAGCTGAACACACCTTATGGCCCAAGTATATATGTAACAGGAATGTGTACACTTATATACAGAAAGACCTATATAAGAATGTCCTTAGTGGTAATATTTGCAGTTCTGGAATCCATCTGAATACCCATCAACAGTTGGATAGATAAATTCACACAATAAAACACTGTACAGTAATGAGAATGAAATATAGTTATATCCAATAATCTGACTAATCCAACAAACAAATGCTGAGCAAAAGAATCCAAGCACAAAAGTATAAACAATGTATGATTCTATTCACGTAAAATTCAAAAACAGGTAAAACTAACCTATGGGTTAGAAATTAGAATAGTTAGAGGTCTTCTGGAGTGCTGATATTCTGTTTCTTTATCTGAGTGCAAATTACACAGGTATGTTCATTTGTAAAAAATAGTTTACATGCTTTTCTCTATACATTATAACATACTTTAATAAAAATGTTAAATAGAGCCCTGGTCAGTGTGGCTCACTTGGTCGGAGCATTGTTATGAAGACCGAAGGGTCACAGCTTTGATTCCTGGTCAGGGCACATACCTGCATAGTGGGTTCAGCCCCTAACTAGGGTATGTGTGAGGGGTGACCAATCAATGTTTACCTCTCACATCGATATTTCTTTCCCTCTTTTTCTCCATCCCTTCCCCCATCTATAAAGTCAGTAAGCATATCCTCAGGTGAGGATAAAAAAGTATTTCTCAAAGGTTAACTAGGAGATACTCCATAAGTGTTCTAGGAGTGGGGGGTTGTAGAAGAAAACATGCAGACCAACCAGACAAGCCAATAAAAAGTTATCAACTTGTGTTAAAAGGATTGTTATAGAATTTCTAGGGCTTTCACTTAAGAATTTTCCTCTTCAGATGTTATAAAACACTATTAACATTAGTATTAATAAACTACTTATTTTCCTAACTTACTTCCTTATACGACAAAGGCTAAATACATACTCAACCAAGGTCCTCAAATCAGTGTACACAGGGCAGGTAAAATTTCAAAGAATACACATTTTATGCTAAAGAGTGAATATGAAAAGTTATGTTTTTGCTTTAGATATGTTTGACTTATATGTAAGACCTATTCTGTTTACAAATACCCTGTGTTTTTTTAATAATGCAGGAAATCTTTTTCTAAATGCTAATACCTACATCAGCGGTCCTGTGTTTGGGAGGTTAATATATTCAGATCAGTGAGTTAATCTTTTGAGACATTTCATTTAAATGAAATAGTAGGTAAATCCAAGCTACCAATTTTATGCTAACTATTTAACTCTTCTTCGTATCAACAGTGTATTTTGTAAACCTTGCTTCTTAGAACAATTATCATTATATTTTATAATGGTGTTTCTCTTTCCTAAAAGCTTTCTTTGTTTCACTTTTCTTTGGCATTTTTATTTCTCAATATCTTAATCTCAGTATATGCTCAGTCAGTAATACAAAATCAAAACCATCTCAAGTCAAGATAACCAATTACCTAATAGTATGTTCAAGGTATTTTTCAGGCCTCACAAAAATACACTATAATGTAGTTCCTGACCTTTAGAAGCTGCCAAGGTGAAAGATGTATAATAACCAATGGAAGTATAGAAATCAAACTAGTAATAGAAACAATAAGTGCTCTACAAATGGGGGGAGAAAGAGACTAACATGTTCTGAATAATTGGGGATAACTTCATGGTAGAGATGGCTCTTGAATTATGAGAGCCCAAGTGGGATGATTAGGATTTAATTATTGATAAAGATGTAAGGAAAAGATATTTGTCTCTATCATTCAGCATGCTCCTTATATTATCTGAGTTTGCTTAAGTGGTAATAACTAAATGAATATAATATGAAAGATAATTAGATTTTATATAGGACATACACTTACCAGTTGAATTGGTTTCTACTGGGTCGATTGTTCGTATCTTGTAATTGGCTAGAGATGTGGCTGTATCAATAGCAAAGATTTCTATGCAACTCTGGCCACAATTATGTCAAGCTTACACTTTCGGTTCTTATTAGCATCATACTTTAATCAGCTAAGCAAACTTGCCTGGACATCTATATAACAGGTCTACAATTTCAAAAACTAAAATAAAGGCAGGGTTTTATGTAAAGTATAAAACAATAGTAAAATAACATCCAATAATCTTACATTAAAAATATTTGATTGCTAATGCAAAGCAAAAACCTAAGAACAATAAATATTTTATTTTTTCCAAAAAAGTGACTTAAGTAAAAGAAGTAAGGGGAGTCATTGTGTTCACATGTATGGGACACATATTAGAATGTTAGAACTACTGTTATTAAGTTTTGCCACTGTCTCTTTGCTAAAATAAGAAATTAAACATGTCCTTTCTTCTGGAACTATGATTGATAATATGTAACTATCAGGTACTACACAAATGTTTGGAAAAATGCTAAGGAAAAGATTATAAGAGGATAAGCACTTAGTCTGACTTAATTAACCATGATAATAGAAAACTTTTGATAGAACGAATAATGAAAATCTGTATTATCTCAAAGTGGTAACTTCCATTTTAAGAGCCAGAAGACAAAATTAGCATTTGTTGGACACATTACATATCAGGCATTGTTCTAAGTACTGTGTACGTTGTACACTGCATAGTCAAATAAGTTACTCCTCTTAGCACTGTTCACAAATTAGTCTCTTGGGAGTTCAAATGAATACTGGAAGTTTCAAAAAGTAGGCAGGCTTGCAGAAGAAGCCAGACATTTGGATAATTCACAAACTTAAGATACTCAAATTAATATTTAAAGATACTCAACTAATGATATTCAAACCAATGAGGGGATATGGTGCAAATAACTGTAATTAATAGATAATTCAAAATGTATTTGTACTTGTTTTTACCATATATAATATTGTTGGTTTGTTTATATTAGCATTGGTTTTGGAGTAGTATTTGGTGTACATGAAACTTTGGTTTGTATGTGTTAAATATATTCCAGTGCTTGACCTCACGAGCTTCCAGGGTAAAGCAGGAGATCGGTTTGGTATTAGTAAGTCATCAAGAACTCTTTAGATACTTATTATGGGTTAGATCAGTGATTTTCAACTGGTGTGCCACAAGAAGTTTTAAAACATACAATACTTGACTACTTAATCAGGGGCACTGACTTCTTTTCCCTTAAATTGTCAAATAAAAAAAATTGACAACAACCAACAAAACAATAGCCATGTGGTATGAACGAATCAAAATTATACCTATACTTTTTGTTGGATTGGCAAAATATATATTTTTTGTGTGCCAAGAACTTCAGTAATTAGTTTATGTGTGCCACAAGATGAAAAAGGTTGAAAATCACTGTGTTAGATACTTTCGAAATAAAGAAGAGAATAAAACATGGGTCTTATCCTCAGTGACTATGTAATTTAGCCTAGGGAATACAGAAAACAGGAAATAATATCAGGCAGTCTCCAGTTAAGGGCTAAATAGTGTGATACAGACCAAAAAGGTTACAGAATTTTATTCTTTCATTTTAATAAGTATTAATGAGCCCTGCTCTTCATGGAGCATGTTCTAGGCATTTGGTGTATATACCAGTGAAGGACCAAAGACAAAGATCTCTGCCTTTATGGGGTTAATATGCTAGTGGTATAAAGTGGACACTAAACAATAAATGCAACAAATAAATTATATGGTATGTTAGAAGATGAGTACTTTAGAAATAAGAAAGTGTAGAGCAGGGGTAGGGGAAGGGTGGTGGCAGGCGTGGGGGGGGGTGGTGTAGATAATTAAACATAGGGTGGGAGTGGTGGGGGTGGTTAAGCAATCCTCCCTAAAAGGTATGATCTGAGCAAAGATTAGGAGGGGCTGAGTCAGCTAAGATGCCAGAGGGAACAAGAGCATTAAGGCTGGAGCATGTATGGAATGTTGGAGGAACAGCAAGGAGGCCAGTGTGGTGGGAACAGAGTGAGTAAAGGGCAGATAAAAGAGGGGACAGAGAGGTGACTGGGTAGGGTGGGAGCTGTGGGGCAGGTTGGGTTTTTGTTATAAGTGAAGTGAGGAGCCACTGTAGGGTTTTGAGCAGAGTGACAGATCTGATTTACTTTTTAAAATAATCCCTCTGGATGGTGGGCTGAGACTAGGCTATTGGGAGGTAAAGGCAGAGGCAGGAAAACCTGTCAAGAGAATGAGATAGCAATCTAGGCAAGGAATGGTGGCCTGGATCAAGGTGGTGGCAGTGGAGGGAGGAGAGGAGACATATTCTGAACATATTTTCAGTTTAGAGGAGAGGGAAAACATTAACAGTAATAAAATCAGAGAAAGCTTCATGGCATAGATGTTACTTGAACCTTACCTTGAAGGACAAGGAGGATTTAAAAAGGTGGAAGAATTAGGAAGGGCATTCCAAACTATGATAGGTTTTGGTGGCCACAGTGAATATGACTTATACATGGGACAATGAAATTAGTCCTATTAGAGTAAGGAGGCCAATCTCGTGGGTTTATAGGGAAGACACCTAAAGTGGAACCAGATTATAAAGAGCTTCAGAAGCCAGGCAAAAGTATTTAGACTTCACAATATTCAGCATAGTAGATGCTCAATCCTTATTAGAAGACTGGTAATAAAGACTGGTTTTTAGGACCATTTATCAGGCAGATTGGATTGTCTGGCTGAGTTTCTCACGTAGAAGTTCAGCTAAAAAACTTTTTACTGCTTTAAGCTGACAGTTTACTGCTTTAAATTTATTTTATAATGCAAACCATTCATCACTGTGGGAACTTCAATCTTGTGTTGCCAATCTCTTTTTTAAATAAAAATAATACGGGTCTAAAAAACTGTGTACTCTAACAGCCACATGATTCTAAGTCTGAGGTTGTAAGAATTAGATTGCAGTTGCTATCAGATACCTGTGCAATTCCTTTGTCTCTAAATTAGTTACAGGTGCAAAACTGTGTCTACAAAAAAGGGTAAGCTGGTAGAGTTTTACAGAAACTCAGTTCCATTCAGATAAGTCTGATTCATTCTTTATCATATATTTTCACAAATATTCAACATTAGCAGATGCACAGGGGGCATTTGTTGAATAACTTTCTAATGTCTAATTTAAGGGTATTCAAAGGAACCTAAAATAATAGAAATTTTGTGTCAGTATTGTTGATCTAATACAATGAAGAAATTTGCTTTGCTCAGATTTCCTCTGATGCAAAGAATATGTACCTTACAAAGAGCTATAATGATTTTAGAATTTCTTCAAGGTGATCTTATTCAAATTATAAGTAAGAATACTGACAAACATAGTAATCTATGACAACTTCTTTCAGAAGTATAAAAAATTGTTAATGACTCATGATTTACACCTTAACAGTTTAAATGGATAATTGCTGTCAGGTAGCTTTCAAGACAGATGAGTTGTATTCCTTAGAAATCTAGGGGAAAATAAAAAATTTTTAAATGCTGTTTTTACTTGTAAGCATCTAATATAAATGACATTTGTTTTGAGTGATTCCTATAATTCATAATTTGAAGGAAGTACAAGAGAAATAACAGTTTTTGAAAACATAGTAAGGAGATACTCAGAGTCTAGAAATCTACCAAATTTACTAAGTCTTGGCTATCAGAGAAGAGATTTGAACAGTTAAATCAGAAAAAGTGATAAAATCAAAGTCATACTAAAGGAAAAAATTAATATGGACGACAGTAAAAGTATTTTTTAAATTTTTATTATTTTATTTTATTTATTTATTTTTAGAGAGAGGGGAGAAAGGGAGAAAGAAAAGGAGAGAAACATCGACATGTGAGAGAAACATCGACTGGTTGCCTTTTGCATGCACCCAACTGGGGACCTGGTTTGCAACCCAGGCATGTGTCCTGACTGGGAACCGAACCAGTGATCTTTTGGTTCATAGGCAGCCAATGCTCAATCCACTGAGCCATACCAGCCAGGGCGACAACAGTAAAATTCTTTAAAAAGGCCCTAAATTATTATGACATGTTGGATTATGAAGTTCAGAGCTATGTCAATAACCTTAATTTTCAGCATATAGAAAACATTATAATCTAAGAGTTTCTCAATGTCTCTGAGAAGAAAATATGTAATCATCACTCTGACTTAGGTCCAAAAAATGATTTCAACTTTTGAAAATTCAACCTTTTCATTGACAAATGTTAATGAAAGTGGGAGGTAATTCTTGCATTTAAAACAATCAGACATAAAGATGCTTTCTCTAAGTTTGATCATTTCCTTATTAACACATTCACCGGAGGCCATGTGGAAGCTTCACCTCACTCAAAACTGCTGCTAATTTGGCATAAAGAATTCTAAAGTTCTCCCCCATCCCCATAATCCTTAAAATACTTTAAATTTAGGCATTTAGGAAAATTGTATGTCTTCCATTCTATCCACAAGTGATTAATACTACAAGGCCAAAATAATACACTCTATATTGGGTTTCAGATGTACTTTCAAAAATATTACGTCATTTAATCCTCACAATAATCCTGTGTTTTCTGTTAATATATGCAGAAACAGAGGGCAGAGAAGATAAGTGATTTGACCAAACTCACAGAGAAAGTATGTGGCCAAGATAAGATTGGTGTTTACATCCTCTGATACTAATTGGTCCCTTCAAACTTCTGGAAAGGTGAAAGCTTTGGTCAATTACCTAACTGGTTCCAAGTATACAGTTGCCTGGAGTCACATGGACACAGTTTAAGTACCCCTCAATAAAAACGACGGGTAATCAATCACTTATTCCTATCTCAGGAGAGACTCTTGTTTCAAGAATCATCTATTGCAGCATTTGTCATGTCTCTAAGGCATATTTCCATTGCTCAATCAGCTCCAAAGGACAAGCATGTCATCATCTTTCAATGCTCTGGTGCAACAACTTAAAATTAGAGAATTCACACAGGACTAAGTCTGGCACTGAAAGCAGGAGGCATATTCAGCTTGAATTTGTGGAAGCTTCCCTTCAATCTTGCCAATTTTTACTAGTAGAAATGATTTCAGAGCCAGCATGGGGTTACTTGAGGTTGCTTGAGAAGCTCATGATGAAGACAGAAAAGGGAAAAAGATAAAGTGGGTCACAATGATCATGGAGCCCAGAAAAAAGTGGAAAAGCCCTCTTTGGGCATAGTGGCTACATAGGGTTTTTAATCTTATGAATATGACCAATATAAGCTGGATATCTGGATCATTCACACTTAATGAGCCACTTTTTATTCAATAGCAGCACCCAACTACTTGCAGCAAACCCCAATTCTACCTTGCCTATGATGAGGAAGAAGGAGCACCAAAGTTACTGTATCTAGGCCAATTACCTAGTCTGTACAGTGTTTCATCTCTGTTGGACTCAAATAGCTAATGAGGATCATATTCCCAATTTATTTTCAAGTTTGTCCATTTTGGCAAAGGTAGAGTAAGTATTTTGTGAATATCTATAAAATACAATAGAAGTTAACCACAGATCTTTGACCTTTAGAATGTCATATTTTTAACAGAAAAATAACACTTATGAATAAGATACCATATAAGATAAGAGTTAAATGATTTATACAACATAAAATTTTTTAATTGGTAATAATTCTGTTCTGTACCATGTTAGTTAGGAAGAATTGTATTTCTTCCTAAATTGAGGGGATTTGAAACTCAAAAAAATTAAATCCAGGGTAATTTCAAGGCACAAAATAAAGAGATTAGTACAGAATGAAAACTAACTTGAATCACACAGCTCTCCCTTACCACGACAGTACTTGTACCCCAGTTAACCTAAACATTTGTTGCACTGCCCTGTGAACATATTCTTTTCAAACTGACACAACTATCAAATTTTGACACAAGAACTATTTCACACTATTGTTGGAACATTCTGCCTTCATGCTAGCTAAATCAGTAACTGGAGAAAGATAACCATAATTTTTATGGCTTGTAGAAAAAGAGAACAGACTTTTATATCATATAATGAAATTAAATTCCTTTTTAAGAGGCTCACATGACAGAAATATACATTGAGTCAAATCATCATAATAAAATGAAATAGAATTTCAGGGAATATTTTAATTACTTTTTTTAAAGCAAGAATTTTTATTTTTAAAATTTTTTAAAAATTACTTTATTGTTATTCAATTACAGTTGTCTTCATTTTCTCCCTACTGCTCCCCCCACCCCAGCCAAACCCACCTCCCTGCCTTGCTTCCTCCCTCCCCCTTGGTTTTGTCCACGTGTCCTTTATAGTAGTTCCTGTAAAACTTGCCTTTAATGTGTTTAAACTTCAGGCTTTCAGAAAAATTAAAATGTTAAAACGTAAAGCCATCATTTCAAGAATTAAGTGACTTAATTTTCATGTTTTAGCATTAATATGTAAAATATGAATCACACTACTTAACACAATCTATTTTTAGCATCCAGGAGAAGAAAAAATAAAATAGGAATATAGAAATATAACACAGTACAAAACAGAAAAAAGCTGTGCTAAGAAATTCCAGTAGAAGGAGCTGTAGAAAGGAAGAACTCTAATGTTGTATACCCAAAACTAATGTAATAATAAATGTTACTGTAATTGAAAAAAATTAAAATTAAAAAAAAGCATTAAAAAGAGAAATAATTAACATTTTGCTATGGCAAAGAAAGAAATGTTGAAAATCAGATATCTGTTTGAATCCATACCTATGTATGAGAAAAGTAATAATTAGTCATTTGTTTAGCATGCAATAGGCATTTAGGTACCTCATTTTCCTTATGTGTAAATGAGATGCTAAGAATAGACATTCTCCAAGGTCCCCACTACTCTGCAATGCATTAGGATACATACCTATGCTAGGTATCCTAAGAAATATAAAGAAGTATTTAACTTGGTCCTACACTCTGGAAGCTTACAATTCTTTGGTAGAGATTAAAATGTACACACAAACATCTAGATATTAAAGTGGAACAAAAACATGCTGAGAGAGCTTTAAGAAAAATAAAAATGCTGCAGGAGGAATAAAAACTGCTGTGAGAGATAGCTAACATATAAGACTAAAGGGATAAAAAGTGACTCTTTAGGTATTCTAAAAAGACCTCAAGTAATTTTGTCAAACATATATAAATCCAGGAAATAAAAATAAATAGGTCTTTACATAAATCTACCTTTAATGCTTAAAATTCAAGAAATGGAAGTCATGCACAGAGATAAAATATGAACTAGTTTAGGTTTCTTTTTAAAGTTCTGAGTATGCTTATAAGTGAACTTGACAGCAGTAAACTAAGCATTTAAATACTGGACTACACACATAACAGTACTATAACAAATATAATTTAGAAAACAAACTACAAGCACATTTTAACTATCTATAAGTGCCCGAAGTACCCCAATAGCCACATCTGGAATGAACTTTACCTTGTGAAGTGCTTGCAGACAGTGTATCAGCGAAGGAATCACTTTCTGGGTCAATAAGAGAATCTCCCAGAGTTTCACCCATAACAGCATGGAATAGGAATTGCTATAATTCACAGTGATATTCTGTCTATTTCTTGCAAAAGACCAATCCGTTAAAAGAAAAAGACTTGTGGTAATAGAACTTGTGAACACACCAATGAGTCAAGACATCAGTTTCCAAATATTTGGGAGAGGTGGGAATAAACGCACAAAGTACCAGGCCTGAGTTGGCTGGCACTCTTCTGTTACAGAGCCAGCTGTGACAAAATGTTGTGTCATAATTTTGTTCACCGCTTTGGCAAGACTTGGTACATTACAAGGAAAATATTGCCACACTGTCTCGCCAATGGCCCACATGTTTAGTGTCTTATGAGGGGTTCGAGCTGTACAGTATTTAAAACTATCAAAGCAAAATGATTGTTCAATATTCAGTTGATTCTTAAATGGAACACTTTAAATCTCTGGGTTCTGAAACACCAGATAAACTTACTTGGACAAAGTTTTTTTTCTTGCTACCCACCCCTGGTTGAATCTCTAATTATCTGAAAAAAATTTTGAATTCAAACATGTATTCATATTTTTAAATTTGCTATCAGCATTCTACTGAAATGTTATATGCTAAGGTATTTATTCTACTACTTCACAAAGCCCAAAGTGATGTTAACTGCTATTCAAATTCTATAAAATTAAACAGTTGAGAGAATGAAGGTGGGGGCTGATAGGTTTAGATTTTTTTATATCAGGGTTTTCTTTTTTAAAACTTGATTATTAAGTTTATCCATCAATAGCAGTGCAGCAATGTTGAATCAGTTGATGTTTAAATGACAAATGCCATGTCATAATGAAAAAAGTGAAGCTCTCTCTGAGAAGAATAACGCATTACCAGAAAAAAAACAAAAACAAAAAAAAACAACAGACACTGATAGGTTGGCAAGGAATGTGGTCAATTTTGTAATCAGGAAAAAGCTGGCTTCTTGCTCAAGGCCTTTGCCCTTTTTGGCAAGGAGAAACACTAGCCGTGCCACAATTCAATGTGGGAGCTCATCTCCTCTTGTCACATAAGTGGCCTAATAAAATTGCAGTGACTTATGGATTTAAAAAGATGCCCCACATAGGGCAATATATCAGATGGTAATAATTCTCTGAATTACACTTATCTCAATATTCCCCAAGTGGAATAAATATATTTCTGATTAATCTCCATTGAGTAAGTAGTTGTCTTGCAAGGGTACTAGCAAAAGTTTCCCCGTCAATCACAGAGCAACAGCTTGATAGGAAAATGCTTAGTGGATCTCAATAGCACAGAATAAAATGGACAGTTGGGCAATCATATCACTATTTTAAGCCCAAAAAGCCTTTATTAGGCCTTAATCAATTTAAAGATCCAAATGACTGAGGTAATTATAGTATCATAGAACAAGTTGTATAATTGTGTAGAACTATGTTCAATTTGAATTCTCAATACAGGAGTTTCTCCTTCCCTCTCAGTGCTGGGAAATTTACTTATATTACAGATACAATGACATAATATTTAAAGATGTAATTAAATCTAAGATTCTTGGTTGTCTTTATGATAGATCAAAATACTATAAATGATTAAAGTCAAAAGCACTTTTCTTCTTGTTAATAAAACAGGACAAAAATTTAAGCCCCATTCTGCCTACAGATTTCTCTACTCAATGTTTCAAGATGTGTTAATCCTATTAAGTCTTAATCCTATTAAGTGGCAGTATCTTACCTAATTCCAGATCATCACCTCGTTCTTGTTTTCAGTTTCCAAAGTCTCGCCAACTTTTAAAAAATTGCATATTTATTAAAATGTTCCTAATATTATGCCAATTATAATAATGATAAAACTGGCAGAAAGATACCATTTTAGAGTGAGAGGAACTCTTTAGAGTCAAACACTCTGTTAATAAGATAAGAAAATGAGGCCCCCAAATGACAAGCAAATTATTCAGATTAAACAGTGAGGTAGTGACAGGGCTGCAACTAGAATCTAGATCGTTAGGTCTTTAATTTTCAGGCTAATCAGCTATTGGCTTCATCAACTTCTACTTTTAGAAGTGTCTAAATCACCTCTTTTAATAACCAGGCACCATGGGATAGAGTATAAGGCAAGTTTAAGGAAAAAATATGTTAACTCAAGTGAATATCATCGAATAACTGCATTACTCATTTTTCAATACCCATGAATATTGGGAGTAGGGGTAGGGTGTTTAGGGAGTCTCTCACTGCATTTCTTCCTCTTATCCCTACATTTGTTCAGTTATAATTTATCTCATTCATGCCACAGAATTCTATTTGAAGATCCCAGTTTTGTTAAAAACTGGTCCTATTCATTGCGTTTCATACATTTATTTGTTCAACAAATATTTATTGACAATATATCACAATATAGCTAGATGTTGGCCTGATGAACAAGGTATGTTCTTATCTCGTGTAGTTCAAAAATAGTCAATAAACAAAAATTACAATTTTGATAAATATAGAGTCTGACACATAGCAGGCACAATAAATGTTTAAACTTTTGATAGCATATATAAAGCAAGCAATATAAGAAGCATCCCCAAAGTTACTAAAAATACTTAAACAATGTGGATTGTTTAATCATATGTTATTGAAAATATTTTGTCCTATCATACTGTGGCACTAGGTTACTTAAGAAATAATTTGCTCACATGAATATTAAAATGGACAAAATAAATTAAGCCTATCTCATTTGAATCTAATTATGCATCTATTTAGTCCTTCAATACTAAAAAATCATGTTTTATTTTACATCTATGTATCTATCCATTTCTCAAATATTCACCGCATACCTGGTGAATACCGGGTATTATTCTAGGCACAGGAGATAAATACATTAATGAGCCAAGGTTCCCATCCTCAATGAGTTCACATTTAACTATATTAATAAAAATTATCCAAATATACCTAAAAAGAGTGATCTTTTAACTTACTTAACTAAAGGTCAATTAGCATACACTGATATTAGAAACAATATTTTTGCTTAAAGTTGTTACTATCAATGGACAATATATGATCATCAGAAAACTTGAGAGTTTTGACATGCTTGTGACTATCTCTATCTTCAAGGCCTTAAGGTTTCTCAGTGTCCTACTTTTTATCGTATCGAAATCTGAAAGATTATAATAAGATCCATAAAAGAGCATGCTAGTAAACCGCATTGTAATGTTAGGTCCTGGAGCTTTGGATGGTGTCTAAGTGCTTGGTATATCAACTGATTATCAGCACTTTGCATCTGAAAGGTACCTCTATATAGAAGTCTGTTGCTTTCCACTCTATGGAAAACTCTTAAATGATAGTTTTTGGTAATTTTACAGTGAGGAGTGGTATAAGACCACCTTCCTTATGCACTACCCACAAGAACTAACTCAACTTCTTCCATTGAGTGATACAGGTCTTTGGGCAATGTAGAGATTGAGAAAAAACTCATTTCCCTTTGGACTTTGGAGACAATGGTATGGATGTCGTTGTGGGTATAAAATGCAACTTAGCAAAAGAAAAAAATGGGGCTAAGTAGGAATGATTATATGAGTAAGATGAAAAGTTTAACTCTATCACAGTTTATGATCTTGGAAAATAATAGACAGTATGGTATTTAAGAAGGCTACTCTTTTTAAAAATATATATTTAATTGATTATTACAGTTGTCCCAAATTTTCCCCCTCTTTCCCCCCTCAGCCCAGTACCTGCCTCCTCTCCAACAATCCTCCCCTCCTTAGTTCATGTCCATGGGTTGTGCATATAAGTTCTTTGGCTTCCCCATTTCCTATACCATTCTTAACATCCTGCTGTCTATTTTGCACTTACCAAGTATGCTTCTTAATCCCTAACCTTTCCTCCCATTCTTCCCCTACACCCTCCCTGCTGAAAACTCTCCAAATGATCTCTATACCTATGATTCTGTTCCTGTTCTGCTTGTTTGCTTAGTTTTATTGATTCAGTTGTTGATAGTTGTGAATTTGTTGACATTTTAATATTCATAGTTTTGATCTTCTTTTTCTTAAATAAGTCCCTTTAACATTTCATATAATAAGGGCTTGGTGATGATGAACTCCTTTAGGTTTACCTTATCTTGGAAGCACTTTATCTGCCCTTCCATTCTAAATGATAGCTTTGCTGGATAGAGTAATCTAGGTTGTAGGTCCCTCATCACTTTGAATACTTCTTGCCAGTCCCTTCTAGCCTGCAAAGTTCCTTTTGAAAAGTCAGCTGATAGCCTTATGAGAACTCCTTTGTAGGTAACTCTGTTTTTCTCTTGCTGCTTTTAAGATTCTCTGCTTATCTTTAATCTTTGGCATTTTAATTATGACGTGTCTTGGTGTGGTCCTCTTTGGGTTCAACTTGTTTGGGATTCTCTGTGCTTCCTGGACTTGTATGTCTATTTCCTTCGCCAAATTAGGGCAGTTTTCTTTCATTATTTTTTCAAATAAGTTTTCAGTTTTTTGCTCTTCCTCTTCTTCTGGTACCCCTATGATTTGGATGTTGGTATGTTTGGAGATGTCTCAGGGGCTTCTTATACTATCCTTGTGTTTTTTTTAATTCTCATTTCTTCTTGCTGTTCTGGTTGAATGCTTATTTCTTCCTTATGTTCCAAATTGTTGATTTGAATCCTAGCTTCCTCCCCTTCACTGTTGGTTTCCTGTACATTTTTCTTTATTTCACATAGTGTAACTTTCATTTCTTTCTTCATGTTGTTGCCATTCTCAATGAATTCTTTGAGCAACCTGAAAGCAAGATGCTCTACATCTCATAGCTTGATCTTTGTTTTGTTTAGTTCTTTTTCTGGGTTTTTGTTCTGTTCTTTCATTTGGGCCATATTTCTTTGTTTCCTCAATTTGGCAGCCTCCCTGTGATTTGTTTCTGTGTATCAGGCAGAGTTGCTTTGACTTCCTATCTCTGTAGCATGGTCTATTGTAGAAAAGGTACCTGTAAATTGTGTGGTGTGGAGCCTTAGGTAATCACCAGGGAAGGGCAACCTACTTCACCACTTTGTGGCTCTGTGTGGGGAGGGAACAGTGCCACTGCCTGGCTTCTGGAGATTTGCCCGGCAATTGCCCCATTTCCAGTCACTTCACCCATTCCCTGTATGCAACTGGCGCCCTTCCAGCTGTTGCCCTGGTGCTGAATCCCAGAGTGGGTTTGTGAACGTTCTAAGACTCTGCGGAGTCTCCTGAAAATCCAGCAGTTTCTTCCAGTGCCCCAACCTCTACAAGTTTTTACAGCTAGAATTTGTGGTGATTTATCTCCTAGCGCTGGGACCCTGGGCTGTGTTGTCTGGCCTGGGGCTGGGATCTCTCACTCCCAAGGTGCCCCTGATTTTTATCCACCACACTTGAATGTGGAACCACCTGAACTGCTGCTGCCTCTCTGTGCCACAAAGTATCTCCTCACCTCTCTGCCCAGCTCAACATTTCTGCCCCTCCCACCCATCTAGATGAATGTGGCTTCTTTAAATCCTTGGTTGTCAGACTTCTATACAGTTCAATTTTCTCACAGTTCTGGGTGTTATTTGTTTCAAGGTTTAATTGTAATTCTCTCTGTAGTTGCACGAGGAGGTGAAGTGTGTTTACCTACACCTCCATCTTGACTGGAAGTCCCCATATTGAGAGGGCTATTCTTCAATATTTAATCTTTCATATTACTTTATGGAACCTGTCTTTAGCCAAAAGAATCTGAATATTATTCAGCCAAATAACTACCAAAATTTTAGTATGTTTAGGAAAAGGCAACTAGACCAGCAATTTCCAATCTTTTTTATCTCATGGGATACAAAATAATTACCGAAATTCTGCAGCACACCAACAAATTATTTTTGCTGTTCTGGCCTAAAAAATAGGTGTAATTTTTATTCATTCACACTGTACAGCTATTATTATGTTAGCTGTTGTCATTTTTATATTTGACAACCCATTGGTTGGGGGAAAAGAGGTCAGTGCCCTGACTAAACAGTCAGGTAGTGCATATTTTAAAAATTCTTGTAATGCACCAGTGTGCCTCTTGCAGCACACCAATTGAAAATCGCTGAACTAGACGACTAACAGCTACCAATAATTCATAACAAAAAGAGAAAGTCTAAAAATCCATAGTTAATAAAATCATAGTATTATATCTGTATAGTTTTTATTTTTTAAATTTTTGTTGTTAATATGCCTGTATAAAGTTTTAAAAGCATTATTCAGTGTTTAGAATGATTTTCATCAAAGTCTCAAAAAACAACATTAAAATTTTTTTGTGTTGCATTACTCTTGAAATCTTGCTTTCTCTGGCTATAGATTAAATTTGAACTTCATTCTCTAGATTAAATTTAGACTTTTAAAATTGCTTTCTTTTTCATTTAGTTAAATTAGTCATGTTTGTATCAGTATAGGATAGTGTGTATAGTATTCTTTTCTTTTGCTATAACCTCATTTTAAAAGTTGCATTCATGTTATAAGTGCTAAGAACACTTAAACTAGCTCCTAAAAGGTGAGGAGCTCCTTGAGAGAACAAAATCTAATACCTCTTTGTATCCCCAGAGACTAGAACAGTGTCTCTAGTTGGCATAAAACATGTTTACTGTTTTTATTGGTGATGAGAATGATGAAAGAACAGTTGCTTGCCACATGTCTCACATGTATCATTCAAGGAGGAGTTTAGAAACCTAATGAACTGACAACAGCATCAATTTTCTTCTTGTTCCAACAAGACATAAATTTCCTGATGGTACTCTACAGAAAGCCAGGTAATTGCCGATAACCAGAATGGCTGTCTAAAGCTTACTTCGCCGCTGACCCAGAACTGTTGCTTTTTCCTAGAGTAATTAAAGTTGGCTCAGAAGCTCATCTTTTAGTGGTGGCTGCATCAATTCAGGCTATCCTCTTAGTCACAGGAGACACAACATGGAAGAAATGATGTTCCAATGGGACATATGCCTTTTAGAAGAAATAATAATCCTGTATGTTAATGTAAATTCCATCGTGACCATCGCAGCAAGCCCAGTATTCCCATAGGAAGAGACAAAGGAAGGCCTTCTTTGAATACATGTCATTTTCTTTTAAAAGGCAAAATTCAACCTTCTTCAAAAACTGTCATTTGATTCAGACTTTCAAAAAATATGTTATCTATATAAGATTAATATTTTAAACTATATACCATTTTTACTTAAAGAAAAATAACTCAATGAAATTATGTTAACTTGTAGCCAATAGCTCAAGTAGATGTATAATTGATATTTTAAAAAGTCTTCTAAACCTATAATTTATTTTTAAAAGGTCTTCTAGATGCTGAAACAGTGTAATATATGGAAAAGCAAACTGACAATGGAGCCAGAAAGTCTAGGTTTTAGGTTCCTATCTGGGTTCAGCCACAGACTTATGTTAATTCTTTGGATTCACATTTCTCATCTTCAGGATGAGAAGGCTTTCTGCAAAATGAATAATCCTTGAGGTCCTTTTGGGTTCTGATGTTGAGATAATTAGTAGTATGCCTATAATTATTTCATTTAGAGTATAATGGAAATTCTGCATATTATATTCTTACTCATTTTCTAATTTGGGGTTACTACATCCTTTTCATACTCCACTGCTAATTGGGTGACAGAATGAAAGGCACTTTTATATGAAAAAAAAAAAACCCAGCCCAACTGTAAATCAAAAGCCTCAAACAGAAAAAAAGAACTTAAAACAATCCTCCCCCCGCCCTCCGCCCTTTAAAAGGTAACTGGCTTCTAATACCTAAAAAGAGCCTAACCTGTCTAACCACTTTCTAGGGGTCAACCAAACACTTTTGCAATTATCATACTTTTGAACCAAAGACGTCCTACCTAAACTATGTTAACTTGTCTTTTCACGCAACATCTGAAATTCGCCAGTAATTTGGTTTCTAGCTTAATAAAATACCATGAGCTATATTATCAATTGACCCATATTTATGTTGTGGGAAATCCCAAACCTCTAAAACATGTATCTTCTTCATTGTACAGATATTATCAATTAATTTGTCAAGATCAGTTATATGGAGATTCCCTAGGTAACACATCCTATCACTGGTGAACCACAGTAGGAATCCGCAAAGATCCTGAAGCAAGCTTAGAGCCACGAAGTTACATGCAGGTTTACTTGATATAAAATAAATAATTTACTGGTTTCGTGATTGAGATCACAGACTCACAAAACTTAATACCAGGAGATTAACACATTCAAACTCTTAATTTTTTCATATAAGAAAAAATAGGCTCCAGAGAAATTAAATGGTTTCTTCAAGGTACTAACAAGATAATTAGTAGCAGACTTTGAGCTAGAAATCAAAGTTTATTAACTTCCAGTCCAAAGCTCCAAACTGTGCTTTATCTCATTAAAATGGTGCAATAAAATGTTCAAATACATTATTCTGATCAATTCTTCTTAATGCCAACAATCATGTTAGAAGTCTCAGCACGAAAGTATTTTTGTACTGTATGATTCAGTTAATGTGGATGAATCACCTATGAGAATGCCAGAGTTCATCACAGGTTTAGAGACTGCTTTCTACAAACAGAGTGCTCAATAACAACTTAGTATTTAAAATTTGGTAATATCTGAACAACCAATTTAGGAACTCATTTTGCTAACAACTGTCCTTTTGCCTCAGTCATAGATTCTTCATGATCATCCTAATATTCTGGAGTTCTTTTCTATTGACATGGTTCCTTGCTCTTATGAAAATAATAAAATTGCTATGTGAAAATTCACACTGAGGTAGTAATACACTAATTTTTGAAGAGTACTTTGGAGCTGAAAAGTGTTTTATCTCATTTGAAATTCGCAATGACAGAGAAGTGATTAAAAGCAAAAATAAATAAATAAATAAATACATACATACATACATACATACATATATTGAATAGGGCTTCAGTGTGGAACCTGGTAATGCTTTTTGGCCATGAAGTTATACTTTATTTCCTATGAAATCTCTAATTGCTATTATGAGTAAGATGGGTCTACTTCTGCTAACAACTATAAACTTTTAAAATTCAGACTTGCTTTGAAGATTTCTTGCTCTACTTGTATACTATTTTTTCATGAAGCATTTATGTTCATGAAACATAACAGCAATAGAGGTATTATTTGATGACATTTTTATTATCTATTGATTAAGTTGTCATATGTGAGATGTAAATTTTTGTTGATAAGAATTCATAATATTGTAATTTTGAGACCCTACTCCATTTCAGGCACTGATTTACTTAAATCATCTTAAATTCTCACAACTATTTTAGATGACAAAACAGAGGTTCTGAAGGATAAATTGAAATGCCCAAACTAAAAATGCTTGTAAGTGACAAAGTTGGAATTCAAACGCGGTTCTGTTTGACTCTTTATACCATATTTTCTAAAGACAAATAGACAAAGCTTTACAGCGAAAACCATTACCAGAGATTTTTGAAAGACACTGTTTTTTTTCTAGTGTTTGTACCTTCTATCCTCAGAGAAAACATTTTTATTTTCCTTAATGGACAGAATACACTGCTACTTTTCTATGGGAAAAAATTAAAAAAAATTTTAAATAACTTTTTGTTATTACAGAACCAATCCACGTTCATTTTTGAAAATTAAAAAAATATAGACTGGTAAAAATAAAATCATTATATTTCTATATTCACAAGATTATTAACATTGAACTCAGTTTTTATCTAGCTAGATCTTTTTCTGGGCATATGTATGATCCTAAGTATACATATAATATATACATGTATGCATATTCATACAGTATTTGGATTGTTTAGTAAAAAGGAAATAATGGCACTCACTGGTGGGTAATCTGATTTTTTTTAAGTGAATAAGTCTCATCTTTACATTTTTGTAGACCTGCATTTAAAACAATACCTAGTCCATATTCAAATTTCCCTAGTTGACCCAAAATGTTCTTTGCAGCTGGTTTGTTCTTTGCAAACCTGACTCTAACCCAGAATGATGAAATGCATTTGGTTATACAGGGTGTGGCAAAAGTAAGGCCTGCTTGAGTGTGGTTAGTAGGGTACTAATATGGGTGTAATAATTTATAGCTTTAATTTGAACATTTCACCTAAAATATCATATGGTGTGCTTGAGCATGATATCATTATGTTATAGAATTACATGCTTATGATTTTATA
Organism: Tonatia bakeri; assembly: GCA_004024845.1. Classification (NCBI taxonomy): domain Eukaryota; kingdom Metazoa; phylum Chordata; class Mammalia; order Chiroptera; family Phyllostomidae; genus Tonatia; species Tonatia bakeri. The sequence goes on from PVIA01001020.1 coordinate 265,622, forward strand.
ATTTAAAGGGGCATTATTTGTGCTGGACCCCTGTATATCCCTTAAGTCTTTTTAAATCTAGCACAGCCATCATCCCATACCCCCGGCCTCCCTTAATTTTAAGGCCACTGACTAATTAAAGAGATTAGACCAGTTATGTAGAATGTCTCACCCTCTGGATTTGCTTGGTTGTTTTCTTGTGGCATCATTTAGCTTGCTCTTCTATTCCTGTTTCCTATAAACTGCATATTATATCTAAGGATTTATTAATTGAAGTTAAACATATGTTCCCAGGAACCACCTGTTTTATTTTTATTTATTTTTTACTTTTTAATTGAATTTATAGGGATGATATTGATTAATAAAATTATATAAGTTTCAGGTGATACATCATCTGCAAATTGTATTGTATGTTCACCATCCCAGTCTTCTTCCATTATCATGTATCCTCCTTACCCTCTTCTGCCTACCTCCAGCTATCTTTCACTCTGGTAATCACCATATCATTTTCTGTGCCTATGAGTTTGTTTGTTTTTTGCTTAATCCCTTCAACTTTTTCACTCAGCCTGCAACCACCTTCCCCTTTGACAGCTGTCAGTCCTTCCTCTATCTATAAGCCTGTCTCTATTTTATTTGTTAAATGATTTTGACTTAAATGCAGCATAGGTGATGTTCTATATTTCCTATTCCATAAAATGAGAGACACGGTATGTGATTGACCATTAGTGATGCTAAGATCAATTACTAATTTAGAATGATGATAGTTGGATCTCTCCACTGCAGGGTTATTTTTTTCTTCTTGCAACTAGAAAGTAATCTGTGTCTTGTTACTTTGGCATTATAAAGATGTTTAATTTCACCAATTATTCACCTAATAGTTTTTTTTAAATTTTATTATTTCTTGAGTGGGGATCAAACCCACAAACCTTGGTGTACTGGGAAGATGCTTTAACTGAGCTACCCAGCCAGGGCTTTACCTACAGGTTTTAACACACTTAATAATCTTCTCCTGAACTAATACTTCGAATTTATGAAATAAAGTTTTCTAATTCTACCACTCTTTCAATCTTTATTAGCTGGCATTTTTCTATGAAGTAGGGCTTTCCTTTAGGAGCTAACACTATGTGAATACCCTGAAATATAGTTCCTACTGAGAATGAAGATTAAATGTTTAAGTTTTTCTCTGTTATCAAAAAGGTAGATATCTTCAATACCAAACTTTCTTGGTTAGTCATACCTGTTTCTTTTATTTATTGAAATACTTACATACCTAACTTTCTCTCTTTTTTTCAATTATTAGAGAATTTTATTCAATTTCACTTCCCTCTGTTATCCTTGGTCCTATGACAGTTCAAACCAGGCCATCTATCCCTGGTTCTTCGAGTGTCTAATCCCTTTTCTTTTTATTGCGCATACAAAGCCACTGGTCAACTCCTAATAATGTAACTAATGCTTACCTAACAATTTCTATTAACAGCGATTTTCAGTTTTTAGAAGTGGTTATTCCTAAAGTAGACGGGATAAGTAGAATACAAACTTAACTGGTTCTTCCAAAGTTATGTGTGTGTCAGCATAGCTTTAGGAGGAGAATCTAAGATTCCTGACAGGCTTGTAGACTAATTAAACCACATTCCAACCACCTAGTTTCTTTACGGTCCAGAGGTGCTTTTCTTTAGGCATACTAAGCTCTACGAAGTAAGATGTTATATTTTTATATTTATAAATATGAGCTCCATTTTAATAAAGTTTTTATTTTAAACACTCAGAAACATCTTATTGAACACAAAGGGAAGACAGGAAGACTAAAAACATGAAGAGAGAGAAGAAATAACTTTTTCAGTTCAAAAGTATGTGCCCCCCAATAAAAACAAAAATAAAGTGGAGTCTTAAGTAAGTCTCCCTTCTACTTATGTTTTTATTTATCTATTGCACACAGTCTGATAACAGCTCAAAATGCCTAAAGTCATTCTGGGCAAGTTGACAAGTATCCTACACATTGAAATGAGAAGTGGGAAGAAGGCCAGATTGCCTAATTGTTACTTGGGAATCTGAGGAGGTGGACAAGCCAAAATCTTTATGGGGATCCAAAGAGTACAACTTCTTCCTTAGGCAGCAGGAGAAAACAATGGGCCAGATTCTCATTCTGTGTAATTTTATAGGATTCCATTGTTTCTTTCATGTACTGCCTGAAGGGGAAGTGTATTGTTATCTATGAGAGAGCTTCCATAATAGAGTCACAGAGGATGAGAACATAGCCTCTGGGAGATTAATGAATGATATGGCATTCAGTCTAGTATGGAACTTTCAGATAAACATTTTGGGAACCCTGTACCTAAAAGACCTATGCATTAAGGTCAGAAAGTTTTAGTGGCCAAGAGGTTATGAGACAAGCAATATCCCAAATTGATTAAAGAGGCTTTGAAAAAAGCATTTGGTGTGGGTATTGTGAAAGGGTACGCTCTTCACAGAAATGTGAAGGTGAAATTGTCACATGAAGTCTTAAAGAACATTCAACCTAACCCCCTCTTCATTACAGATGGGAAATCAAGGCACAAAGAAGTTAAGTGACTCGCCCAAGCCCTTGACCAAGATAATATAGAGTTAATGACAAAGTAAAAGCTAGACTCTCTCTAGTTCCAGGAAAATAGTATTTTTTCAACTGGGTCTCCTTATTATGCGGGAGGAATATCTATAGATATATATTCTTAGGAAGTCCTAGAAAAAAACTTAGTAAAAAGCTTTTTACAACTTTATTGAAGTATATTTACATATTATAAAATTCATTTCAAGTACACAATTCAATGAATTTTAGTAAATTTACTGAGTGTTGCAACTATAAGTATAAATCAGTTTTAGAACATTTTCATCACTCAATAATATCTCTCATGCTGATTTACAACAATTTCAGTTTTCCACCCCCACCCCCACCCCCAATCCCAGGAAGCCACTAGTTTGCTTTTACTGGACATTTTGTATAAACAAAATCATACAATTTATGGTTTCTTGTATCTGGACTTTCTTTACTTGGCATGTATCAGTAAATTCCTTTTCATTGCTGTATAATCTAGGCTAAGCTATGTATGGACTATATCATATTTTGTCTATACATTCAATAGATGGACATTTAAATTATTTACAATTTTTGGTAAAAAGTTTTAAATTCTATGTTTTTAATTTATTTCATTTTGATGATATAAAAATTACAAAATTTTATATCTTAGACTATCTGGATATCTAGATGATTTTGTAACTGAACACCAACAGGCACGTTCAGTGCCATAGTTTGTATTCATGGTTTCGTTGGTGCCCAATATCACTACTGTAGTTGCTCAGGATTATAATGATAGGAGGACAAAGGTAGACTTTTAATATGTAAATGATTCATGTGAATTAGGAAAAAGCCAAATGAGATCAAGTAATGCTACAGGAAGGACTATTTCCAGAGGAGTTCAACAAGAGAAAAGTCAAGGGAGAATTTAATCATGTTTGGCATTGAGTAGCACAGGGTGCAGAACCTCCAAAAGGGTGTAACATGTGTTACAGTGGTTATTTTTATTTTGAATTGTTTATTTGAATTTTAAGGGCTTTGCAACTTGTTATTTAATTTGTTTTGGTTGTATATAAGAGCTATAAGCATAAAAAGCTTATAGCTAGTTTTGTGCATATTTAAGTTACATTACAATAAAAATTATGTGAACACTGAGAATCATAAGAAATTTTTTCCTTAAAAGAAGTCTGTGCTCTATTCAAGTAATATTAAGATCTAGTTATATAAAACAACAGACCTAGACTTATAACTGTTCATTTTATAAATAAAGAAAAAAGAGGTGACATGACTTGTGCAAAATTATACAATCAGCTAGTGATTGAGCGGGTCTAAAACACAGGCCCTTCACTGACAGGGCTACAAAACATTTATTCCAAGTTGTAGATTGTAAATCTCACTGCACCTTTGGTCATTTTATAAATAAGACATTTCTACCAAAGACTGAATAATGATTAAAATCCAAACCTTTAATTTAAGATCTAAGTTCTGGTATTCACTTAGTTGGTATGGGAAAGAAGGAAAAGATGTCTTTAGCTAAACTCAAGAGTCAAGAGGCAGAATTGTGTAAGTAGAAAGAAGTGGCAGACCAGGGTTCAACCTTCAGTTCTGCCACTAATCCATTTATGAACTGAAGCAAGTCATAATGGTCTTAATTCCCCATTTTTAAAGTGGAGATAAGGAAAGAAGAGTAGATGACTTCTAACATCTTTTTCTTAGCTCTTCTTTTCAATGAATTTTAAACGTTAAGGACTCGTCTATTACAAACTGTTGTCCCTAATCAGAGTCACGTCTAACCTCTGCATTGGTTAATAATATTATTGCTATAATCTGCCCACATGCCCACCCACTCACCTACCTTATTGTTCATTATTTCTTAACATGTAACTTAAATTCTATTCAAAAGGATATATCTACTCACTCCTGTATATCTGTGGTATATAGCAGGAGCTCAATAAATGTTGAGTAGATGTATTACTGTGTAAATGACTGTGTATAATCCTATTTTCTGTCATCCACCAAGACTTGTTTCTGGTTTTCTAATCTTATTTATGCTGTACCACTTCATGATATGTTTTTCTTCATTAGTGCAAAGCAAATGGTCTTTGAATGCCAATTCAATAGTTTTTACCCCAATATCTCATTGTACATTTACACCTAAGTTGTTTCTAACATATTTGTTTCATTTCTCCAGATATACTGTTAAGTCTTTTGAAAACAGGAAGGGCATGCCTTTTACTTCATTTATTTATTCTTCTTAGTACAGCCTTAGGTATTCAAGACTTGATCTACTGTCAATTCTAAATAGTTGGTATACTCTCTTTTCAAATGCCTTCAAGAAAGTACCCTACCCCAAACTTAAATGTCCACAAGAAGCTCAGCCCCCTTGTTTTATTTCCAGAAGAGGTTTTAAGAAAGGTGGTTATCATCCTTTGCATATGCCCCTACAAAAACTTAAAGACCATTATTCAAATACAATATTCCTTTTCCTTTGGTTCCCATTAAAGAACTGGTTTCTCACAATTAGTTCTTTAGACCTGACTCCATTTTTCGGTACTTCAAAGTTCTAACATTATTACTCCCTTGAGTTGTACATAGAGTCTTAGACCATGAAGGAGTACAGCATTCTCATCAAGGTTCTACTACTTACTAATGTCTTTGGGTAAGTCACTGCATTTTTGGGCTTCTGTTTTCCCATATGTAAAATGGGAAGTAATATCTGTTCTGCCTTACAGAGATATTATTTATATAGTAAATATGTTACTATATAAAAGAACTTTACACATTTTAAAGCTCTATGCAAATATAAAATATTATTTTCTAATTGCTACCAGAACATTAAAAGCATTTTCCTTAAAATTATAATGTAAGAACTTCATTAAATAAACATTCAAAAATATATATGTATAAAAACATTGATGAGAACTGTGCTATAGTGGTAATATTTAGTTACTTTTGTTTTGATTTTTTAATTAATTTATTATTTATTTATTTTTAGAGAAGGGAAGGGAGGGAGAGAGGGAGAGAAATATCAATGTGTGGGTTGCCTCTTGTGCACCCCTACTAGGAGACCTGGCCCACAACCCTGCAGGCATGTGTCCCAACTGGGATTTGAACCAGCAACCCTTTGGTTTGCAGGCTGGCACTCAATTCACTGAGCCACACCAGCCAGGGCACATAAGTTATTTTTGGATGATGAGATTATGAGTGATTATTTTCTGTTTTTTACTACAGAAAAAAGTAGCTATTACTTTTCCAATAGTAGCTATTACTTTTAGATTCTAAAGTTACTTTAAGTTAAATAAAAACACTGCAAAAATTGAGTATTAAAAATAGCAGCTATCTAATCTGGAGGTTTCTTTAAAAGAGCATCTCAAAATCAAATTCCTAACAACAAACCCTTTATATCAATCTGAAACTACAAGTGAAAGTATTAAGCTACCTTGAAAAAAATAAACAGTAATTTCTATTACTCCCAATTTGTAGTATTATAGGCCCATTAATCTGATGGATCTGGATTAGGCTGGTCTGTTGGCAGTTTCTACCATCTATGTCCATAGTCATAAATAAGACTAAGATATGGGACACACAAAATGAAGGTGAAAAAAATTAGAAATAAACTTAGAGCAAATAAAGATCTTAAAGATAAGATTAAAATTTCTGAGTTGATTATTAAGGTAAATTACAGAGATGTTTAGCTAAACTTTTCAAAGAAGGGGAAAGTTAACAAGAACTATTATCTTCCATTTTTTTTTCCTCTGAAGTGTTTCTACTAGATATCAGCATCTTTTGTCCTCAGAGAGAATCAAGATGTGAAAGACTCACAACATGGAAAACCTCAGACAGGAAGCTTAACATTAGTATTGCATGAAAGAGACCACGAACTCTTGACCTGGTTATTGTCCTCTGCCTATCCCCACTCCCTAAAAGCAACCAGCATTATTCTGGTGGATCTTGTGATATTCAGAATGTATTCACAAACCAATTTCCAGCTCAGCTTTTATCTTAATTTAGTGAGAATTCTGATCAGTAGTCTTTTGGTTTCACCATGTCTCATTCTAAATATCATTTTCCCTCTTTAATATGTCCTCATCATTCCCACTCCTTACCTCTCCTGATTAGTGTCTCTGAGGGATCAAATGAGATGACCACACACTTTCCTACACAAATTGGGATATCTTTAAGAGTCAAAGAGGCAATATTAAAAATTACACTCAGACAACTGGCAAAAACTGAGACTTTAACAGGCAACCAGGACATATAATTAAGCAAATTGAGGAGATTTAAAATTAAGCAAGGTGAGGAGATTTAAGAGAAGAATGATGTGTCATTATGTTTTGGTTCCTGGCAACTAGACGCTAGGTCAGTGCTGCCTATAGTTTTTTTTTTTTTTTTTCATAATGTCTTCAACTTGTTAGCTCATGAATGTAGGAATCATATTACTACTTGTATTGGAAATCTATAATTAAATGTGGTGAATCAAATTTTCTTTTCTTCTTTTTTTTTAATGTTAAAGGTTCACACAGGGCAGTTGTTTTGCAAAGGAGGGTGAGAATTGCAAAGGTTTTGCCCCAGGCTGTGTTGCATTAAGAATTATTACATCTATCTGCCCTGGCTGGGGTGGCTCAGTGGGTTGAGTGCCAGCCTGCAAACAGAAAGGTTGACGGTTCAATTCCCTGTCAGGGCACATGCCTGGCTTGTGGGCCAGATCGCCAGTTTGGGGCATGCAAGAGGCAACTGATCGATGTTTCTCATGCACTTTGATGTTTCTCAGGCACATTGATATCTCTCTTCTTTTCTTTCTTCCTCCCTTCCCCTCTCTAAAAAAATAAATAAAATCTTAAAGAATTATCGCATCTGGCCACTTTCCAAGCAACCAGGTGTGCAGTAATGGATTACAACTCTCATTTTAATATCTTCAACATAAAAAACAATAACAATAGTCAATACATTTATTTCAAGGCTTCCAAGAGGTAAGAGACATTAGCCACATAGAAACCACACTCTAGAAAAGCTAAAGAAAGAAATGAGCCTATTAAAATAATGTTTACAGTGATCTAAAAAGCTTATTTTAATGAAGGCAGTAAAATAAAGATTGATTTTATGGTTGCAAATAACCAAAGCACCCAAAATAGCAAACACCAGAATAATTCAATTCAGTAAATTCTTAACACTTGGAAAAGTCTTAATCATATGACAGCTATTGAAATTATTGTATTTGGGGATCATTACTAGGATTGCTAAGGTCCCATAAACATGACCTAGCAATACGGGCTTTGATGATACCAGTCCTAATATATTCTTTGGAGAGTATACAGAACTCTAATACAGACTAAAAAACATCTCAATATCAAATTCCTAACAACAAACCCTTTATATTAATCTGAAACTACAAGTGAATGGATTAAGCTATCTTCAAAAGAAATAAACAGTAATTTCTATCACTCCCAGTTTTATAGTATGACAGGCCCATTAATCTGATGGATCTGGATTAGGCTAGTGTGATGACAGTTCCTACCATTTATGTCCATAGTAATAAAGGAGACTAAGATGTGGGAACATACAAAATGAAGACGAAAAAAGTTGGAAATAAGCTTAGAGCAAATAAGGATCTTAAACTGTAAAGAGCTATATGGTAGGGTGACAGAGATGAAAGTAGATTAAATGAACAGTTGGGACACAAGGATCTGTTGGAAGAATTCAGGATAGGGTAACTTTTATCACAAAACGTAAAATAAACAGTAACCTTGTACAGTATTTTAAAGTGACTTGACTTTGGGTAGTGAATACACAATGCAATTTTATTAACCAATGTCATCCCAATAAATTTAATAAAATTAAAAAATAAAATTTACACAGTATTTTTTATATATTATTTATTTAATATTGAGAGGGAGAAATTATTTCCATTTTATTGAAAACTGAGGCTCAGGGAAACTATGTGACATGACCAAGATCATTTGAACAGGAAGTAAAATCTGAACTTAAAGACATAACATAAATCAACAAACATGCTGAGAGAACCCAGTCAAAAAACTCTGCTGTTACAAGACACTGTGGGAAACACAGAGAAGTGTAAGACTCCCCTTAAGGAATTTGTATCTTGTTGGAAAACAAAATGCAAAGAGGTGAAAAGTAATGACTCATGATTTGAATAAGAATTCCAGCCAACCTATAAGACATGTCACAAGATAGCACCTGGTTAATTGCCAAATACATGAAAAATGACTAAGTTTCAAATGACTCTGAAGAACATGTCAAAATGGGATAATATGAAAACAGCTCCATGAAAGATACAGGATTTCACCTAGGGTTTATATAATGAGCAAGACATAGAGACTACAAGAGCATGGCCTCAGGAAAGACTGAGTGTGTATCTATATCACTTTCATATCTGTGTCACAGAACCTCAATAACTATTATTGTATGAATAAAGACCGCTGTCTGGTTGATTGATGAACTGATAACTGATGGACTGAAAGAACACATGGAGAGGAAGTATGGAACATTTGAGCAAGGGGAATGGGCATAAGTATGTCTGGGGGATGGTAAGTACAAACAAGTTATTGTGCTTTAGTAAGTGACTTATCCAAGATTAGTTATATAGCTACAGAAGTGTCAATATAGGTCTCCTGACTTGCAGTGAGGTACAGAATTTAGGTCTCCTGACTTTCCAGTGAGAATAGAAAAAATATTAGCTTTAAATTTGACATACTTAAGCTAGTATCCCATCATCACCACATACCAGGAGTATACTGAATCCTGATTGTCTTCTATCCAAACTGGAATAATCTGGAGACTGTTAACCTGTGAAGCCTCTTCCCACTTCTTTTGTCCATTTAAATGAGTAAGTAAACTATGCTTTTTCCCACCTCAGAGCTTCCACTCTTTATTTCCTCTGTCTGTAACATTGTTCTTCTCATAGCTCCCTTAAACTAACTCCTCTTCTCTTAGATTGTCATCATAAAAATCACACTTCCCCAAACTAGGTTAAATCACCCTGTTCATCACTATGTACAACTTAAATTAGCCTCCCCCACCACAGTACTCATCTTAGTTATTACTTGTTCATTACTGCTTTCCCCGTACATTATAAACTCAATGAAGATATAATCCCTGCAAGTATGCCCACGCTAGCACAAAGAACACTGAAAAAAGCCTTAGAAGATTTGAGTTTTAGTGTTGGTTGATTTTATTGATTTGCTGCATTATTTGGCAAGTTATTTAAATTCTCTAGGCTTCCTTTTTAAAAGAAGAGGAGTTAAATTTGACCAGAGTTTCTTAAACTTCACTAATGTATAGATCCCTTTTAAAGAAAAAAAAAATCTTATAGACCTGCCAAGGTTATGTCCGACAGACTCCTCAGAGATCCTGTAACCCCAGGTTGAGAAAACCAACATAAGAAACCACTAAAATGTCCTTGCATTGTGAAATTTGGGCTTTATCATGACCTTTTAGATTATTATTGATATAAAACACATTATTTTTAAGTTCTAGAACTCTCAAAACCTAACAGTATATTTGTGGATCCCCTAAGAATTTGTGGATCCCAGTTTGAGAAACAAATGGTCTCTTCCAGGTCTAAAGTTCTATCATCCTAAGAAGATGGATATTTGTTTTTCAGAATACTTCTAATGAATCATAATGACTCATATCATAATGAATCATTAAACTGGGATTTGGGAGAGAATACAAGGAATTCCATAGCATCAAGACACCCAGAAAAATTATTCTGTATGAAGAGAGATATTCTCTGGTACTGATTTTAGCAACAAGATGAAAAGCATTTGACCTTAAGTATGTGGCAATGAAGTGCTGACAGAAAGCATTCCTTGGGTTCAAATGAAGTGATTCTTTTGATTATATGGGAGAAGTATGTGAGAACAGGATTAAAAAGTGACAGAGGAATAATAAAAAGGTAAAAAGCAAACATCCCAGTTAAAAATGGGCAAAGGACTTGAACAGACATTTCTTCAAGGACATAGAGATATTCAGTAAGCCCATGAAAAGATGCTCAACATCATGAGTTATTAGAAAAATCAAATCAAAACCACAATGAGACACCACTTCACACCTACTAGGATGGCTATACCATGATCCCACTTACATGAAGTAACTGGAATAGGCAAATTCATAGACACAGAAAGTAGAACAGAGATAGCCACAGGGTAGGTGATTGGGAGTTGGTTAATGGGCACAGAGTTCTTGTTTGGGGGATGAAAGGGTTTTGGATATAGATAGGGCTGATGGTTACACAGCATTTTGAATGTAATAAATGTCACTGAATGCTTAAAAATAGTTAAGATGGCAAATTTTATGTTGCATATATTTTCCCACAATAAAAAAACAGAGAAGATACAGCTTGGGATATCTAAATTGCTAACCTGTTAATAATCTAATAAAGATATAAAATATATAATACATTGTTTTAATAGGCAAATCTATACTACAATAAGAAATCTCAAGAATTAACAGTAATAAGTCATTGACTAAACACCTACTCTGTTTATTTTGGAATTATGGAGGTCCCTATAACTGGTTCATACCTATCAAGCAGTACAACTCTAATTCCATGGCTCAAGTTAATTATTAATCATCCTTAGCAATGAATGTTAAAGGCCTAAAGGATCAATGAAAACAGCTGAGCTACAACTCTAAATATTCTGATTTCTTATTACTTTTATCCGCTTCTAGTAGAAGGGATAATAAGTGATTAAATGACTATCAGACTCGAGGACAGAAAAGTCAGAGCACAGTGGTTCTACATAGTAGATTCTAAAAGCAGAACTTAATACTATTTCTTTCCATTTTTACCTTACAGTACATAGGCTTTGCAAGGGAGACAGAACTTTGCCAATGTCATTTAGATACTAAAGATTTGTTTTTATCTGTTTAATTTGTTTGCGTTGTTTCTCAATTTGATGAGTGATTCTGACAGAAACAAATGGTATCTGTGGCTGAGAAACCTTGGAATTTTAACATCTCTTTTGTGACATGAATATTTGTTTCAAAGGACTTTGCCAAATGTAACTTAAGTGTACTGTGGAACAATGATTCCTTCCTATACCTCTTCAGACTTTGGGTCTCGGCCCTTTCTTGACAGAGCCAAAAAAAGCATTTATGCCAACAAGTCACCTTACATTCTCTGCTGTGGTCTTCATTGGCTTTTGATTTGGGCTCCTGACTCTCTTTAAAAAACACTGCCAGCTTAAGTCGAAAAAAACAATGTCTTTAGTTTTTCTCAGGCTACTTGGAATTAAACCCCTGACTGGAGAAATGTGACATCTATTCATAATAAATATTCTGTTCTTCAGGCTTCTCTTTACTGGACTTCTTACCAAATGCCCAGAGGCCAGGCTCTCAAATTATCTGAATATAAACAAAATGCTTGTTTCCTGACTGAGACCTCATTTGCCAAGATTCCACTCAGACTACTGATTTATAGGTGGTTCTAACTTTCTAAGTGCAGGAGGATTGTAACAGAGTTGTGACACCGCCTATGGTCAGGCAAACAGAACAGCTAAAATAAAATCAACAGCAACCCAAAGAGGAAGAAGCAAACTGGATTAAAACATCCAGCTTCCTTCTCTTTTACCATTCAATCCTTCTCACCCTAACTCTAGTATTTTAAATTATAAAATAATCTCTTCGACATAACTAGTACAGGTGGGACAAAAGTAAGTTTACAGTTGTGAGTACGTGAAACAGAATTTATTTTTATATTTTTATTTATTATTGTATTATTTTCCATATGAACAACTATAAACCAACTTTTGCCCTATCCTGTTTGTGTATCATAGTAAATTAGTCACTCTTTTAAAATAATTCTGTGAGAATGTATAGCCTCGAAAAATTGACAAATACTTAAAATTGAACAAACTTTTAAGGGAGAAATTTTTAAAAATCAATCACCTTCCTTCCAGTTCATATTTTCACAGAATGGCTGACTGCATAACTAACTTGCATCTAACTTGACTCAAAATCCAGGATAACTGTGCAGCTTCCACCGAACATTCAATTTTTGGATCTTGATTGTCCCACCTAATATTTTATTTTCTACCCAACAATCAAACAGCCACATTAAAATCTGCATTTCCATGTATCCTATGTAAACAAATACTCAGGGAAAGGGTCTGACCAACGGCCACATGCAAGGTTGAAGCTTGGTAATGAAAAAGAACAAAGACATCATCCTGATGGCCATATCACTGAGATAAAGGCAGCTAACAGTAAAATGTCAACTTGGGCTCTAATTTCTCATCAGAAAGACAGTGAACCCCCACATAGCAAGAGTAAAATTGATAATATTCTGGAAAGTAGTTTAGAGTATACAAAAACATGTATTTGGAAAAATGTCCCTACAGTTAATTTTCCCATTTAAGAACACTAACCAGAGATGTCTCTGTTGATTTTGTTACAGCTGTAACTTTTCCACTGTATGAAGCATTGAAGTTACAAATTGGCTTGCTGTTTGAGTGGTCTGGAAAAAGTATATTCTGTATAACTGGACTGCTGTAAATTTAAATATATTTCCTCTAGTTCTCAGCTCATTTTGGCAGAATACTTCTAACTAGAAGTGTAATAAACTATATTGTCATTCTGCAGGGTTTTTACAGCTCCATCTACCACATTAGGGGGGTGTGGGGGAGGTAACAAGAACCCATAAGGAAGTAAATGGTATTATGATGACATTTTGTAACCTTTAGCTAGCCCAGAGACAACTGAAATCATGTGTTTAAGATGGGAAGTGTTACTAAATTTGGAATGACTTCTTGTGGCTTTTTTTCTTACACCAGTATCACTAAAGTTGTTCATGAATAGTTTTCTGGCATTTTTTTCTAAATCATTTTTCCTCCGAAATATAAAACACAATTTTTTTGTAAAGGAAATATTCTTGGTAATATTAGAATTAACAATAGATGGGAAATCAGAATACTATAATTAACTTTTAAGCAACTATAAAAGATATTTTTGAAAAATCCTAAGGTTACCACTAAATGTCCATTAATTTTCCAAGCTTAGTTCCCTTTTTATTAAAAAAATCAACATTGTAGCCAATTAAAAGACAATTAAGATGATTAAAAAAAAGACAGTACATGAAAAGTGACTAACAACACAATTGACATGTCCCTGAACTGTCATGGAAAAGACTGAGGGGAGAGATCAGAGAAGAATGGGAAGAGTGCTATTTGGAGCCTCATTATTAGTGGCATTCTACTTTGTAATTCAACTTTTATTCACTTAATATTTATTGAGTAGTTAGTATGTATTAGGCATTATGCTGTATGCCAAGGACACATCAGAGAATGGGATATAGTCCTTGCTTTCAAGAAAGTTCACAGTTAGTAATACCTTCAGACATTTTACTAGTTTTTAACAAGGGAGGCAAGGGATACATCAAGAAACTTTGCCTTGCAGATTTAAATTCTAAAAACTTCCTTTATATCTCTCGTTTTAGTTATTCCTATAAATTCCTTTGATATACAAAGCTGTATGATTGTCATAATCTATGAATGCTTAGAAAATTAAGTATTGGAAGGGCCCTTAAAGATCAATTTGTCTAACCTAACCTAATTCATCTAATGTATGTGAAAACTGAGACTGGAAGAGGGAAAGTGATTTAAGGTCACTTACCTGCCATGTCTTTATTTTTGTGAGCTTTCTCCCAAGTAAGATATAACTTTGGAGGTATCATTTTAACTAGTGTTTTTATAAACCTATGCTTGACTTTCTAATTTATCTTCCCTCAATCTCTGCTGGGACAGCCATCATATTAACTTCATTACCCTTTCTTCCAAGCTTAGTGGAAGTAGTCTTTCATCAGAGGGTCTGTTTTTTTAATGTCTAAACTGAGACTTCACCCCTATAATATTTCCTCCTTTGCCAATGACTTGCACTATTCCCTATTTTATTTGACTCAACCGCTCCAGTAAAACTGTCCTATAAGTTATCAGTGGTTTGTCTCCCTCCTTCATTAACAAAAGATGGAAAACTATCTAGTACCTTCTAAACTCCCCAAAAGAACCATCCCTACCACTATACTTAAGCTGTAATCTTAAACAATGATCTCCTCCTTGCAACCGTTAGTAGCCTTACTCCTTTTTTCATTCTTCTTGACTTTTCAATGTCATTTTACAACATTTCAGTAAAAAAAAAAAAAGTAATCTAGGGAGTCAGAAGGATCTCAGTTTAAATCCAGATTATACCTCACAGTAGCACTATGATCTTAGGCGAGTTATTTAACCATGCTAAACTTTATTCAGCTGTAAAATAGGGATAATCATAATTCCATTTTACAGGGTTACTGTGAGGACTAAATAAGATTATATACATACAGTTATTAATACAATGCCAGTTATACAAGCGGAAAAAGGTGTTGTTTTACTTTTCCTCTTCTTAAAACTCTTTTCACCAGGCATCAGTGATACTACTTTCTACCCTCTCATCTTCCTTTTTCTTTAATTGAAGTATATTTGACATATAACATTGTATAAATTTAAGGCATACAAGATATTAATTTGATAAGCTCATATAATGTAATATGATTGCCACTGTAGCAATAATTAGCCCCTCTATCGTGTTACATAATTACCATTTCCACCACATGATCCAGAAATTCCACTTCTGGGTATATAACCAAAGGAAATGAAAACAGGATATTGAAGAGATATATGCACTCCCATGTTTACTGAATCACTATTCTCAATAGCCAAGATGTGGAAACAACCTAGTTGTCTATCAGTGGATGAATGAAGAAGATGTGGTATGTATATATATATATATATATATATATATATATATATATATATATATACACATACACACACACATACACAATGGAATATTATTTAGCCATGAGAAAGAAGGAACCCTTCTATGGGTGACAGCATGGATGAAACTTGAGCACATCATGCTAAGTGAAATAGAGAAAGTGAAACAAAGAAAGTCAAGGACTTTATTATCTCATTTATATATGAAATCTGAAAAAGCCAAACTTGTGAAAACAGAGAGTACAGTATGGTTATCAGAGATGGGGGATAGGACAAATGCTGTTTAAGGGTAAATACAAACTTGCAATGGGTAGTAAATAAATCCTATAGATCTAATGCACAATACAGTCAATACAGAGAACAATATTATATTGTAATCATCAAGCTTGCTAAAAGACTAGAACTTAATTAGTTCAACCACTAAAAGAAACAACAAAATGTAATGGGAGAAAATTTTTGCAAACTATTTATCAGATAAGGATTTAATATCCTAAAAAAAAAAAAAAGAACTCATACAATTCAATAACAACAGCAAAACACCCAAAACAATCTACTTAAAAAATGGACAGAGGAACTAAATAGACTTTTTCCCCAAGAAAAAATCCAAATGGCCAACAGGTACATGAAAAATAGTTCAACATTACTAATCATCAGGGAAATGTAAATAAAAATTGCAATGAGATAGCACCTAGTGCCTGTTAGAATGACTATCATCAAGAAGCTGACAGTAACCAGAGAGGAAAGGAGAAAGGGGTAACAGGGGATAGTGGGGGGGCATCAAGGAAAATGTATGAAGGACAAATGGACAAAGACAAAGGGGTGGGTTAGAGGGTGGGAGGCAGAGATGAGTGAGGTGTGGGAGGGACATGGTGGGTTGAAAGTGGAGACAATTGTACTCAAACAACAATAAAAATAAAACAACAAAACAAAACAAAACAAACAAAAATAACAAAAAAATAAGTGTTGGCAAGGATGTGGGGAAAAGGGAACCCTTGTGTACTGTTGGTGGGAATGTAAATTGGTTCAGCCACTATGAAATAGAACACGGAGGTTCCTCAAAATACTAAAAATAGATCCATCTTCCTCTTTTAAACTTTACCTTTGCATTGTTTCTTAAGATCTCAGCTTCAATACACCCTTCACTCTATATTAATGATACCCAAATCAATTACATCTAGTTCTAACCGCTGACACAAATTAGTTCAGTCCTATTATCTTCACACCTCTCTGGGATATTTCTACAGATATATTCCATCTTCATTTCAAATTAAACAAGTCTAAAATCAAACTCAACTTTCCTCTCCCAAAACAGAGTCGTTCTTTGATACTTCTTTTAATACCACTATCGCTCTACACATCAACCAAAAGTTAATTTTTTATTCTTTTCTTTCATCCTCTTTATTTTTTTATTCAGCCACCAAATCTTATATTATCAAAATATCTCTTTCACTTGTCCCTTCCAAAAAGAGCTACTTTTATCATACCACTTCCCTACCCCCAAATCTTCAAGTTCTCCAATGCCTCCTAGACAAAGTCCAAGTTCTTCACTACAGTCTTTATTTCTAAAGTTAGCCATTTTCCTCTCCCTATGTGAATGTCCTACTAATTCTAGAATAAAACATGCCCATCATTATCTTCCCCATGATACTCCTCAGGTTTAAAATTTCCATCTTCTTCCTTCTCATGTACTCATAACCTTACTTTCAGGGTTCAGCTCAGGTGCAACCATCCATGAAAAAACTACTAACTATTCAACTCTGCAGGTGTGTCTTATTCTATGAACTTTTACTACATATTTTTCCTCAGTTACACATTGCCCTGCTCCATTATTTAATTCTTTCATGTGGTATGTGTATTGTCTTTATCCTTGAGACAACATTGTGATTAAGAATATCTCATACTTCTATTTTGTCTACAACACTGCTAGACATATAAAAGTAGCTCAGTAAATACATATTTAATGAAAAACATATACGAATAGGAGCCATAAAAAAATCTCAGTACAAATAGCTATTCTAGCCCTTTACCTAATTTACAAGCCCTGCTTCAAATCCTATAGAGAGTTGAAAAGCCATGATCACTCTGTAAACTGAGTATTTGCATTCCCAAATTATGTTAAGGAAAAAGTAGTTGATAAGGTACCTATGTGCTTTTATGGATTCATTTACAACATTTGGGGAAAAAGCCCATGCAAAGATTAAATCTACAAAATTGTAAACATATTATATCACAGAAATTCTCTTCTTAAAATAATTCAATTTTGTACCATGCTTTGCAGCTCTAGTTGGTAAATTTTAAAATAAATATTAAGGCAAGACTGCTAATAATGCTATGTTTAATTTATAGAAATATAGGTATATCTGAATAATTTAATTTCACTTGCATTATAATTTTATTGCTTGTATAATATGTGCTAGAATTGCTGTTAAGTACTAGGGATATCCAAAAGATAGTCTCTGTTCTCAAGCTCACTCCATAAAACTATAAAATCGACAACAATATACGATAATTGGAACATTCCAGTCATAAACCAAATGCTGAGCAGTCTGTTTTGGCTGAACCACAATGTCTGCGGTAGCAAATGGAGGCAGTAAGACTGAGGGGATAGGTTGAGGCTGACCACAAACAATGTCTCTAGTGTTCCCTGAAAGAGAGGTGAAATGTAAACATAGTGTTTTAGAAAGATAATTGTGTCAACTTGGTGGACAAAATGAAAATGGTGAACTATTGAGTCAGAGAGACAATTTGTAGTAATTTAAGTGAGGAATACAGAAAATTTGAACTGAAAAAAAAATCAATGGAAATAAAAAGGTTGGAAGAACAAATTTATGCTAGCACCAATCAGTAGGTTCATATATAAAAGGGTATCTTCCTCCACTACTTTGGCACCAGGGAGCAGCAGTATACAAAGAATTTATTTTTAGACTCTTACCTGCTATTACCATTACTTTTATTCCAAAGTCTGATGGGTAAAAACAATTACTCCACAAATTGAGAACACAAGTGGGCAACATTTTTTAAAACTTTCAAGTATCACAGAGGGTGAAAGTCAAGTCACTCCACCACATTCCAGCCATTATTTATCCCAAGTCAGTCACTTTTTAAAAAGGATGCAAACTTAAAGCAAGTTAGTCTACTTTGTAAGACACAGAGGCATTACATTTTAAAAGTGTGATTGCTTCTACTTAGCACTTTCACTGGTGAATATGTGGTAAGATATAGATCTACTTCATTTCATTCTTTCCATGTTGGTTCATAAAATAAAATTAAAAAAAAATGAATTAACATATACAATGAGACAGCATAATGCTTCTCCTGAACAAAGATATCACAAAGATATTGAATAGTTGCAGAGATTCTTTGAATGTAGCCATATCACATAGATAAGCATTGAAGCTAAATATTTCATATTTTTTACTGTGTGGCACTATGTTATTGTGGAGCCTGAAACTGAAATAATTAAATGCAGAAATATTTAATTAATTTCAACAAATGGCTTATTACAGATTGGATCTCAGTAAGAAGCTACCCAGGTATGTTTCTATAGAGCCTTAAATTACTAAAAACACATAATCACTATTAAGAAAATAAATAGCAGTAGGTCAAAAAAGCAAAAACCAATTCAGCTCTGCTTTAGTTGGTAATAAGAAAGTAGAATCTAAGCAATAAAGATGTACATTTCTCTAAAGCAATAAATAAATAAATAATAAATAAATATTCAGGACACTTCTAATAACAAATCTTCAAAAAAAGATTAGTATGTGCTAGGAAACAATCAACCCTGATGGCAAAATGTAATACTTGTGTACTCAACATGATGGAACAGGTTCTACTCAAATCCCACCCTCTTAAAGAATGACTTGGATTAGCCAATGAGTGGACCACTGGTAGGGTGTACTGGAACTTTTAGCTTGAGTGGGAGAGAATGAGTTTCTTGTCCTGTCTATTTTGACATCTTCATTTGGAAAATACAAAAATTAAAAGCAATGATTATAGTAACCACTTAAAAATATACAGTAACCCTTTAAAGTTATATAAAGACATATAGTGTTGTAAAGTTTCTAAACTTTTTATATATCTTACTTGATCCTCACAATATATATCTTAACAGATAAGGAAACTGAGGTCCAGAGTTAGGACGGTGCCAGTTAACAAAAGAGGAGAGACTATAATCCAGATGTCCTGACTCCCAAAGCAGCACCTTTCTCTCAAATTACATAGTTAGGGTCCTTCCAAAATATAACTGGAAGTCAGTATTGGTAAAACACTGAGTATTAAACATCTCTGTAGTAAGAAGAAAATTATTTTCATTATTTGTATGTAATTATTATAATACTTCTTGAATAATACTCCTGATATTTCCAGTGAAAGTAACAAAAACATTTTGTAGTTCATGAGTCCTACAATATTTCTGTGGATTTTCAAAATAGATTGCTAAATAAAATTAGGTCTTGTCAATTGTATTTATACTTCAGTGGTTACTTCTGTACACAAAAGTGCTCTCAATTTTATGACACTATCTGGAAGGAGTTCAACAACACATTGTTAATACTCTACTCCTACAAAATAATTTTAAAGCTCCATGGGAATTTAGATTTGCACAAGTTATTAGGATATGACCTTTCCCTTAGATTTCTTATTTTAGGATTGACTTAACATGGTATTTCCCCAGTGGGAGCTGTTGTACTTCCTTCGCAGATAAGAAAAATAGCAATCACAAATTATAGTGAGTAAACTTAGGGAAACATATATTTCTATGATGCTGATGAAACTAAAATCTTAAAATTTATGTATTTAAAGGATCACACTATATATTCCTTGGGTTTGAGAGGAAAGCCATGTGGCTTGCTAACAAAAGAAAACAAAAGTTATGCCATTATGGTATTTCCCTGAAATTTATTCCTAATTGTTTCTTGTCCCAGATACTAAGTCTTATGACTTTTAAAGATTATTAAAGAGTTTACGTCACTAAATTTCCTATGTCCTGTCTACTGGGAGTATAAAGGTTTAAAAATATCAAACTTTTAAGAATTTAAGTGACTTTAGATCACAAGATCTGGACTGAAGGACAAGGAATTCATGAGTGTAAAGAAAAAAACTAGAATAACACGAAAGAGATCACAGTTGCTTCACTTATGTTCTATAATAGCTTCCAGTTATTAATCTCTTACCACATGATACTGTGGTCAAATGTATGCACATTATTTGTAACATATGAGTTATTGGAAATATCCAAAGAATCAAGGATGCTATAGCTAGGACTACAGAGCTCATTATTGGCAGTTTCTTAAAAATGCAAACAAAACTGTGGAAGAGGAGATAATGAAGACATGTATTTTTCCTAACTAGTCTAACTAGGTGCCAAAATCAATAATTTTATATATAAAAATAATTTTATACAGTGTTAGTTAATGAAAACATTAAAATTAAGAAACTATGAAAGATTTAAAAGATTTTCTGTTATAAGAATGAAAGTGTGGGATATAAATGAAAATTAAGTAATCAGCAAATTTTTTTGTATGCTCTCTTATCAGACAACTTGCACATTAGGCTTTATTAGGCAAAATTACTACTCGGAGAACACTGCTTTATTTAAATCATTACTCAAGAATCTCAAATAACCAAACCTCTCCCCTTACCATGCATTATACAGTTTAACAAAATGTTAACTCATAATTTCAATATCACAGGAGTTTTTCTTTCAGGCTTAATTTTTAGGAATTAGTTCTCTATACTTTATAGTTGTAAATGACATTTTTAAGTAAAAATAGTACCCACTATGATGAACTTATACATTTTTCCAGAAAATATGTAGTTTGGACATGGCTAAGTTTTAAAATATTGTTTTTGAATCTAAAGAGAATTTAGAAGTCATTTATCACAATCCCTTAATTTTATAAACATCGAGGGTTAGGAATAGCAATGTATTTACTTTCTCAAATACTACAGAGACTTATAAAAATATGTGTATATATATGTATTCAGAACTGGAAGGCAACTTGTAGAAATTAAAATAGTTTCAATAAGAATGTGAAGATTATAGACAATTTTTACTTTTAAGTGATCTTTATTGTTGTTATATTGCTTATCTGATATTTAAAAATATAATCTACTGTACCATAGTTCAAAGCTATAATTTCTATTTCATGTTATTAACAGTAACTTAACCCTCAAATGAAAGTTTAGAATAAAAAAAGGCAATCACCCACAATCTTTTCCTATTTAACCACACAATTTTGAACCTTAACATTTTCTCTTACATCTTTATTCTAAAATTAATATTACTCCCAAATATTGAAATCACAAATTTAAAATACTTAATTTAAATAATTTTTTAAAAACCTGATTTGTATACAATGCTCTAGAAGTTCTCCTTTTTTAAATCTGTATTTTCAAAAGCAGTCATTTGTTTTTAACAACCAGCAACATGTGGACTTAAAGGCCGTGAGGCACCCATACAGCACAATCTTTACATTTTATTTAAATTCTGTCACAGTGTTAGGAAATAAGCTGCAACTTCCTTGCAATTAAGTAGGTGTTTTTCCTAACCACCCCCCCAAAACACCCAAAGCCCCATATTTTTCTGATACCTAAACAATCAGTGGAACTCCTCTCCACTCTCATCTCACTATAGCACACACAAAGCCATGGCTAAAAAATAAAACATTTAAATGAATAGAATTTATTTATTTATTTATTTATTTATTTATTTATTTATTTATTTAATTTTTAGAGAGATGGGGAGGGAGGGTGGGAGGGAGAAAGAGAAGGAGAGAAACATCAATGCATGAGAGAAACAATTACCTCTTGCAATGCCACCAACGGAGCACCTGGCCTGAAACCCAGGCATGTGCCCTGACTGGTGCCCTGACCAGCGACCTTTTGGTTTGCAGGCTGATGCTCCATCCACTGAGCCACACCAGACAGGGCAGAAACTGTTTAAACATATGCTTTGGAAATAAGTTTTTGTTCATTTTGCTACTAATATATCCTCAGAGCAATTTGAAATGTCATAAGAATTAATAATACAAGAGTAACAGAGTTGCTCAAACCCTTTACATAGAAATTTCTTTCAGTGACTTAGCTAGAGTAAATGATTAAAGTGAAATATATGCATGAAGATATTCACTATATGTAATGGCATTAGGATAAATAGTAATTGTATAATGATAAAAAATTAAAAACCACCCAAAAGTGGTTTAGTAAACTGTCCACTAAGATGAACAATTGTGTTGCCATTATGAACAATTTGAAAGCCAGGCAGACTCAAAGGAAGATTTATATGATCTAATAGTGTAAGAAGCAAAAATGCTACATATACCATAACTGTCAGTAAGTAAAAAACGCAAACATGCTAACAAGAACTGGAAGGAATTATGCAGAAGTAAGAATAGTAGTGATTAAATGTAGTATTTTTATTTCAAAAAATATTTTTACAAGTTTTTGGTAATAAAAATGTCTTTAATGTAAAATGAAACAAACCCAATGGCCAAAATTCAAAAGCAAAGTCATTTGTTCTAGTTCCTAATCTTATTTCTAAGTGTATCACCTACTTGCCTTTAAGGTTTTAAAAGTAAACATTATCATGTTCTAATCCTGAAGCCCTGAATTCATACATAGCAGTATAGCTAAGCAGAGAACTTATTTACAGAGGGCAGGACTAAACTTTGCATGTAAGCACATACAGAAAATGATAAAGATCGTTGTGTCCTATTAGTAATTTACAGAATTGTGATTTGCTCCACCCAGTATACCTATAATTGAATTCCTCAGCCATAAAATCATTGGAACCGAACAAATTCCAATATCTTTTATCTAAATCCTTTTTTCTCCCTTACCATCAGTTAACATATTTCTTATGGGGCTTTTCTTCTTTTTATAGATTCATTTGTCTTAGTTATAAATTAACTCCACACTTAACTCTCCCAGCCAGCTCTACTGTTTCCTGTGTACCAGGTTTCCTTTTATTTGCACAATTTATGACATAGGGGCCATTTAAACTGCCAGTTGGAAAATGATGTCCAGAGAATCATCTCTAAATTAAAAAAAAAAAAAAGATTACTAAGGATAAGTGCCCACGGGCAAAGATTCACCTCATAGCTGGACACCCTAGCAAAGAAGTGAAATGTAACTGCTGAAGACTTCTATTGTTTCTTTTTTACGTAAAAAAAATGCGCTAAGATATACAGAACATAAAAACTTGCCATCTTAATCATTTGTAAGGGCACTAGTGCATTCAAATTCGGTGGCACTAGTACATTCACAATGTTTTGTGACTATCGCCACTATCCAGCTCCAGAACTATGCATCTTCCCAAACTGAAAGTATAGTCACTAAACACTAACTCCTCATTCCCCTCCACCTCTCTTCCCACCCCGCCCCGGGTGACCACCATTCTACTTTGTTATTTCTTGTTTCACCCAAAATCTGTAAACTAGTGTAATTTACTAAATTGGCTGAACGCACAAGAGAGTTACCAGCAAAAAAATTTAGGAAACAATTTGTAACACTGAGCAATTCATTTTTTATGCCCCAACACTTAAATTAAGACCAAATACTCATTTTCAGATGCCAAAGTACGCATCTGTCTCTTACTTCGTCTTTCAAGAGCCTGGTCTTTTGATTTTAAGTGGCTCTAGATTTTTCTAAACTTAAACTGATTTTCTAAACCAACTTAATGCTGCTATCAATTTCCTTTCAGAATCAAAGTTCCCTTAGTACTACTTGTATTCACTGAATTTCCATACATTTTACCTTAAAAAACATGATATTCTCTCATTTTTACTGTTTAAATATAATACTACTAATTCTACATTCTTCAAATGTTGCCTTGGGTAATGAAGACTGGTTAACCAAGAGATTATTAATGAGATCTAAATACTTTCACAGTTTTGGTTTGAACATTTAAATCAGACATGATTGTCACTAAAAATTTTGCTAAGAGGTAGTTCCCAAGGACACAGAGCCTTGCGGAATTTTCCAGCTTACAGGTCTTCCAGAAGACCAGAATTGACTCAAGTATTAAATGGAGATAAAATTTGTGAAGGTAAGGATGGCAGTGTATATGGAAAGGATTAAGAAAAATAGCTCAAAAATAGCTCAAATAGCTCAATGAAAACAATATCCCTGGCTTCTCTCTGTTCTATGATTTGCAAACAATCAGAAACTCTACAAATCAGTGAAAATCTAATTTAAGAATGATTATTTAGTGACTCCAATATTACTTTTAAGGAACTGTTTATTTTTAAATAATCTGAAGCTTACAGAAAAGTTACAAAAATAGTAGGGAAAGTTTCCATGTACTCTTCACCTAGCTTCCCCTACTGTCACATTACACATTACGACCGTAGCACAATGATCAAGCTAATAAATTACATTGGCATAGTACTATAAGCTTCTTTACTTAGATCTCACCTGTTTTTTTCCACTAATGTCCTTTCTCATTTTCAGGATCCAATCTAGGATCCCACATTGCATTTGTTGCTATGTCTCCTTATTCTCCTTCAAATCTTTGGTAGTTACTCCGTGTATTTTTTTAAATAGCTTTATTGAGGTCTAAGTGATATATGAAACACTGCACATATTTAATGTATAGTTCTTCTGTCTTTACTTGTCTTTTATGCCCCTGACACTGTTGAAGAATGCTGGTCAGGTATTTTGTAGAATATCTCTCTCTTTAGGTTTATTTATCTAAGGCTAAGGTTTTCTCACGATTCAATTGAGTTTATGAAATTTTGGAAGAATACCAAAGGCATGATGTGCCCTTTTCAGGACAATTTATCAGGGGATATGACCTCAATATGTCTTACTACTGCTGATATTAACCTTGAGCACTTGGTTAAGGTAGTGTCTGCCAAGATTCTCCACTATAAAGATACTATTTTCTCCTGTGCAATTAATAAATATGTGGGGGGAGATACTTTGAGGTTATATACATATTCTGCTTTTCCTTACACTTTAACCAATTTTAGTATTTATCTTGCCTGCAGCAATTATTGCTGTGGTCCTTTAACGGCAATTTTCTATTTCCCTCATTCCTTTTACATTTACTAATTTAAACTCTTCTGTAAGGGGCAGTTCTCTCTCCATTTGTTTATTTACTCAGCATTTATTTATATCAGTATGGAATCAAGCATATATATTTTATATGGGGGGCTATAATCTAGTACTATAGTTACCTTCTTTATTGCTCAAATTATTCCAGCTTTGGCCATTGGGAGCCAGAACACAACTATTGGACATGGAAGCTACTTTCACCTTTATGACCAGGAAGCATGGCTACATGGCCTACAGGGAACCAGGCAAGATATTTTAATTTTTATTCCCATTTAGTTATAGGTATCAGGAACCTAAAATAATATGCTTGTACTTAAGACTTATTTCTAAGGATATGAGTTATTTCTCAACTTCTAGTCACTTTCCTATCTTTGTTTTGTCTTAGACAAATATATTACTGTGTTTTCCCTCAACTGACTAGTAAATTATACAGTAGAAAGTATTCTGATAATCAAAATAAAAGCTCTTTATGAAATTTTTCAGTGCAATACTATGAAAAATTTGCATGTTCTTTAAAAAAGATACTTTTAAAAACATTTAGTGTAATAAATTCTGAGTTTACCTACCGTTCAAGGTTGACTCTTGTTTGAGAAAATGGCCTTCTTGTATATCTGTGGTTTAGAATTCACCTTTTTCAAACCTAAACAATAAAAAAGAAAGAAAATTTTATATACATATTCAAAATTCTTAGACAACCATGGTTCCCAAAGTGTATAAGCACAAATAAATTTTTTGTTGTTGGATTTCATTCTGAATGTTTGCTTTCCCTGAACTTGGTTTGGATTTTCTAGAAGTAACCAATAGGCTACTAACTGTAGAATCTACCCATTGAGACATTTATTAGATTGACTTCACCTACTTTCTGAGTTCTGTCATTGATCATGAGTTAAGGTCCTTACCTCATCTGTCTTTTATGTCATATTAATAATGAAACCTACATTATTGTACAGACATAAGAAAAACTTATTGTAAAAGGATTAATAACCTCAAAAGACAGATGTTGATAAAACTTATGCACAAAAAAATAACATTAAGATATATCGTCATTCTAGATGGTACATGTCTGTGAAGCCTAACGTAAAGTGCAGTGATGTGTCATAACTACTTAGGGACAGTAGATGCAGCATATTCCATGTGAAGCAGATTTTTAAAAGGAAGACCCAGAGAGCACATTATCTAAGGAAAAGTGCCAAAGGTCTTAGGGTACATATCCTTGGCTCTTATGAAGGGCTCGGAGATCCTAGAATAGCTGTACATTCCCTGAAGACAAAACAGCATCTACTGCCAGAAGTCTAATCATCAGGGCCTTAACAGACCCAATATCCAGACTCAATGCTCTGAACAGTCTAACTTATGAAAAATTCTACTTTTTTCTTTTTAAAATTCTGCACCTTTCAAATTGAGCCTTGCAAAAACTATTCTGTTATCCATGCATGACATAAAAGTAGATCATGAATATTAAATGTCTTCCCATTTTGCATTTCTAACATGAAAAAATATAAACTATAGCCAATGTATTTTGTTTGATTATTGTTTCTCTGGCATTGTTTACCACTTTTGTTTGGAAATGGAAAACCTCTTAATGTAGACTCAATATCAGTCATAAAGTAACAATTTGTTTTCAGAATGGGACATATTCTTCTACAGAAAGAGCTCATTTGTCAGTGTTTTAGACCTGTATGTTTTGTTTTCTGTCTGCTGACCTGTATCATGGCAATTTATATATGCACTCTCTAATTTCTTGTCAAAACAAAAGCAGTATCCACACCAAAAATGTTCATTATATATAACATGTATAATGCATGAGAAGCAACTTTATAATGGATGAACCACTTTGATGTTTGTTTACATGTAAGTCAACTAAAAAGGGCTTTATATACATGAAAATAATAGGAAAGAAGATTAAAAATAATTTTTTGAACAAAATATCTATTTGAAAAATTAAAGAATGCTGACTCCAGGTTAAGATTTTTATAATAGCTTTTCTTGACACTTTTCCCAATTTCCCTTTGAAATATGTACGAATTAACTAATAAGTAATGAAAATAAAGAAGGCAGAAAGTAAAGATTTTTGGAAACTTCTATTTATTCCTAGCTTGTAGCCCTAAGAGTTGAATCAAACAGAAAACTAGCTGGCTTCTGCAACTTTCAGAGGTAGACAGAATTCTATCATTTTTCCCAAAACTCTGTCTCATGACTAAGATAGGTTATCTCTCTTCTGTACTCATTCAGCATTGCACTGTACCATAGAAAGTATAGTTTCCAGGCATACACTTTATTTGTGTATTTTTTATATAATATATATTTCTAATCCTCACCTGAGGATATAGTTTATTGATTTTTTTTAGAGAGAGAGGAAGGGAGGGCAGAGTGAGAGAGAGACAGAAAGAGAAAGACAGAGAGAAAAACATCCACATGCAAAACTGGCTGGGCTGCCTCCTGCACACACCCTGACTGGGGATAGAACCTTCAACCTTTTGTTGTACGGGATGATACTGAAACGAACTGAGTCACCTGGCCAGGGCAGATATATTTTATTTTATAAATGAATATACCATAAACTGTTACTAATTATATAAATATTAAAATATAATTGCATGTGTTAATTATAACATATTCAAGTACCTAGTTGTTGATATAGTAATAAATTATATTGATATTTTTTATATTTATTTTATAGATATACTAAAATACTATAAAATTATATTATAAAATGTAGCATTTATTTTAATAGAGGACAGAAACAAGATCCATTCTGGGGCAATAAATTTCAAGGATTATAGTTTTTTCGTGTTCTCCATCTGGTCAGTTAAATTCAGATTGGTTTATATTTAGATTATAAATCCTCCTGCTCATGTAAGAGAATAAGTCTGTGAAGACAGTAGACAAGACCCTCACACATCAACAGAACACATATTAGATAGGGGCTGTTCATATCTACTCTTCCAACTTTTTGTACCTCAATAGGATTTTTACCAGAATCTAAGCAGATAATAATGCAGCAAAAGGGCAATTTCTCAGACTAATTTGTCCAAAATGGTATAAATGGTAACACTTAATGTAAGAAATAAAAACCATTAACAATGGAAACAACTGAAAACTTATCAAAAAATTACTTCCCGCAAAAGGGGCCTAGATAATTTTATAATTTTTTTCAAATTTTTAAGGAAGAGATAATTTTCTTGCTATATAAACCATTTCTGAGTAGGAAAAAACGTAGTGACCAAATTAATTTTTCAAAAGTAGAATAATACTGATATTAAAAATTCATAATAACAAAGAGAAAAATACCAATACCATGTATTAAGTTAAAATTATAAATAAAATGTTAATCAACAACTTTAACAGTATACTAAAAGAATAAACCACCATAATCCAGTTGGATTTATCTCAGAAAGGCAAAGGCAATTTAATATTAAAGAGCCTATTAAAATAATAGGTCAGAGCACTAGGGCAATTTTTTTTTTAATATTTTATTTATTTATTTTTAGAGAGGGGAAGGGAGAGAGAAAGAGAGAGAGAAACATCATTGTTTGGTTGCCTCTCATGTGGCCCCCACTGGGGACCTGGCCTGCAATCCAGGCATGTGCCCTGACTGGGAATCGAACATGCAATGCTTTGGTTTGCAGCCCGTGCTCAATCCACTGAGCTACGCCAGCCAGGGCCACTAGGGCAAATTTTAAAAGAGAACAAATGACTATATCAAAAATGGAAAATAACCCTCAAAATTCAACATAGTCTTGATAATATTTCTTTAAAAAACCAAGACTTTAATAACATGAATATTTATTTCAAACTTAATTGTGAAATACTAAAGCAGCATTTCCCCAAGTGTGTTCTTTTCATTTTTCCCCCAGAAATACAAGTTCTTTATTAAAAAAAAAACACAATAGTAATGGAAGGCTTTGATATTCTCTCAGAATTTTGACAAATCAATTTGGCAAAAAGTAAAGACACAGCATTTGAATAACACAAGGAACTTAAAGTCAACATTCATTTCTTATGTGATAGAACATTTACAAAAGAAAAAATATTTAGGCCTGACTGTTATGGCTCAGTGGGTTGGGCACTGAACCCCAAACCAAAGTGCCCTTGGTTTGATTCCTGGCCAGGGCACAAGCCTGGGTTGTGGGGCCAGTTGGGGGCCTGCAAGAGGCAATTGATCAATGTTTCTCTCCCTTTCTTTCTTTCTCCCTCCCTTCCCCTTTCTCTTAAAATAAATAAATAAATAAACTCTTTGAAAAAGAAACAGACAGCAAAAAAACAATTATTTACTAGACACTGAAAAATCCTTAATAAAGTCCCCAAAGCATTTTTTGGTTATAATCAAATAACTTTCAGGAAACATAAAAATACCCAAAAAACCCCACACAAAATCATAGAAATCAGAACTCTTAATTCACCCCTGATCAAAAAGGCAATTATGAGTTATCTAGAAAGTAAGAAAAATTACACTTAGATAGGACCTGTATTCATGTAATTTGTAGCCTTGAATACTTTTAATTTTCATAAAAGGACTGAAAATAAGTGAACTGTAAGGGGTGGAGACTCAGGTTTCACCAGGGCAGCACAACACATGTTGCTGTGTTGTGGTGCTGTCTGTGGAGGACAGGTCATAGAAGGAACAATGTTGCTTGCTTAGCTCTCGCCCAGCTTTCAGTCACTTTCCCCACTACCCACAAGCAAATTGGGCCCTTCTGGTGCTGATTCCCAGGTGGGTGGGTTTCTGTACATTCTAGGACCCTGTGGGTCTCTCTAATGAACTCTCCTGTGAGGCTGGAGTTTCTCCCACTGCCACAATCCCAACAGGTTTTTATAGCCAGAGGTTTTGAGGCTTTAGTTTCCTGCGCTGGAACTGTGGTTTGTGTTATCTGTCTCACTCCCCAGTTGTTCCTCCTGGCTTATCCGCACATGATTGTGGGACTGCCCAGTCCACCAGCCACCACCTCACTCAGCCCAGTCTGTCGCCTTGCTGCAAGTCCTTTCCACCTTGGCTGCCTGTCACCGCCCCTCCTACCAGTCTGGATGAATATTTCTTCTTTAACTCCTTGGCTGTCAGACTTCCATACAGTTTGATTTTCTGGTAGTTCTGGTTGTTTTTGGTTTTTAAATTTGTTGTTGTCCTTCTTTTGGTTGTGTGAGGAAACAAAACATATCTACCCATGCCTCCATCTTGGTTGGAAGTTCCTGTTCTCCAAATGTGTTCTATATAGATAACTAGTTCCTTAAGATTTTCCATAAAATACATTTGCATATGTTGTTCATTTTTAGAGATTAATAAAGTACATGAACATTGTTTTAGTCTGTAAGTCTTAATTAAAAAAAAAACAGAATCAACAGTAACAATCTGCTTAACTGTTTCACTCACTACTTCCAAATTTATTTGAACATTTGTTTCTTCACTTTCCATCATTTCACTCAACACACTTTACTGTGATTTGTCACCTATCTACTGAAACTCAAGCAAAAGTAACAAATTATCTCCTTCTTGCTAAAGCATTTATACTTTTCTTGATTTTCATTCTACTTATCCAATGATGCACCTGTAAATATTTAATAATGGCTCTCCTTGTAGGGAGAAATTTTCTGATTTGTAGTGTTTGCCAACATCTACAATAAACATCTAGTATAAATACTCCCACCATGACTGATTCAGGTTACCAATGTGATATCACTGAGAGCAGAGGGGGGAAGAGCTGGTGCAGTAGTAGCACACAACAGTACACAGTATTCCAGCATATAGATACAACCAACATGAACACTGCAACAGTGTTAAATAATTAGGAGTGATACCCTTGCTAAATTGCAAGTATATACAATTTAATTTTTAATAATGGCTGTGGATAACAATCAGCTCACAAAAAGTGTGAAAATCTCACAATTCACTTCCACAAGCCAGTCTGAGCTGGCTGCAACACAACACTGTCTCTGTCCCTGAGCATCTGACATTTCAGCCATCTTCTGCTGTTAAGACTATCATCTCCTCCCTGCACTTCCCAGAGACCAGTTTCTCTGAATTCTTATTTAACAACAATACTACTATTTTTGTCTCTTTTCTTGGTACCTCTTCCTTCTGAGATCTTCAACTTCACGTGTTCTGCAAGTTCCTTCTTGGCCTCACTTTTGCTCATAAACACATCTACTTGATAGTAGATCTCAAATCTTCATTTCTAACCACAACTCTTCTATCAAGAGTTCTTATTCTGTATTTCCAACTTTCTTTTAAACACTGCTATCTGAGGTTCTTCTGCAACCTCAAACTCAACATCATCCAAACTGACTTCTCCCTCTGAAGAAGTAAAGAAGCACAATTCAACACTCAATTGGAACACTCCTTGTTCCTTGCAAAATTAAAAGAAATGCTGTTCTCTGCTCCAGTCTTTTAAAATATGTTTAAAAAGATTGAGTTTATAATCACAAGAAATCCTTCCTTTATCTCCTTTCCCCCCATATTTCCCCTTCCCTTTGATTTTTTTCACACATTATATTCTCTAAAGTGTCTCCTTCATCAAAAACCCTCCCAACTAAATACTTTCTCCATTCTCAACCCAGTAATTTCATAACCTCTCCCTCTTCAGCATTTTATTATGAATATTGACTTAAATCTCCTCCAGCTTTTCATATCCAGTCCCTTTCTGCTCATTCTCCAATACTAAAACCAACTTTTTCAAAGGTAGGGGAGTAGGGTACTATACTGTGAAGTGAAAATTCTCTTTGGTAGAGCAGGAGAAAGTAAAAGTATATGAACATTTCCAAATGACTAATTTTTATCCCATCAAACTAAATACATGGATCTTCCACTGCCCTCACCTCCCAAAAAATGCTGATTGATTCCATTACAGGGCAGACTCATAAGGGACCAATTACAGCCTTCCCTATATTTTTACAATGGTCATACAACATTTGCTATTAAGCTGACCTCTATATCCTGGCATGACAAAATAAAATGCCTTTATTTAGTTTAAGAGTAATTTAAGAGAGAAAGAAAAATAGAAATAAAGAATCTTCTAACAGTGGTTGGTTTTGTCTGTGTCTATGAGGTTTTTAATTGTATTTTTTCTATTACCATTTATCCCCCTTATATACTCTTCCACCTCCACTCACTCTCCTACCCACCTCCTGCAACAGTGGTTGGTTTTAAGTGATGGTGGAGTTACTGAATATAAATTGAAGATTTGGTGATCTAATTTATCTTCTCAAAAGTAACAAAAATAAATATTTTCAAGTTACTCAGCACTTACATGACACATAAACTGATCTGCAGTGAACCAGA
This sequence comes from Tonatia bakeri, assembly GCA_004024845.1. Lineage (NCBI taxonomy): Eukaryota > Metazoa > Chordata > Mammalia > Chiroptera > Phyllostomidae > Tonatia > Tonatia bakeri. The sequence goes on from PVIA01001020.1 coordinate 298,245, forward strand.
ATAACTAACAACTTAAATCTAATCCATGATTACACCTAAATATGATTATTCTTATGTAGATCTAACTGTTAAGTGTGGAATGGTGGGGGCAGTGTAGACATATTCTCTGGCAAGTTAAATACTGGAAAATTAGATTCTTGTTATTAAAGAGTGCAAGACAGGGTACTAGGTTTAGGATTCTTGGGTTCAAATCCTAGTTCTATCACTTGGCAGTTTATTTTTCTCTTGCTGTACTTGTTTCTTCATCTGCAAAATAGAGATAAGTGTATAACTTATATGATTATTGGAAGAATGAAATGAGATATTGTATGTAGTGTGCTTAAAATTGACCCTAATACAGAATAAGTGTTCAATAAATATTAACTATGACTATAATAGCTAAATTAATTTAGGGGTGCTTGAGATAATTAAAAGAGTCATTTAGAAGGGTAGTTAAATGACTTTTTGCTAAGACTAAAGCATAGACTGAATGAAAGGAAAGCATTCTCTAAACATGAAATCGTATGGTTACATTTATAAACCCATCATAAACTAACTTATCCTAATGATTAATGTTACTCTAAAATGTCATAATAACTATTTAGGATTAGCAAGTAGAATGTGCTTGAAGATTTGAAATAAAAGACAACAATTATTTGTTGAGCATCTGATATTTGTTAGCATTCTTCTAGGCACTGGGAATAAAGAATGAACAAACTGGCCAAATATTCCAGCTCTTGTGTAACTGCATATATAAAGATTTAATTAGATGCTAAAGGATCATATGATATGTCTCCCGTTTGAGAAAAACATATAGAAATTAAGGTGGCTAAAGACAATTAAGAGTTACTTCTTTTTATAAAATATATATTTTATTGATTATGCTATTATGGTTTTCCCATTTATCCCCTTCACTTCCCCTCCAACCTGCACACCCTCTCCCACCCACATTCCCCCTTTTAGTTCATGTCCATGTGTCATACTTATAAGTTCTGTAGCTTCTACATTTCTCATACTATTCTTACCCTCCCCCTGTCTATTTTTTATCTACCACCTATGCTACTTATTCTTTGTACCTTTTCCCCCTCTCTCCTCCTTCCACTCCCCTGTTGATAACCCTCCATGTGATCTCCATTTCTGTGATTCTGTTCCTGTTCTAGTTGTTCGCTTACTTTGCTTTTGTTTTTGCTTTAGTGTGGTTGTTAATAACTGTGAGTTTGTTGTCATTTTACTGTTCATATTTTTCATCTTCTTTTTCTTAGATAAGTCCCTTTAACATTTCATATAATGCGGGGCTTGGTGATGATGAACTTCTTTAACTTGACCTTATCTGAGAAGCACTTTATCTGCCCTTCCATTCTAAATGAAAGCTTTGCTGGATAGAGCAATCTTGGATGCAGGTCCTTGACTTTCATGACTTCAAATACTTCTTTCCAGCCTCTTCTTGCCTGTAAGGTCTCTTCTGAGAAATCAACTGACAGTCTTATGGGAACTCCTTTGTAGGTAACTGTCCCTGACCTTTCGCTGCTTCTAGGATTCTCTCCTTCATTTTAATCTTGGGTAATATAATTATGATGTGCTTTGGCGTGTTCTTCCTTGGGTCCAACTTCTTTGGGACCCTCCGAGCTTCCTGGACTTCCTGAAAGTCTATTTCCTTTGCCAGATTGGGGAAGTTTTCCTTCATTATTTGTTCAAATAAGTTTTCAATTTGTTGCTCTTCCTCTTCTCCTTCTGTCACCCCTCTGATTCATTTAAGGCTGAACATTTAAGGCTGGAACATTTAAGGCTGTCCCGGAGGTTCCTAAGCCTCTCCTCATTTTTTTTGAATTCTTGTTTCTTCATTCTGTTCTGGTTGAATGTTTCTTTTTTCTTTTTGGTCCCCACTATTGATGTGAGTCCCAGTTTCCTTCTTATCATGATTGGTTCCCTGTACACTTTCCTTTATTTCACTTAGCATAGCCTTCATTTCTTCCTCTAATTTGTGACCATATTCAACCAACTCTGTGAGCATCCTGATTACCAGTGTTCGAACTGTGCATCTGATAGGTTGGCTATCTGTTTGTTGCTTAGTTGTATTTTTTCTGGAGCTTTGATCTGTTCTTCTGTTTGGGCCATTTTCTGTGTCTTGACGTGCCTGTTAGGTAGTGAGGGTTGGAGTCTTAGGTGTTCACCAGGGCGGATCAACCCAGTCGCTGTGCTGTGACGCTGTATGTGGGGGAGGGGTCTAAGAGGGAACAATGGCGCTTGCTCCCCTCTCTGCCAGATTTCAGCCGCTTCCCCCAAGCAAACTGGGCCCTTCTGGTGCTGATTCCTGTGTGGGTGGGTTTGTGTAAGTTCTAGGACCCTATGGGTCTCTCCAATGAACTCTCCTGTGAGGCTGGGAGTCTCTCCTGGCACCTCAACCTCCACAGGTGTTTTCAACTGGTGTTTTGAGGCTATATTTCCCCACGCTGGAACCCTGGGTTGCTCAGTCTGTCTCACTCCCCAGTTTTGCCTGGTTTATCTGTGGGCGAATGTGGGACCTCCGGTTTGCCAGCCGGCTTGCAAGTCGCACCCCTCCACAATCCACCACCTCACTGGGTCTGCCCATTGCCATCTTACCCACCCAGTGTCCACCAGTCACCGCTTTTTTTTGCCGTTACCCCTCTCTGCCTGGCCTCCCAACTCTGCCCCTCCTACCAGTCAGGATGAATGTGTCTACTTTAACTCCTTGGTTATCAGACTTCCATACAGTTCAATTTTCTGTCAGTACTGGTTGTTTTTTTGTTTCTAAATTTTTGTTGTCCTTATTTTGGTTGTGCGAGGAGGCACAGTGTATCTACCTTTGCCTCCATCTTGGCCAGAAGTGTAATTAAGTTATTTCAACAAGCCACTATGCTTTACCAAGATTCATGAATTAAGGTCTACTGACCACCTTCTCCTAATTTGATGTTTGATGATTCAATAATTTTTTTAAAAAATCAATCAAAATCCATTTAAGTTATAACTGCTTTTATTTAGTCTCAGGAAGAGCAGCATAAACAATTTGTTTGTGTTAAATTCAGAATAAAAACATCCCTATGTAATGTACGGTGATTATAATTGATACAATTATATTGTATAACTTAAATTTGCTAAGAGAATAGAACATAACTGTTCTCACCAGAAAAAGATAAACATGTGAGGCGATGGGTATGTTAATTAACTAGATAGAGGGAATCTTTTCATAATATGTACAGACATTAAATCACCACAATACACACTTTAAATACCTTACAATTTTGTGTGTCAGTTGTATCTCAACAAAGAAAAAAATCTCTATTTTCATCATTTGATTAGCAGATGAAAATACACTAGAGGCCTTATCAAAAAGAGAGATGCTAGGAATTGGGAAACAAAAATGAAGAGAGTCATCACAGGGAGAGAAACAGAGACAGAAAAAGGAAAAAATAGACTTGAATATGGGAGACAACAGGAATGAAAAAAGGTAAGAAAGGAAGAGAGTAAGAACTAGAGCCAGAGCAAAATAAAGGGGTATAGGAAAGGAAGGAGAGAAAAGTAAGATAGAAAGGAAAGGCTCAGAAATTCAGATTAGAGTTGATCACTTTTGATATTAAAGCTAATCTATTCACTTTGGATATAAGCATCAGAAAGAGTCATTAGTACTTTAAATATTGAGCAGACATTAATAAGCCACCAAAATTATTTAGCCAAAAAGTTATACATAATGGGTAATTACACATATGCTACTTTCAGGAAACTATCTTTGTTTTTCTCTAAACTCACATTTTCCCTATTTCTGTGTCTCTGCTCATACTTTTTTTCTGTTTGAAAGGCTTACAATAGCCAAGTGCTGGAAGCAACCTAAGTGTCCATGAGTAAATGAGTGGATCAAAAAACTGTGGTACATTTACACAATGGAATACTATGCAGCAGAAAGAAAGAAGGAGCTGCTACCCTTTGTAACAGCATGGATGGAACTGGAGAGTGTTATGCTAAGTAAAATAAGCCAGGTGGTGAAAGACAAATATCATATGATCTCACCTATAAGTGGAACCTAAACAACAAAAGAGACAAGGGAGCAAAATATAACAAGACACTGAAATAAAGAATAAACTGACAGTAACCAGAAGTGACAGGGGAGGGGAATAACAGGGGAAAGGATCATCAAGGAACATATATAAATGACCCATGAACAAACCTAAAGTGGGGTAGGAAAATGGAGACAACAGTACTTGAACAATAATTTAAAAGGTTTAAAAAAATTAAAAACAATAAAAAAGAAAGACTTTGTTCACCACCACCCCACATTCAATGAACAATATTCAATAAGTATTTATTAAGTACCTATTATATAACAGGCACTGTTCAAGGCACAATTCAAAATTTTACATATATTCTAATAAAAAGTATAAGCTATTTTAATAAATACATAATAAAAGTGGGCTATTTTAACAAAATATTTTACTAGACTTAAAGTGAAATGAATTTTTCTTCTTTAGCTAAGCTTTTTCTTCACCTGATAACATAAGCACTAAACTAATCCTTATGAAAATAATGTACCTTATTTAAGAATTCCCCCAAAATACAGTGAGGATATCACTTCCATAGGAGTCTAAGTTCTCCAGATCCTCTGAAGTGCAATTAATCTGTGATAATTCTACTTTCTGAATGTTGACAATAACAGTTTGAGGCTTGTAATAATTATGTGAAGTAAGTTGAATAATAAAAGTTATTTGAACTTTCACTAGCATCAAAATGGAATCACAAAGATGTTCCCAAAATGGGTAGTCATGCCTGGTCTTGATCAACCATGACATTACAGGAGCAAGAACAAATGATTTAAATAAACATCAGCAACATATCTGTGATTTATGTAACTTACTTTTGCAGAAATTTGCATTACTTGTGAAAAATGTCACATGGAAGAGGAACTTACTACAAATATTAAAATTGGAAATAAATGATGGTCAAAAAGGCATTAAAGATAGTACTTTCTTTAAAAAAAAACTGTAGAACTGTACAGATATGTTTAAAATAGAATTTGCATTAAATTTAGGAAAATGTAATTACAAGTATGGATGAAAATGGCCAGGCACTTAGTATGCATTGGTGCTCCAATACAGTTAATTATGAAATATGTTCTACTAAGTTAATGTTATAGAATAGAGAATCACAGCACCTTCAAGTTGGGAGAGACCTTGTAAGTCACCTAGTTTGTTTCTACTGCCAAAGCAAGGTTTCTTACAGATGGTCAGACTGGCATAAATATGTCTACTGATGAAGCACTTACTTTCCTACTGTTGGACAACTGTAGTTATTTGAATTCTTTCCTTATACTGAGCTGAAATATGCCTCCTTTTAATATCTAGCAATCCTTTGATAAGGGACTATCTATAACACAGGAAGCTCTGTGAGGGAAGGGACTAGTTTGTCTTGCATACTGCTATCATCCCAAGCCGGCACAAAATGTATTAATAGCATACAGTAAGTGTGCCATAAAAATGAGTAAATGGCTGATGACTGCCCTAAATGACTCAGTCACTAAGTCCAGTCAATTCGTCCTTCAGGACAGTGGTGCTCTAACTGAGATGAAGACATTTTTTTCTTTTCCTTTTTCTCTCCTTTTCTTTTTTTTCAAAACATTGTGGATACTTTTATAATGCAAAATAATGTGCTTGAATGTCCTTAAAGTATAAAAGTTTTTAAAAGCTTATCCTCTAATCTGTACTTACCTTGTGTCAAGTCAGTAACTAAGAGTTTGTGAGCAACACCAGTCCATACCACAATTGGAGTATCACTCACTGCTTTAGAACATTTTTCATATTGTCCCTTCTTCATTCCTGCAGGCCCTCCTCATGTTATGTCTGGATTTTGCGATAGCCTCCTATAATTGTTTTCCTTGTACAGTACTGCTAGATTCATCTTCTGACTAAATCATCTCACTTCTCAAGACCTGGACTCTCTCCACTCCTTATAAGATAAAATCCACACTACTTTGCTTGCATTCCAGACCCTTTCTCATCTTACCTAAAATCTACATCTCCAACCATATTTCTCACTAACCCACATATGTGTATTCTCCACCTCAAATGGATTGATCTCTGCAAAATCTCCCCTGACTCAAGTCCATGCTCATTCACTAGTCCAGGCTTTGTTTTCTTATACTGGATATTCTCTTCCCCTTCTCTTAAAGCTATCTCAAGCCCTGAATTTTTTTTTTTTTTTGGTAAAATTCACAGAACATAAAATTCACTATTTTAAAGCATACAAGTCAGTGGCATTTCATATATTCTTAAAGCTGTACAACCATCACTTCTATCTAGTTCCAAAATATTTTAATCACCTCAGAAGGAAATCCAGTACCCTTTAGGCAGTCACTCCTCCTCCCCCTGACCCCACACCCCGTTAACCACTAATTTGCTTTCTATCTCTTTTGATTTCCCAATTCTGGATATTTCATATTAATAGAATTATACTTTGATTCCATTCTTTTTTCTATATATTTTTTAGTTTTTTTTTTAATAAGGTTACTCTGATAATTCCGGAACTTTTGAGGTCGAGTTCAACTCCCCCCTTCTCTGCAAGGCTTGTCCTAGGTACACATACTCTCCCCATGCCACACTGACCTTGCCATTCTCTGAATTTTTCTAGCATTCGTTGCTGGGTTTTTTTCCCCCTTACTTATTTTAGTACTTAATCATATACTGCTTTGAATTGTTGGTTACAACAATTTTCACCTCTTTTGGATTTATGTAGCTTATAAACTCCTAGTTCTAGGGGCTTTGGTGTCTCCTTTTGTGCCTATAACCTACTTGAACATGTGTGCAATATACAGTTTGTGGCCATATATGAATGAATAAGTTAAGGGAACTGATGTCTAGATCATCAGTGAGAACTTCAAAGTTATTTCAGTTTTTTATCCTTCCTTCTGTCATGCTCTATCCTCCCAACCACTTTGCTTCTATCTCTAGGTATTGTGTCTAGTAGGGCACAATACCTTCTTTGCTCCAGCACAGCGATTTTCAGGTGCCTATACTTGTATATAAAGATTTCTGGCACTAAGAATTAACCAATCAGACACTACCTTATTATGAAACATGACCAATAAGATGCAACTGTATTTTATGACCTATATATTTATGGTTCAAGACAGGGCACTCACACTAGATGGCTACTGTTGTGTTGGCTGTTGTTTTTTTTGTGTGTGTTGTTTTGTTTTGCTTACTCGACAATTTAAGAGAAAAGGGTCAGTACCCCTGACTAGTCAGGTATTGTACGTTTTAAAAATTCAGTCAGCACACCAGTCTGCCGTGGCACACTGGTTGAAAAATCACTGCCCTAGCAGGATATGAACAGGTGTGGCTGCAGGAGGATAATGGGAGGGTGCCCAAGGGTGTAGAGGGTGCAAACTCCCTGCATTGATCTTTTGTTAATAGACTCCTACCTTCGTTCTACATCCACAGATGAAGGCCTACTAAATTTGAGTGTTCAGAGATGACACAGGGCCACATTAAAGATTTGTTTATTTGCCTTGCTTTCATTTCATATGTAAATCAGTTTCTTTGGTATTTTCATTTGAAGTTGCCCATAAACCCGTATCTATCTCGTAAAAGGATATTCTGTTAAATAATTGTGATAATACTTGTGATTCATATTTGAAATAGCTGATCAATGAAAATTTTTGTATATGATAAGCTAATAGGCCAAAACTTGATAATGTTTTATCTAACACTTAACAAAAAGTCTGAAAGGGAACTAGTTTTATTTGATGCATGAGTAATAAGTCTAAATAACATTTCATGTGGTACATTACTGTGAACTTTTTGCCAGCAGTAATACTAAACAGAATTTGTAACAGTTGCCATTGGAAGCCTCAAAACAAGAATGTAAAACAGTTCTCAGGCCCTTAGGCCATTTAAAACCTGTTCTTCTGACCAGAACAACTAAAAGATATAACACAAAATGCTGAAGTCTATAATTAACAATTTTACCTTTTCATATCCCATTTTGCCACTTTAGAAGAGCAAACGGGAAATGTCTTCTGGCATTAATTTCATATCATGTATCATAAAAATGATCCATAAAATAGAAATTAACATTTTAAAGAGTAATTTAGGGAATTCCATAAAAAATGTGAAGAACAGTAGCACTGAGAATCTCTTACAAGTGATAATGAAAAAGCAAAAGTTGTCCTCAAAATCAAATAAAATTTAAAAGTACTTATAAAGTGCTTATAATATACCCAGCCCCCTATACTATAGACTGTGAATTAGGGAAGGTATGCAGTGCATTACAACAGTCATTCCCATCTATTAGGAATGAACAATTCTGCCCAGTATATAAAACTTGTACATAAAAATTATAAGACGTGACAATAAATAACATGTGTAATAACCACATTAAATTATATTTCACAGCAAATCTGCCTTCTGTTTTACTTCAGTTAAAAATACAATTAGTTTGCATTTTCTGAATTCGAAAGCTGGTGGCCAGGCTAAATATTTCATATACATGTTGTATGCAAAGGTAATCAACCTGACATTTAAAAACTTTATGCATAATAAAAACAAATTAATTGTGTGTATGTATTATGCTTTGTTAGGATCAAAGGTCATTCCAGAAAGCAAAGTGTAATACATAGCATGAATCATGTGAATGGCCAAAGAAACACTCATGTCAACATGTGGGGCTCAGTCATTATTTTCTTACCTTTTACTGAGCTATAGTTATTTGCCTGCCTAGTGCTAGATGCCGGTTCACCTATCCAGCATTATGTAGTCTCAACAATGAAAAGCACCTCTCTTACTATCTGTAAGGCTGTGTTTCCAGGTGGGCAGATATTGTTTCCCATATAAGTATATCTAGTGCTGAGAAGTGAGTAGTCATTCAATAAATGTACATGGAGTTTTTGGAATCAAACAAATTGTGGTGAAATTTATAAAACTTGAAAGTTTTGGTTACATTTGCCCTGAGCTGTATTCTAATATTCCATGTTACTCTACATATGAAAATCAGTTCCATTTAATGTCATATAAATTCCTTCAAAATTTATTTTACTTATCTTTTTCCCCAAAAGTTTCATGCTCAGAATTTACCCTAAGTAGTCAAAACATTTTCTGTCAATTTAAAAATAGAATTGAAATGGTAGTTAGATAATTTGACTGTAAATATAAAAGCTGGAAATAGCTATAAAGTTAATTTGACCAAAGGAGGGTCATTTGAAATAGGATCTTGGTCTCCTTTTACTCAAATATTATATTCTAAATATGGAGAAGTTCTTAATGGGATATTAAAGGAAAGTAGCTAGCTTTATTTCCCAGAGAAAAAAGTATTTTTAAAAATATTTTAATGGGATAGGACCAGTAAACTTTGTTTTAAATTTTTATTTATGCAAATAATTTCTTATAAATAAAATTATGAACTAAATTGACTTAGACTGTTCACCACTTAAATACATAGTGGATACATTCCTACTTTCTTTGTTAATAACTTTATTACAGAGAGAAAAATAAAATAATATAACAAATGATATATAACATACAATACATAATATATACATGTAACCGAAAATAATAAGTAATAGTGACATCTAGGAAATATATTCAAGGACACAGTTTTTCCCCTACGGCACACCTAATTCAAAAATAGCCACTGACTCGTTGTTAGCCTCACAATGCTGCCTAGACACAAGGCACGGGCCTGACTGTGGCCTCCTCTTAGTCACCATCTTTCCCACTAATGTTCTTGCTAAATCTAGATAAAATAATCATAAACTCCAAGAGAGATGGAATTTGTCTGTCTTCTTCATTGCTTTATCCTCTTTCTCTAAAACAACTTTTGGCACAAAGTAGGAGCTTAATAAATATTTGTTGAATAAATAAAAGTTCATTAAAAAGGATCTTCTCAGATTTGCTCTTTGAGGTATAATTAACACAAGTTTGTGTTACCCACAAACAAGTTCTAAGAGCTATAAACTGAATTTTGTTAGTTTGGGTTTGCCTTGGGCTATATTAAGGATTAAATCATAGGAAATGGGGAAGGCAAAAAGAAGAGAAATGATTAGTATCCCTGGTATGAAATTTCTAAAAGGCTTTTAGAACTTTGTTTTGATTCAGGTAAAGTTTATTCTAAAGTCATCAGGCTGACACAAGTTGTTAAAAAAAAAAAGTCCCAAATAAAGTGATGAGAAAAATGTAATCTGTGATCTGTATCAGGGAATCACTGGGACAAAAATCACTTAATTGTCCCTTTGAAATTTCTAAAACAATACAACAGAAAAAAGGAAAAATTAATTAATTCAAAGGCTATTTCTGTGTGTGTTATATACCTGTGTGCATGTATAAACATTTATATACATATGGATATATCTTTTACAGTGTTCACTAAGAGGTCTGACTAAATTTGGGGAAACCTCTACTCACTTGGTATTTTAAATCTTTTTTATTTTTTAAAATTAGTATCAAAAATATCAAGGTCTCATAATGACCATTTGCAATCAAAGTTTACCTTCACATGCTTCTGCACCAGCTCTTTATGACTACAAGTTCAGCATTACATTGAGTTAGAAAACCAAATAATTATCATGAGGTTATTTAATTTTAGGAGAAAATCCTAAAAATAATACAAAATAATATTGAATGTCAACTGTAATTGAAAAAAATTAAATAAATTTAAAAAAAGAAAATTTCAAACTCCTAACAGGTAATAAAGCAACTTTTTATAAAATAATAATTTTAGGAAAAAAACAATATACATACATACTTTTCTTTAAGAAATTAAATGGGGATGGCTCTATAAAAATGACTAGGGAAACTGTTTTTAGAAAGCTCTGTTTGTCACTGTATGCTAAAGATGAAAGAGAATACAAGCCCAAAGAAATCAACAAAATCAAACCTTATAAATAGCTGAACAAAACTAAGAGGCTATAACAGAGATGGGATTATTTTCCCTACCAAATAGAAGCTGGCATAGCAAACAGTATGGGAACCCAATATGTGAAATAAAATTATGAAATAAAATTGGGTACAACAGAAAAGAATTCATGTACTGCCTTACATTGTCTTCAATGGTTTAAAAAAAATAAAATAGCTAGAGGATCTCAATGTTTAATTTATTCTTTACCTTGATTTTTACTGATCATAGACACACTAAAAAAAAGCTATAAATGTATGTTTTTAATTATAGAAGTAATTTTATACTACTGGCTAAACTTTGAAAAACAGAAAAATTTACAAACAACTCAAAAAGCTCTCCTTAACCTTACTATTTTAATATAGTTGTTGTAATGTTTGTATATTCCTTTAGAGATGTTTTCATGTACATATGTTTATGTAAAGTTGAAGTCATTAGGGCACATACATCTTTAATGCTACTTTTTATAACTTAGTATTTTTCAGATTCGCTACAGTTTTCTAAATTGTCATTGATAGTTGTACAACATTTCACCTAGTGATTACACCATCATTTACTTAACCATCCCCCTGCTGTTGAATATTCAAGTTACTTCCAAATATTGGCTCCTATAGCAATGCTTTTATGAGTTTTTGTGTATATGGCTTTTCTTATATCCTCCTTCTCTTTTGAAAAAGTACCAGAAGTTGGGGTGTAGCATCAGAGTATGTGATATATTGCCCAATTTGCTTTCTAAACAGCCTGAACTAAATCAGAGACATCAGAGATATGCCAAAATAGAAGTTTCTTGAATTCCAGAATAATAGAATTTTATAATTTAAAAAAAAAACTAGCGACAATCACTAGGAAGGGTATATTTTCTACTAATATTAAATGGGAATTAAGGTTTACAAATCCATTATCTTTTAAGTCTGTTTAACGTGAATCCTCTAGGGGTGAACGATCCTCTGTGATCTTATAAAATCCAGTCTTTGAAGTTGTACTCTTTGAACTTGGAGACTCAGGATCCTAGCAACTATTCTAAGGTGAGAAGAACCAGTGACAGACTAAGAAGTGATCCATCTAGCTTTTTTTTTTCTCTTTAAACTTTGTTTTAATGGGTCTCAAAATTCTGTGACAGATTTTTGGTCAAGTTGTTTCCATTAAAAAGTACTGATTTTTTAAAAATTATAACTTAAAAACTGCTACACAGCTTGACACAAGCATATTGACAATAACACTGACTTTATTTAAGTAATAAAATGTCCAACCAATAAAGGTAATGTCATAGGATGATCCCAAGAGATTCCACCACTATGTAGAATATGGCAAAGAACTTAACACTCAGGGTAAGGCCTACTAAAAATTATTCAAACTAAGTGAACTAACCAATGGGCTCCAGGCTATCAGACTGAATGCAGAAGTCCTCTTGGGTGAGGGGTTCTGAAATAGTATACATCAGAATTTGCTGGAGAGCTTGTTAAAATACATCCCCACAGTTTCTGATTCAGTAGGTCTGGGGTGGGGTCCAAGAATTTTCATTTCTACCAAGTTTTCAGATAATCCTGATACTCCTGGTCCAAGAACCACACTTTAAGAAACACTGCCTTAGATTATTTCTGTATTCTTATTAAAACATTTTTAAGTGCTTATATATGCTATATGCTGGAGATAGAAAGAGAAATAAAACCAGTCAATACCTGTTTCAAGAAACTGGTAATCTAAGTTTTTGTAGACATTGTACTACTCTAGTCCCTAAAATCTAACAATTTAGACTTTGTTGAAAACAAAATTTAAAAATATATTATATGTCTTTAAATAAAGCCAGGTTGTTTCTAATTAGTTCCAAATGCTTTAGGAAAACATGTAGTAATCTTACATTGGCAAATGCCTGGGTATTTTCTTCAGTCTTCTGGATTTTAGTGACACATGCAAATAATTTGTTAAATTATCATCTTCATTTATATATACACTATACATATGTTTTCTCTTTCATAACCTCCATCCACTATATAAAACAAGAGAAAAACTTATATACTTTTCTATATGCCATCAAAAATTTATATAAGTAATTTTCAACTGACAGAGAAGAACAACATTTGGTAAGGTAAGACTTTGAGATGCTATGCTTTAGATTCAAACTTCAGCAATCCTGTGGAAAAGCAAGTGACTGGTAAGTAACACCTAACTGTTAAACACTACCTATTAGCTGATTCACAAAATTGATGAACTTGCTTTTGAGGTAGCTACTAAGCTTCTATGTCTAACAGAGATGTGTTCACTTGCCATAACTAGCTTTGGCAAAAAAAAAAAAAAAGAAAGAAAGAAAAAAAAAGACATGTATAATATTTTATGATCTGTAGATCTCCCAAAGCATTAAACATTATTTATACTTCTTCAGTGTACTATTTTTCTGATGAGATTGAAAGATTCCTCTCATTTCAATTTATTAGAAAATTGCTTTAAAAATCTGGAAGAAATCATGAAAAGACTAGATAATTTGTCTAACACTGCAGACAAAATAAAAGACATAGAGAGAGGTAATATTCACATATTTGATCATACTAACCAATGGCTAACTCATAATCTTAATTTTGATATTTCCTAGGTAAATGGATGTTTGGGAACAACAATTTGTTTTCTTTGAAGGAAAAAATGGTTCAAGAAAGAATTATAACATGTTGATTTTTAAGAGGAAAATTAAAGCATGTATGGGAGAATAAATCTTTTCCTATAATTATTTCAAATGACTATTTCATATTTTTTTCATGAAGCCTGGTTTATGGGAAAACTGGAACATGAATCACTTTGATTTTATTTTTCCTTCTACTGATCTCCTCTTTCAAGTGTGTTTTCTATCCGTTTAAAGGCCTCTTTTTTAGATAGCATGGAAACTAGGAACTAACATCTCAAATTTTTGCTGATGATGATTTAAAGAATTAACCTTGCTAAAAATATTAGCATTTTGAAAGTGGACTCCAAACTTTCAAATGACAAAAGAGAGTTTTAGAGGTGGAATGACAGCCAGTGGGGTGGGGTCAAGGTTAAGGGGTTCATTGTAGCATTTCATCACTGCACTCTGGCAGTCTGACACATATGTTTCCACAATGCCTTCACTATAAAGGAAAATTTATTCCTTAAACATACAGGATAAGATTATCCTCTTTCTATTCACTTTCCCAGAGGAACTTATAGAGCCAGAGAGAATAAGGGTTAAGTGGGAACTTTAGAATGTAGAGCTATTCTAAAATTCTATAATGTCATCAAAGACCTCGGTAAATTCTTAGAAACCAACCTTATATTTTAGGTCTATGTACAGTAACTATGCAATCTGCTGATTGTGGGAGTTGAGCATGCAGAAATCTCTTACACTCCTACTCAGGGTATTTCCCTATTTTTCTACCTCCCTCATATCTACTGTCTACTTATCTGTGGTAAACTGTGAAGGACTTCTTCCCCCAGGTTTATACTAATCTGAACTCTTCTCAGAAGGTCAGAAAATTTGTCTCCATAAATCTTAATCATATAATTCTCCTAGAAGAGTCCACAAATTAAAGTGTTTTTTTAAATCAGTTAAAACTAGCAATGAATTTATTTTCTAAAATCAATGCAGTGAAATAAAAATGTTTTCTAAACAGATACTGAATCCAATTGAACTAAACTATTATTATATGATCTAGTTTAAATCCTGCCTACAAGGTTTCAAATCTCTATTTTAATTGATTTATGTTGCATGAATTGATGCTTCATTTCTTTCCTTTATTCCTGAGAAATCATAGTAGGAAAAGGAAACTCATCACACCCTGTCCCAAAAAAGATTTTCAGGTTGCAAATGGCCTTGTCACTGGAATAGAAGGTAAAGCAATCATTCTGAGAAAGCTCAAACTATACTGTTTAGAGAGTGGAAGTTAATGCCATTCTCCACTTCCCACCCCCAAAGGGGAAGCCACAGAAAAATGGAACTCTTACCTACAGGCACTGGCCTAAGCCTTTTTTTTGTCCTTCGCTTCCCCTGCCTTTTAGCTATGTCTCTACTTGGGCTTTGTAGTTTCATATTCCAGGAGCATAGTGCGGGTCAGGCCTGGAACCAAGTCCCTTACTTTCCTGCATAGGAGACATTTCATAATAAAGTGCATTACTTAACAATTCGTAAGGAGAATTTAAAATTTATTATTTGGATGATGCCCGGCTAATTATATACTTTTCCAATTACTCCCTACTAGTAAATTGATGGGTTATTAGGAGGCATTTTCACTATTCAAGCCACTAAAAGCCTATTTGTTTTACATAAGTGATATACCTTCTTAGAAAGAGACCCAGTTTTTATAACAAGCACAAGTCATTTAGTTCTTTAGGCTACGACACTAAACTGCCTTTTGATCTGAATGATTATAGCACTCATTACACAATAGACTTGCTCCTGGGTAACATACAATACATTCAGAGTATGTACCATACATATATGTAAAGAACAAAACTTCATTTTTAAAAAGCACAAAATGTGCCTTCTAGGTACACTAGATATACAGTAATGACACTTGAGGATCCACACTGTGTCTACTATGGGACTCACAAAGATAATATCAATAAAACAAAAATAATTATTAGGCTGATTTTTTATCCAAAGTAATCAGGGAATGATGACAATTTAAAATTGAGTAACGATTAAATATTTCAAGAAACACTTTATAAATTGATCGCCTCACGGCAAGCATTATCTTCAGTTCATTCTTAACAACAATCTCAAAATCAGTACTAGGGTGAACTATTAACATTTATAAAAGAGTTATTTAGCTATAACACAGATAACCATAAAGGTTCTCTTTAAAAATACCAGCTCAATTAATTCGGGGCCAACATTATATCACTTACTATACACAGGCTTGCTGATAAAGTCGTAAAAACATACCAAAAAAAGCATGGTACAATAACTGCAATGCGTTTTCCATTTCACAGATGAGAAAATAGAGAGTTAGGGTAGGGTAAGTGACTTGCCCCGCTATAATAATTGAAATGGTTAAAAATGTAGACATTCATATTCTGAATTAAAAGTTCACTATTACGATACTGATTTCCATTGATAGTTGGAAAAAGTATTAAGCTTACTTAAACCTGGTTTTTTAAATTAAAAAAAAATAAACATATACTATTACTGATGATACGTTTTCTTAGTATCTGCAAAAGTTTTCCCCAAAACATGGCCTATTGTATTGGTGCCAATTTCTTTCCAAGAACCTATGTAAGTATTTTAGGTAAATAAATATTAAAACCTGAAGCTTTTATATTAAATAAGCTTTAAAACATATGTCATATCACTCTCTCAAATCTACCTCTGTATTGTGATAAAATACAGAGTTAATAAGAAAACCTAAGGAAGATTACAAATAATCTTCAATTTAACAATTTAAAAATCTAGAATGCTATGAAACTAGCTGAAATATGATATATTGGGTCTTTCTATGCTTATAACATGGTTATTCACAGATCTTATTTTACTTTTGTGGAGTCAAATTAGATCAGTTTTGAAGGAACTTTGTAAACATTTTAAATCTCTGCTCTTTTTGTTGCTTTTTGGCCTTATGAGGGAAAAAAAGTAGAAAAGAAATAGCTCAAGAGGTCAACTACCTTAATATGGAGATCTGCTAGGAAAAAAAAAATAAGAAAAGCAAATTAGAAATTCGGTTTAACAATTTTTAAGGTGGAGGTCATATATTTACACTTATAAACTAGCAACTTATATTTTCTTGATTATTGATTTAAAAAAATCCTATTCGACTAATATTTATTTAGTGAAGTTCTATAAGATCAAAAACTTGTTCCAGTACATTTGCCATACCTCATGATATATTATATTTCCAAATTCAAATGACAGCGAATTCAATGGAACACCCAAATTAGAATGACTGACATTTTCTGTCCTATCCATTAGGCATGTGTAGACCTTATAAAAGAAGCAAAAGTATGGGCCAGGATATATAAAACATTTTCAAAGTGTTATTTTAACATTTTTTCCCACTTTATGAAAGTCTCCTGTTAGTAACAATCATTTCACAATTTGAAAACTAAATGAAATGTATTAATAATACTTCCACATGTTTTCACAGCAGTGCCTTTTACACCACTGTCACATGCATAATTATCTCGATAATTAAAATTTGCGGCAAACATCCTTATTGTCAGAGATTTACAGAAGGGAGATAAGTGTTTATAGTTATATTACTTACTAATTTAAATCCATTAGCCATGAGCAGTAATGCACGTCTAATGCATATTCCTAACGTCACACTTTTTCTCTTGTATAAATTTTAATACATCGGGATAATATAATTTTAATGTCACAGGGACTTTGAAATTACATTGTGATCTTTTAAAAATTATCATTTATTACTTTTAAATGTATTCCTGAAATATACAAAGAAATGAACATTAAGAAAACCAGTCTCTTCAAAGAAAATAGTGTATTTAATTATTTAAAATACCAATCACAGTTTTAATTAAAAAAATTATATTCTTTTAAATGTAAAAGAATGAAAAAAATGTGTCCAAAAAAATTAGCCTGGAATTCTGCAAACCTTTATACTTCACTGATGCCATGATTTTATAGTAGTTATCGTAAAAGCTAGAAACAAACTTAAATAAAAAATTAAATCACGAGGTTGTTTTCTTCCAGTGAGTTGCAAAAGACTGAGTAGTCACTAGCTGATTTTAAGATCTTTAAATTTAAAATAATCATCAGCAAGTGAATATCAAATATCGTCTAATTTAAATAAAGGAGAAAAATTATGTGATGTATAAAGTATGACAAAAATGGATGGTTTATAAAGAGACCTTAATTTTGGGCTAACAAAACATTAGTTTAAAATTTTTGTATATTAAATAATACCACAGCATGTATTAACTTTAGAGTGAATCTGATTGAAAACAGACAACACAAAATTGTTTTAAAATCTGAACAGGATCTTTTGAAATATCACTCCAAATGCTAACTGGTAGCATCTACGCCTGTTTTCTATAAAACTTTAATAGGAGTGGAAGGTATTTCCTTAACGGAGAAGCCACAGTGAATATCTACGTCAGTCTCCATCCTAGAAGGGTTTTCTAAATCATTTAGCACCACCAGGTTGGTTCTGCTTTCAGTCTGCGATTGATCACTTAGCTATAGACAGGAAGAGTACCGCAGAACACCTCAGATCTGTCAAAAATCTGACCAGGTCCTCAATAACCCCAGTTACAATTCGTCTCATGAATGATAAAAGCACTTGACCTTAAAATAATGTCCTTTAAAATCGAGTTCCTCCAGCAATAGGTTTCGCACAACTCTGTTGATCATCTTGCCTGGTTTTGTTTCAGATGATAATTCACATAAATTAATTTTACAGTTTATCCCCAAGCTTGAAATGAAAACTTCAGCTCCTTCATGACAGACTACTATTGTTTTTACTCCATTCTCTTGAAATAATTGACACTATTTCCCCAACTATTATCCTCAGACTCCAGTGAATTAGATTTTCACGGCAAAACAAAACAAAGCAAAAGAGTAATATAATGGTGATACTATATGATCACCATCATCGTCATCTTACAAACTTTGGCACAACAACACATTACAGCAAAATGCAGTTACAATGAGCCAACTCACCTAAGCACTGGGAGTTAGAAAGGATTTAGAAATGCAGCCTTCTGATTCACCAGCAGAGGTAAAGGCCCCTTCTTTACCTAACTGACCTTATATAAAACCAGCAGATAGGTTACTCCCAGTTTCTGCCTCCTTACCTTAGGCTCCGCCCCAAATACCAAAGCATAAAGTACCAAGGCTACACACCACCTTGCACCCCCTACAGAGGGACCATGAGTTCTGTTAAGCACCCTGCCTCTGCCTATCTCAGGCTACAAGGAGCCTGTGGGCACGAGTGGGAACCCTCAAAACCCCAATGCTCCCTGTCCAAACACGGGGTTTGTGTGTGGGGCGGGGGGGCGCACTCTCCATCCCCAACGACCCTGGGGACTTCAGCCCACACCCCCAGACCCCCACTAGGTTCAGAGTCAGCAGAGTGCTTAGGTACCGGGACCGGGTGACCCCAAGGGCGACCCTCGCTTAACTGTCACTATGACCACAAAGCAAACGCTGCCTGGGTTCTGCGGACCCAGCCGGAGGACTCCACAGCCGCCGGACCCCCACGCACCGGATCCCGCGTTTCTGCTCCAAAGTTTCCCTGGAGCCGCTCCCAGACGCCTGAGCGCCTCAGCAGGGAGCTCGGAGGTCCCAGGTTCTCTCGGACCCCCACCCAGGGCAGCGCGGGAGGCACGCGCTCCTCTCCTGGGGCTGGACCGCCGCTCGCCGGAGCGCGGCGGCGCGTGCAGCCCTTGCCCTTCTCTGCTTCGTTTGCTCGCGCTCCTGCCGTACTCTCTTCAGGGCGCGACCCTCAGTCTGGGACCTGTCAGCCCCAGTCCCAGCGGACCACCACCCCTTACTAAGGACCCCTCGGTCAGTCCCGGTCCCCTTTGAGACCAAGCCTTCGTCCCGGGTCTCCTCAGCCCCCGCCAGCCTTCAGCCCGACCCTCTTAGGTGCCGGACCCTTCAGTGAGCCCACTCCGTCCACGTCCCCTGACCCCGCGGCCGCGCGGCACCCGAACTCTGACCTGCGGCAGTGGCGGCGTGGCGCCCCGCTCTGGTGTCCCGGAGGCTGACCGAGGGCCCCGGGCGGCGGCTCCGCGCGGGATCTGGCTCCCACTCCAAGTGCGGTCGGCCCCGCCTGCCAGCGGCCAAGCGTGGCCGGAGGCGGGTGTGGGGGCGCCGGGCGGCGGTCGCGCGGACGCACAGGCGGGAAGGGAGCTGCCCCAGCGCCCGCGCAGGGCGCACAGTAGGGCTCTTCGCCGCCGGGCTGCCTTTTCTGAGCGCCTACTCTGTGCCCGGCCCCGTTTTTACCTCACAACCACCACTGGGAGGCGGCCCGGAATGGTGCGAAGCTCAGAAAGATGCCCTGGGTCACGTCAAGGTAGAGGCCCGCGCAGTGTGCCGTTCCGGAGCCGCCCGCCCTCTCAGACCAGGGTGTTTCTCCCTTCTCACAGAAGTCTGCGAGATTGCCCCTTCCGCCCGCCCCCATTCTTTTCAGTGACATTCTTTTCCAGAAGATACTAAAGCAGACTTAGAATCACCTGGTTTTTTATCTGATATCCTAGGGGTGCACACCCTTTCAGCGACCCTCCCCCTCCATTATGCATTTATAATTCACACCAGTAATCCTTAGTCACTTTACAGTGACAGAGTTTTAGTTTTAATCATTGAAAGCATTTCTAAAACTCATTAACAGATTTTTTTTAATTCTTTAACAGTGTTTCTTACACTGAGGGACCAGGACACATGGAGTGGGGGGTGAGACGTGGGACTGGAAATCTCAAGTTTTCAAGTTTGAGAAACCGCTCGGAAGCATGCTGCCTCATGAATGTACAGAGTAGATTGTGGGCCGCTTCTTCTGCCATTCCCTCCATCAGGACCCGTCCAAAGAGGTTGGCAGATTCCCGATCAGAAAGCCTCTGGTCTTCAGCTCTTAAGGCCTTTCATTGCTGCCTTCTAATCGTATTTACTGAACATCCTGTTGTAGGCCTGGCCCTCCTTGGGGAGGCAAAGATGAGTCCCTGATTTCAAGGAGCTTATCAATTACTTGTCCATGATACTCTTCATTCCTTTAACATCTTAATTTGTTGGGGATGCCTAGTTATTTTCCTTCTAGTGCAGAAGGTCCTCAGTTGTATTTTGAAGTAAAGTTTTGTGAGGATCAATATCACTTAAGATTCAAAGCTTAAATGAATAAATTCATGTCTTTCCAGTTGTCGCCTAAAATAAGAGGTTAAGAGCCACAACTCTACAGGGACTTCAGAGATCATTTTATGAACCATGGAAAAGCCCTGTTTCTTTGCCTGCCATTTAGTCAGGTTGGCATTGTTCAACATGTGGCACTCAGGCATAAGATGTGCTGCATGTATCCTACTTCTTGATTATTCCAGAGTTCCAATCTGCTTTGTTTTTAAGAACAACTTTATTGAGATATAATTTACAAAATCTAAAATTTAAATATTATACATGTACAATTCAAAGATTTTTAGTTTATTGGCAGAATTGTGCCAGCAGCATCATTATCTAATTTTACAAAATTTTCATCAGCCCAAAAGCAATCACTCCTCCTAACGCTAGGCAACTGCTAATCTATTTCTGTCTCTGTAAGATTTGCCTATTTTGGACATTTAATATAAATGGAATCACACACAGTCTTTTGTGACTGGTTCCTTTCACTTAACATAATGTTTTTGAGGCCCACTCATGTTGTAGTATGTATCAGTATTCCATTTACTTTTATGATCAAGTAATATTGCATTGTATGAATATATTGGATTTTGTTTATCACTTGATGAATATTTGGGGGTTATTTCCATTTTCTAACTGTTAAGAATAATGTTGCTATAAACATCCATGTACAAAGTTTTGTGTGGACATATTTTGCATTTCTCTTAGGTATATACCTCAGAACAGAATTTCTGCATCACATGATAATTCTATGTTTAATTCTTATGTTTAATTTTTAAAGAACTGCCAGCTTGTCTTCCAAAACAACTGCACTATTTTTACATTCCCATCAGCCATTTATGAAGGTTTCAATTTTTCCACATCCCTGTTGTCTTTTTTTTATTTTAGCTAACCTAGTGGGTGTGAAGTAGTATGTCCTTGTGGTTTTAATTTGCATTTTCCTAATGACTAGTTATACAAGCATCATTTCATGTGCTTATTGGCCATTTGTGTATCCTCCCCATGGAGTCATTTGAAGCTAAATAGTTTTTAAATTTTGGTGAAATCCAATTTATTTTTTTAAGATGTTATTTATTTATTTCTAGAGAGGAGAAGGGAGGGAGAAACAGAGGGAAAGAAACATCAATGTGTGCTTGCCTCTCTTGCACCCCCTACTGGAGACCTGGCCTGCAACCCAGGCATGTACCCCAGACTGGGAATTGAACAGGCAAGCCTTTGATTTGCAGGCCAGCATTTAATCCATTGAGCCATACCAGACAGGGCTATTTTTTTCTTTTGACATTGTATTAATACCTAATCAAAAGCAATGAAAATTTACTCCTAAATTTTCTCCTAAGACTTTTATAGGTTTAGCTCTTACATTTAGGTTTGTGATCCATTTTGAGTGAAATTCTTTTATTGTGTGAGGTAGGGCCTATCTGCTTTCAGCAGGTAGGTTCTAATTCAGCAACATTGATTAAAAAGAATCCACTGCAGTGAACTTATAACTGGTGCAACATTTTAGAGTTGATTTGAATACTTTCTAAATTCTCTTCTAGATACAAAAATATTGTAATTTTTAAAAAGTGATCTATAGTTAATGAAGCCTATAAATGTAAGAATTTAAGCAACATAAATAGAAACAGTATAAATCTGTATTTTAAACTTCTGGTCTTGATACATTGGTAACTTATTAAAATCAATTTAGTGGGTCAAAACTAGTATGTTTTTATGTCAAATAAAACAAAACAGAACAGAAACTATCAGGAAGCATCTCTCAAATTAAATTAAGTTTTGCCTCATAACTTTTGTGTTATTCATGTTTGTGCATTTGTGTTTACCAAGAGTTGGTATAAAATGTGTTTCTCACTGTGGGCCACATTCTAAAAAGTTGCAAAAACACTATATAAACTACAGTCGCAGAGTTCTTTCATTTCACAAACGTTTATTAAGTGCTTATTTTATGCCAGGCCCTCTGCTAAGTGTTGGGGATAAAATGATAAACAGCACATGGTCTCCAACTTGTACAGTGGGCATATGCGTTTGGATCCATATGTAGTTTCTGGAGACAAAAGATTGTGCCTGGGTTCATTTTCCCCAATCAGAAGGACTCCTTCCAAATATTGACGTTTGGTCTCGTGGCACTTATTTTTTTGCAATTAATATTCAATTGTTAATCTCATTTGAGATTTGCCAACATATTTGCTTTTCTTCCAACTAGGGGAACTTTGTTCCCAGGTTCATAATTTCATACTGTGTTTATTATATTGGGTAAGAAGTATAGGACTAGTAGTGGGAGTTGGTCATAACTAAATTGATCCCCATTTTACTCCAACTATACTTACTATCCCCACATCTGGTATTTTTAAATTCTGGTATATTACTTTTTAAGGGAAAAATTTTAAATCATAACAAAAATTTTATTTTCCAAGGCTTCAACCAAACAGTGTTGGCATTAATAAGGATATGTAACCATTTTGCAGATGAGTTTAGAAAATGAATGTGCTGTTTCTAGTCATTCAGTTGAGTCACTTATTTGCAGCAGCTGTGTACAATCATGGCTCTGGCATTTGCTCCTCCTCTTTATCTGAGATAGCATTTATTGGTCTATAGACACCATAAATTCTCAGGGGACTTATAAGATCTTAATTTAAAACTTTAAAAAGTGCAACCAGTTCAACATGCTGGACAGGTTAAACACACACTGTGTTCCCACACATGATTTTTAAATCTAGCTATGAAATTTTACCTGCGACTTTAAATATTATTAAGGTCCTTTTCTCTCCTCCTCTCCCTATCCCGTCCCCTCTTATCTTACACCTCACCAAATAACTTGCCTATTTGTTATAAAGCCTTAAGTACCAAAGACAAGCTTGTAACTCATTTCTTTCAACTTCAAATAGCTTGATCTTTTCACTCTACCTCTCTGCTTAACTCAGCATTCTATATCTGTTTTGAGTGGTTGCCTACAAATAAAAGGTTTTTTTTTTCTGGAACATTTTAATAAAAGTTAATACTTTTATATACAAATCATTATATTACAATAATACAGTTATGTATTGATTCAAAACAAAAAAAATCATGGAAATACACCCAAATTAGTATTTCATTTTCTATTAATATGCCAACTTGAGCTTTCTTTTGGATAACTTGGAAAACTTGAGACATAATTTTAATACTATTTCTTCAATAATACACTTTTCTTTAATATTGAATGAAATAACTCCTTATTTTTGAAAATATTTTATCTTTTATAATCTGTGAACACCATAATGATATTTAATTATAAGGAATTCCATTTGGTAGTTTCAGTAGTTTTGAGTTAGACTATTCAAGTTTTAAGGTTTCAATGGTTTGAAAACATCTTTTAAAGGTTCAAAAATACTTCTGACTTTCAGGGAATAAAAAAGAGGACACTTTGTCTTGCTTCATCAATATTTCTCTACTTTTTCCCCCTAAAAATTGACCAATTTTAAATATCAGACCTCTAAGTAACAAGAGGTAGGAAATAGAGTAAGCAGATGATGGGAGGATGAGCACTCCTGGTCACCTTGAGGTAGTTTGCAGAACAGGAAAGCTGTCCTACTTTCTATTTGTCTTTTTCTTTCAAGAGTTTTGTTTTAATTAAGTACTGTTAGAATGGAAACAGTCTTGACCTTTATCTCTGCTCATTGTGACCTTGAGCAGGAAATTCACTCTCTCTGAGGCTTAGTTTCCTCATCTATGAAATGAAAATATAATATATCTTCAAAATCTTATTGATTAGATAACATGGAGAAATGCCAAGTCTTAGTAGGAACCCAGTAAATTTTGTTTATTAAATGGGTGAAAGCACTGAGAATTTTTTTTTCTGATAGTCAATCACTAATATAGTAAAGCCCAGTTTGGCTGCTAAGTGAAGAGGTTTTTTTAAATATATGCATCATATTTAGCCATCAGTCTACATGGCCACTCTGCTATCTGTCTTACATGTGAAAACATTCACTACTATAACAGATAGATTTTGAAATAGCTATGAACCCTAGATTACTGTATGAGAATCACTTTCTCAGGATGCCTATGTAAATTTGTAAGTCCTAGGCTTTGCTGTATAAAACTAAGCCACAAAAATTTTTGTGATGGAAAACATTAGACAAATATAGTAGACAAAATACTATAATGACATTCCTCGCCACCCACCCTACCTACATTCTCATCCACCCCCACCATACCCATAACCCAGTTTCAGTTTATGGTCAATCTTGTTTTTTCTATACCCTCACCAATTTCCCTCTCTTCTGTATGATTCTAAAACAAATCCCCAAAACACATTTCATCATAAAATGTTCAAACTGTTTTAAAATGTTGTTCTTAAGTCTTGTATTTAAAAGTTGGCTTGATTTCCTTTGGAAGATTTGGGATTTAACAAAAAAGTTTCTCAGCTGTAATTTTTCCAATTCTTAAGGTCTTTCATGGGTGAGCTGTAAAATATGTTCATGGCTGGGAGAACCACTGTAGCTACAGAGTTTCAGAGGATGTAAGGATAAAAATATATTCAGGTTGAGAAATGGGCAAGGTACCTGGACCTGTGGAAAGGTGTTTATGGTAGTCTCAGTTGCTAAAAACAACCCCCCCCCAAAAAATACCCCCAAAACCAAAACAACTCTCATGTGAGTGTGCAGAGAACAGATTTCATTCTAAGCTTTGGGATAGATGGGAGCCTGAGTTGGCAGAGCCTTGGGGGGTGGTCACCTTCAGCCACAAGAAATTCTCTTCTTTTATTGTCCTTTACCCTCTATGTGGGCTGTATAAATGACTATCATGTACTAAATATTGGGGGGCATTGCAAGATCCTAAACTTCCCTTCTGGAAAACCTCACTGGGAGTAATCTTTTCCTTCTGTGCTTCTGCTTGTTTCTCTTCACTTAGCGCAGTCTTCTGATCTGACACTAGTTACAATTAGATATAGGCTGTAGATGAAGTGTCTGTCTTCCCTTACTAAGATTAAGTGCCTTGTCAGCAGAAGCCATGGTTTATTGATCTTTTTAAACCCAGGACATACTGTACTACCATGCCTGATACCAAGTAAATGGGCAATCAATGTTTGTTGAATGATTGATTGCTGAGTGTTTAACTTGCAAAACCAAGCTACTATTAAGTAAATAATTCAAGTGTCACCTCATCATGAGGTCTTCCATCACTATCATTGTTTAGTCTCTTAACAGTTTTATTTTTCTTCATACCATAAATCACTATCTGAAATTACTTTTTAAACTTGTTTATTGTTTGGCTCTCTATACGAGAATGTAAACTCCATGAATGCAGTGATTTTTAAAAGACTTATTATTATTTTAGAGCAGCATTATATTCACAGGAAAATTAAGAGGAAGGAACAGAGATTTCCCAATACCCGCTAAGACAAGGATTTTTTAAATTCACTTTTGTATCCCTAGCTTGTGTTATACCTAACATAAAGCAAGTGGCAGACACTGAACAAATTTTTATTATTCAAACAAAAGGAATGTCAAAATTTAATCACCTTTTGAAGTTGTATTTTTAACATTTTTGGCTACAAAATTGATTAATACTTATTTATGTAAGCCCCAGGCTCAGCTACTGAATTGAGTATTACTTGAATAATCAGAGGCCTTTCTGTTATTGTGAACATTGGGACCCATGTGTCAACTTTGCTTTTGATACATGGAACAACTATTATTGACACACAATTTTTGCTTTGAGCTGAGTCTGAGGATTGGGAAGTTTAAGCCTACAGCTCAAGAGCTCAGCTTCCTAGTAGAATGATTTTCAGATGTTCCATTCCTACTATAATTTTTCAATAACATGATTTCCCTTATCCTCTCTTACAGGAGAGGTTTTCAGGCACCTAGGTACCCATTTCTTAAATTTCTAAAGGATATGAACTAAGCTACTGTCAGACTTATTGCTGCTGTGGTCATCACAACAGCTTTTTTTCTTTTTTTTTATTCTTGTTTAAGTCCACTTGTCTCCATTTTCACCCCAACATACTCCCCTGCTTCACCCTCGAACCTACCCGCTTTGGCTTTGTCCATGTGTCCTTTATACATGTTCCTTGATGGCCCTTCCCCTATTTCTCTCTCCCCCCTCCTCTCTGGTAACTGTCAGTTTGTTCTTTATTTCAATGTCTCTGGTTGTATTTTGCTTGCTTGTTTGTTTTGTTGATTAGGTTCCACTTATAGGTGAGATCATACGGTATTTGTCTTTCACTGCCTGGCTTATTTCACTTAACATAATGTTCTCCAGATCCATCCATGCTGTTGAGAAGGGTAGGAGCTCCTTTCTTTTTGCTGTGTGGAATTCCATTGTGTAAATGTACCACAGTTTTTTTTTAATTACTCTATTGTTGTTCCATTACAGTTGTCTGCTTTTTCTCCCCACCACTCCCCACCACCCCGGTCAAATCCACCTCCCTCCCTTGCTTCCACCCCCCCCCTTGATTTTGTCCATGTGTCCCATATAGTAGTTCCTGAAAACTCTTCTCCCCACTGTGCCCTCCCCGCTTCCTTCTGGCTGTTGTTAGATTTTTCTTATTTTCAATGTCTCTGGTCGTATTTTGTTTGCTTTTTTCTTTTGTTGAATATGTTCCAGTTAAAGGTATTTGTCCCTCACTGCCTGTCTTATTTCACTTAGCATAATGCTCTCCAGTTCCATCCATGCTGTTGCAAAGGGTAGGAGCTCCTTCTTTCTCTCTGCTCTGTAGTATTCCATCGTGTAAATGTACCATAGTTTTTTGATCCACTCATTTACTGATGGGCACTTAGGTTGCCTCCAGCACTTGCCTATTGTAAATTGTGCTGCTATGAACATGGGGTGCATAGGTTTTTTGAATTGGTGTTTCAGGGCCCTTAGGATATAATCCCAGCAAT